>CM061133.1:282015862-282555231 GCA_030789695.1 Scilla litardierei | reverse complement strand
CACCCGGTCCATCTTAGGTATGCATTGACACTTATGCAGGCGATGAAGGAACATAGAAATCAAAGAGGGTGAAGAAGGCGCCGAGAGATTTGTAGCATGGGACTATGCAGGATTTTCTTTCGATGACATGGCGTCAAATGCACTTAACTTGGAGCATGAAGAGCCAGCGACATATGGTGGAGCCATAGACTCAGGAGATGTCGTCCACTGGCAAGGAGCTATGGAGAAGGAGATAGAATCCCTTCACCGCAATGATGCTTGGGAGTTGGTGTCGTTACCCAACGAGAAGCGTGCCAATGGATGTTGTTGGATATATATGGTAAAAGAAAGCTCAGCCCAAGATGGTAATGATGTCAGGGTACAAGGCGAGACTGGTGGCCAAGGGATTCACACAAAAGAAAGGAGAGGACTACAATGAGATATTCTCTCCTGTTGTGCGACACACGTCCATTCGTGTGTTGTTAGCACTAGTGGGAAGCATGGACATGGAGTTGGAGCAACTCGATGTGAAGACCACCTTTCTGTATGGAGATCTTGATGAAGAGATATACATGCAATAGCCAGAGGGGTTCAGAGTTAAGAGGAAAGAAAATTTGGTCTGCAAATTGAAAAAAAATCATTGTACGGGTTGAAGCAGTCACCCAGGCAGTGGTACAAGCAATTTGACAGCTTCATGATGGGAGTAGGCTTTGAGAGGAGCATCAAGGACCAGTGTGTGTATGTGTGCATACTGGAGAATGGCATGAAGATTTATTTGATGCCCTACGTGGACGACATGCTTATTGCTTCCAATAGCATGTTTGAGGTGAAAAAGCTGAAGGCGAAGCTGGGGCAAGAGTTCGACATGAAGGAGTTAGAGCCCGCAAAGAAGATTCTTATAATGGAGATTTTCTGAGATATGAAGCGACATAAGCTAAAATTGTCACAACAGGGGTACAGTCAGAAGGTGCTGATCCGTTTTGGGATGGAGAGCGCGAAGCCCGTGACAACACCACTAGGAGCTCATTTTCAGCTGTCTGTAACACAGTCACCTAGCACTGAGGATGAAAAGAAGTATATGTCTCAGGTGCCATATGCAAGTACAGTAGGGAGTTTAATGTACGCGATGGTATGCACACGTCCAGATATTACACAATCTGTGGGAGTGGTTTGCAGGTATATGGCCAACCCAGGAAAGGACCGTTGGCAGGCCGTCAAGTGGATTCTGAGGTATATGTGAGGCACAGCTAGTGTCGGGATCCTCTACGAAAGAGGAGACGAAAAGCTGATGACTGGATATTGCGATAGTAACTACGCAGGAGACAGGGATATGTGGCGATCTATCACGGGGTACGTGTTCACCTTGGACACTACCGCGGTATCGTAGAGGTCGGTCCTACAGTCTGTGGTAGCCTTGTCAACCACAGAGACCGAATTGATCGCAGCGGTGGAAGCTGAGAAGAAGGCCAAATATTTGAGTCTGCTTAAAGATGTGGGGGTGCCAAGATGTGGGGGTGCCACAGAGTTCGTCACGAGTGTATAGTGACAGCCAGAGTGCCATTCATCTGGCAAAGCACCAGGCATACAGTTTGAAGACGAAGCATATTAAGGTGCAAGATTCCTTCCTAGAGTTGGAGAAAAAGGAAGTGAAGCTTTAGAATATCCCGACTGAGAAGAACCCTGCAGACATGTTTACTAAGCCAGTTCCCGCCGTCAAGCTTCAAGTTTGCCTGGAGCTGATCTCTTTATTGGCTTAGGTAGCGCCAGAGGGCACGGACTTCGAGATGATGATGAACCCCAGAGAGAGGGTCATGGCGTGCAGCATGGATGTGGAGGTGTATGTGTGAGGAGATTTGAATCAAGGTAGTGTTAAATTTTTGTGATTCCAGTCTTTCACTTCACACACCCAGGTCGCTCGGTCAAGCTGTTCCAGATGCTCGAACGAGCTAGAGGCACAGAACGAAGGCCTAGCAATTTATGGGATACACTCAACCGAGCACGCTACCGCTCGACCGAGCAATGTCTGCTCGGTCGAGCGGTTTGAGCAATCGACCAAGCTATGTAATGTTAGTGGTTTTGCCCTAGGCCAAATATTTGGACCTTTATGTTATGTCATTTTCATTAATAAAATGTTTCTCTTCTTGTTATTATTATATTGCTTGCATGTTTCTTTATAATTATATTTGAATAGATTTTTTTGTTATTCTAAGCATCCCTAGTCATTCGTCGTTAATGGTTTAATAATGAATTACGACTAGTATGGGTTTGGTTGATAATTATGAGATAATTATACGTATGGTGATACAAATCAAATTTATAGGTACTTGTTGGAGAACATGTACTGGATAGACTCGCTATGAGATCATTACATGGATTAGTGTCATAAATGATCTCATAATAGTTATGTCATAGAATCCTTAGACCTGAGATCATCACAGATTCCTACATAAGAAACATCATGTTTTGACATAACCAAACGTTATCTTTAATCAGATAATCATAAAGGTTATGGTTAAACATGATGTGAATTATGTAGAGGAAAATAAATGAACATGATGGAATTTGTCCCTCTCGTATGAGAGAGATATCTAATGGGCCCCTCGATAAGTAGGACTGAGAAATGCATGGCCGTGCTCAAATGAATGTCATTGGATTTTATCAGTCTACTTAGAAAGCGAGAAATTAAATGTTTGAACAATATAAGTATGACACTGCACATGACTTATGTTCAAATAAGATATTGTGTGACAAAAGGATTATGACATGTTCTATTGGTTAGGTTAATATCGGACTAACGATATTCATATTAATTGGGTAGTCATAATGTCTTGCTAGAGACCAATTATGACTTGTGGGCTTCTAATGAAGATTAGGCCCACTGCCAATTTAATATGAGCTTATTGGGTCGTACACAAAGAACGAATTGGATAGGATAGGGTTTAAACATGATTTCGAATATGATTTGAAATTCGTAATAAGGTGAAATATCTTAACCGTCAGATATCGTATCTCGTTAAGATATTATCCCTAAGATATCGTCGCTTAACTGAAATACGTTAATGTGTTAACGTGGGATTCTTATCCCTAAGATAGCGTCGCGTAACTGAATGTTGTTAAGGGGTTAACGTAGGATTCTATATAAGATATAGAATCAAGATTTTCAGTTTTTACCTTTTTAATCTATCTCCTCCATTTTTGAGAAAAAACAAAGAGCGAGAGAAACCCTAGTTGCGGAGAAGGAGCTAGCACCCTCGCAATTCTTGTTCGTGACGTTCGCGTGTGGATACCGATTGAGGGTGGTCGTTCGTAGAGCAGCACATATAGTCCGACAGATTCAGATCATCAGAAAGGTTAGTAATCTATTCGAATTAATTAGAATCGCATTGATCGTGGTAGGTTTCTATTTTTTGCTGCATATAAATTAGTTGTACTATGATAGAAACCCTAACATGTAAACATGGAGTTGGAGCTCTGCAGAGCAAAGCGCTCGGCAACGGAGCAAAGTAGGTGCGCGACTGAGTGCCCTGTTTCATCCACATCATCGAAGCGGTCGCTCGGTTGAGCATAGAACTCGCTCGACCGAGCGGTGCGAGGCCCAGATTTTTTTAGTCGATGGTTCAGATGGGTTTCCAGGCTCGTTTTTTAATGCCCTATTTAATCCAATGGTTGATTGGATTAGGGTTAAGGACGATTTCGGATCGGGAAAGAGAGAGTAGCTTGAGCCGCCGCCATTGAAGATTTTGTAGGACTAGGAGTTTGTGATTAGAGTTGAGTGATTCTCTCCTTGTCTCCTTTGGTTTCTTCTTCCTTGTGTGAGTTTGTGAGGGCTTGTGTATCTAGCCAATTTATTACTCACGTGAGTGGAAGAAAGTTTGTAATCCATTTGAAGATCTCTCTGATAGTGGAATCATCTCGGAAGTTGCTGAATGTAGGTTGTGCGCAACTGAACCTGGGTAAACCTTTTGTGTCTGTGTTTTGATTGATTTGTTGCTACTTCGTTTGCTGCTTTAGTTTCAAGATCGTAGGGATTTTGTTGGGTTATTTGAGTATCCGATTTTTGCTAGTCCTAGATTCCTGATCAGCTTTTAGGATTGGTTGTTTCCGCGGTGATCTCAATTTGACGATTTATTCCCAACAATGTAGACATGTGTAGACATTAAAAATGCTAATGCTCAGGTCGCACTGAGTTGTCACTGCAACGAAGGCATCGTGGTTGTATCTAAGCAAAAAGATATGAAAAATGTCAATACTACAAATTTAGATGTAGCAAATGATGCAGAAATTGAAGGAGAATTCATATATATATATATATATATATGAGTTGGCAGAAAAAAATTCAAGGAAATTCCCTAGCCCGGCTTCTGTTAGGACTATAATCTATTATACAATTAAGGGATGTTTTTAAATGTGATTGATTACTGACTAGGACAAAAGAGTGGGTAGAAAGACAGATCTTGAGAAATCAATGGTTAGCATTAGTGTTTGTAAAAATTTTTGGAGGAAAGTCCTAAAATTTTGGAGGGAAACAAATCTGGAGTGAAGTAAATTTTGGGAGAACTAAAATTTTAAATTTTGAAGGGAACTAAATCTGGATGAAACTAAATTTTGTACGAAACTAAAATTTTTAAGGAACTAAATTTTTATTTAAAATTTTACAAGGACTAAATTTTAGAAGGAACTAAAATTTTAAATTTTGGTGGAAACTAAATCTAGAGTGAACTAAATTTTGGGAGACCAAAATTTTTTGGGATAACTAATTCTCTCGGAGAAACTAAATTTTAGTTTGAATGTAGTTACAAATTTTTGTTGGTGGGAATATTTTAACCAAGACTACAAATGTGTTTGGGAAAGATTTTGAAAGGGTTGAAATTTTTCAGGGAAATATTTTAAATGACACACGACCTACGGTGGGAACTAAATCTGGAGGTAACTAAAATTTTTGAAAGAACTAAATTCTCTCGTAGAAACTAAAATTTTGAGGTAACTAAATAATAATAATTGCACTTTAAGTATTGTTGTTTGTTTAAAATTATAGAAGCAAGGATTTTGATATGTGAATATTTTAAATGAACAATGCCCCTTAGGTCACGAGTTAGAATTGAGGGATGCTTTTGAATGGGTTCATTGACTAGGTCAATGAGGTGTGTAGAAAAACGGTTAAGATTTAGTCTTAAGGAAGCAATGGTTGGGATGACGGTTTGTGAAAATAAAAATGGGGATGTTTTTGAATAGGGTTGCTGGCTAAGACAAAAGGATGTGTAGAAAGACGTCTGGGATTGAATCTTGAGGATTACGATGAGAATTTATGAAAATTTTGACGAAGAAACCTTAAAATTGTGTAGGGAACTAAAATTTCTAAGGCGAACTGAATTGTATGGAGGAGAACCTAAAATTTTTGGGGAACTAAATAACAATTATTTCGCTTTATTTATTGATGTTCGTTAAAAATTAGAGAACCTAATATTTTGATGTGTGAATATATAAATGAACCATGCCTTTTGGGCACGGTTTATGACTAGTACATAAATGGAAGATGATGCCAAGAAAAAAGAAATGTCAATAAAATTACCTTTGTTGCACCGGCAGAATCCCTTTCTTTCTCTTCTATCCTTTCCTTGATCCTATCAATTGTATCAGTGGGTTCAATGTCAATGTCAATTTCCTTTCCAGTGAGCATTTTCACCAGGATCATGGTTCCGCCTCTAAGCCACAAAACAATGTGAAGAGTTGACTCCTTATGGATGTTGTAATCGTACAAGGTCCTGCCATCCATATGCTGACCTAGGGACATTAGTATTAGCAGTCTTGTAGACAGCTTGGTTTTATCAAAAGGACAATTTTTGCAAATAGGCCTAAAAATTTAATTAGGAAAACTGACCTTAAAAAATTTAATTAACAAAATCGACATAATCAGCAAAAGAGCTGCTGACTGGGCCCGTGTGGCGTGTGCCCCACGGGCCGCATCTTCAGAGTGCGGCGCTCCGCCGCACTTTCAAAGTGCGGTCCTGGGCCGCACTCTACAGGTGCGGCCGCAAAATGCCAAATAGAGAGGCAGAATCTACTCCCTCCTCTTTGTTTGCAAACAATATCAGCAGCAGCTGCTGATATTGATACTGCTCCTCTCAATATCAGCAGCTGCTTCTGCTCCTACTCCCCCAATACTTCACCCCTAATTCATCGCAGCATATACATATAAATCAAAATATCTCACAAATAATGCTCACTCATACTTCTCATAGCCATAGCGTTTCACAAATATCACAAATAGTATATCACAATGCATCACATCGATATCAGAAAGTTCATATAAATCAAAACACACATCACATCGAATTCATCAAGCTTACGTAACACATATATCAAACAACATTGAATTCATCAACCATAGTATTTTCAAAATGCATATCACATCGAATTAAACAAATTTATAGAAAACATATAGCAAACATACATAAAATGGCCCTAACACAACATTCATGGCCATACCACAACATTCTCAGCAGAGTAACATCCACCATTGCATATTGTGCGGGATCTGCCTCGACATTGAGATTAAGACCTGCGGCCTTGAGATGAAGACCTAAAAGATAATCATAAATTAGAACAACATATATATATATATCCACAAGAAATATATTAATTGCAAAATCAACATACGCTTGTGTGAGAGGAGGATTCCGGCAGCGTGATTTGTAATGCCCGAGTTAACAATTGCCACATCTATTCGGACGGCTTCCTTCACGGGAAATATCCATTGCCCCACGAATACGTGTAGATGTAGGCCGACCTTGAGGTCTTCTTTTGTCGGGTGGAAGTAATTTGAGACCATCCCAAGCCTTCCAATACCGTGCATTAGTTATGGGGTGAAATAAAGGTTCATATGCAAGGCGATATCTGCTAACCCTATACCATAGCGAACAGAATGGCATATATGCTATGTTGGCACCATATTCTTGTCTAGACGTTGCGGCGATCACATGGGCACATGGCATGTGATGAAGCATACGAATATTGCAAGTACATCTGCATTTCTTGTCATGTAACTTAACAGTATAACCGAGGCCATCGTTATCTGCCACCTGCCACTCACAATCAATAAACCTTGTGTGCATAAATGTTCAGGCTTCTTCCCTCCGTTCCCCAATAATGGCCATTGTTGTGGATACAAAATCTGTCGGCCACCCTTGCCCACTCAATCTTCGTTGGTAGAAATATTTATTTAACCTGTAAAATGTTATTCCTATCAACGCTTGTATCGGTAGAGCTCTACAACCTTTGAGCACCCCACTGAAACTCTCAGAACAATTTGTTGTCATGATACAATAGTGTTTTCCACGATCGGCATGCATCGCCCACATGCTTTCTGCCCATGTAAATCTGTAAATATACACTAATCTTCTTCAACGGACTCTTCTCTGATGTTGGCAAGAAAGGCATTGTATAAAAGCATCTGATACAGTGCCAGCCATCCAGAAGTTTCCCTCCAAGATACGTGTTCGGAATCCGGTTGACTTGTAATTTGCATTAATATGCTGAAGACAATATTTATGGTGATAATGTGCTGGATAGCCCTCTTCTAGTGCTCGTGGAATTCCTTTCATTCTATCTGAAATGAAGGTGATCGTTCGTCCATGAGCACTTGGTATGTATTTATATATACATGCAAAAAACCACTTCCAATTTTCTTGGTACTCAGCTGACACTACATCAAATGCAAAGGGAAACATCCCACCACTTCCATCCACTCCAATGGCCACAAGTGACAGCCTTGACACCCAAACTCACGGAAACAGCGAAGGGGAAAAAGGAAACAGAGCAAAGAAATAAACAGAGGACGCACTGAGATTTTTTCTAATGTTTGGCTGCTCCAACTTGCAGCTTTTGATTTCTCTCATTGCTATTTAATGCGAAATCACAACAGAAAACAAAATGAACGTGCCGCATCTTGCGCAATGTTCTCATCGTGGGAAACAAACCCCCCCTGGACTCGGTCATCCGCGAGACAAGTGCGCCCCACTCCTATTTGCATGGCCTAACATCGTGGCCACGTTTTATTTGTGTGAAACTAACCAACAAAAAAGGAGGAGAAGAACAACGAGCTTATCTAACAATCTCCCCCTAATCTAGTTGTTCTGGATGTTGACGATGCCGAGCTTCGCGCGCAGGTCCTGGAACTTGACCCGCCCGAGTGCTTTTGTCAGTATATCCGCCAGCTGATCGTCGGTGTGGACGTAGTCGACGACGATCTTGCCGCCTTCGACGCACTGCCTGATGAAATGGTAGCGCGTCTCGATATGTTTGCTCCGGTCATGGAAAACCAGATTCTTGCAAAGTTGAATCGCTGATTTGTTGTCCACGAGCAGAGTAGCTCCGCCGGCCTCTTTGCCGAGAAGATCACTGAGTAGTTGTGCGAGCCACACACCTTGGCATGCTGCAGTAGTTGCGGCAATGTACTCCGCCTCGCAAGACGATAGTGCAACCACTTTCTGCTTCTGTGATTGCCAGCTTACCGGGCTCCCCCCGAGAACGAACACCACGCCGGTAGTGCTCTTCCTGTCGTCGACATCGCCGGCCATGTCGGCGTCGCTGTACCCCACGAGTTTAGCTCCGGAGATGTCCTTGGCGTAGCGACATCCGTAGCCAACAGTGCCAGCAATATACCTGAGTATGTGCTTGACAGCGCTCCAATGCTCGGTCGTGGGCGACTCCATGAAGCGACTGACGTAGCCGACGGCGAACGTGATGTCGGGCCGCGTGTGTACCAAGTAGTGTAGACTCCCGACGATACTCCGGTAGAGCGTCGTATCCACCGGTGGGTTTGAGCTCTCCTTGCTCAGTTTCAATCGTGGCTCCATTGGGACGTGGACCGGGTTGCAACCGGTCATGCCCGCTTTCTCGAGCACCTTGGCCGCGTACGCAGTCTGCCGCAGCGTGATCTCACCGGTGCCTTGTCGTACCTCGATGCCGAGGTAATAGCTAAGCTTGCCGAGGTCGCTCATATGGAACTTGGCCTTCATCTCCTGCTTAAAATGATCGATGGCCTTCAAATGCGCGCCCGTGACGATCAGATCGTCCACGTACACGCCCAGCAGCAGCTTCTCATCGCCGACGCCCCGGGTGTAAACTGCATGCTCCGTTTCGTTCCTGTGAAACCCAAGTGATAACAGTGTGTCATCCAACTTGGCGTTCCACGCACGAGGAGCTTGACGCAGTCCGTACAAAGCCTTGTGCAGCCGCAATACTTTGTGCTCGTGCCCGTCTCGAACAAATCCGGGCGGCTGCGCTACATACACTTCTTCCTCCAGATCGCCGTTCAGGAATGCGGACTTGACGTCGAGATGGTGTACTTCCCAGCTGGCGTGCGCCGCGACCGCCAGTAACACTCTGACGGAGTCCAGTCGAGCCACGGGAGCGAAGACTTCATCGAAGTCGATCCCCGCGCGCTGGACATAGCCCTTTGCCACGAGCCTGGCCTTGTGCTTGATCACTTCGCCGGTGATGTTCTTCTTCAATTTGAAAACCCACTTCAGCCCAATCGCCTTTATTGTTAGATAAGCTCGTTGTTCTTCTCCTCCTTTTTCGTTGGTTAGTTTCACACAAATAAAACGTGGCCACGATGTTAGGCCATGCAAATAGGAGTGGGGCGCACTTGTCTCGCGGATGACCGAGTCCAGGGGGGTTTGTTTCCCACGATGAGAACGTTGCGCAAGATGCGGCACGTTCATTTTGTTTTCTGTTGTGATTTCGCATTAAATAGCAATGAGAGAAATCAAAAGCTGCAAGTTGGAGCAGCCAAACATTAGAAAAAATCTCAGTGCGTCCTCTGTTTATTTCTTTGCTCTGTTTCCTTTTTCCCCTTCGCTGTTTCCGTGAGTTTGGGTGTCAAGGCTGTCAAGTGGTATCAGAGCCCGGTTCGAGTTCTTCGGCACCTCGCGATGGAGCGCATCCCCACCAATCAAGCGGCAAGCGGCCATGGGCGCGAGCTTGCGCTACCGCAGATGATGAAGGAGCCGTGCGGGACAACGACGTACCCCATCCTGACACGATCAAACTACAGCGACTGGGTCCTCTTGATGAGGGTCATCCTGCAGGCGAGAGGCCTGTGGCGGGTAGTCGAGGGCGCAGAGGCCGTCACCGACGACGCCGGCTACCGCAACGACCGCAAGGCGATGGAGGCCATCCTCCGCGCCGTGCCGTCGGAGATGATCGCAACTCTGGCGGTAAAGCCCACGGCAAAGGAGGCGTGGGAGACACTCAAGACCCTGCGCATGGGGTCTGAACGTGTGCGCGACGCCAAAGCTCAGACGCTCAGGACCGAGTTCGAGGAGCTGAAGCATAAACCTGGTGAGTCAATCGATGAGTTGTCTTTGCGTCTAACCGGCATTGTTAGCAAACTATCTGATCTCGGTGACGAGATCAAGGAGAAGCAAGTCATGCAGAAGTTCCTACGCGTCATCCCCAAGTGATACTCGCAGCTGGTCATGTCCGTGGAGAGCTTGCTCGACCTGAACACTCTCTCGATGGAGGACCTGACCGGTCGTTTCAAAGCGGCCGAGGAACGGTTTGAGCTGGAGGCGGCAGAGGATGGCAGCGGTAAGCTCCTGCTGTCGGAGGAGGAGTGGCTCGCGCGGATGCGGCGGCGCGAACAGGACGGCTCCTCCAGCCGTGGTGGTAGCGGCATCATCCCAAACAAGCGCCGAGGCAAGGCGCAGAACGCGCGTGGCAAGGAGGTCGTGGGCTTAAACATCTTGGGCTTGGGCTCCACTTTGGTAAGATATTGTCCGCTCTGGGTCCGCACCAGCACCCGCACGGTTTTAAATACGGGGCTTTCCCCCAAAAGGCCTCTTACGGAGTCATGCCACGCACACTCTGGGTCGGCGAGCAGTTCAAGATGAACACCGCCGTGCTGACTGCCTCCCCCCAGAATGCGCCCGGCATCTTCCTCGCCTTCAACAGACAACGCGCCATGGACATGACGGATTGGTTCCGCCGCTCGACGACGCCGTTCTGCTACGGGGAGTACGGCGCCGTCAGCTGCCGGTGCACGCTACGATCGGCACAGTAGTCCCCAAACTCCACAGAGGTGAACTCGCCACCTCGATCTGTACGCAGCATGCGCAGCTTCCTCCCGGTCTCCACCTCGACAGCAGCTTGGTACTTTTTGATCGCGGCCGCCGCCTCATCCTTGTATGTCAGCAAGGTGGCCCACATGTAGCGGGTTTTGTCGTCGACGAGGAGGAGGAAGTACTTCCTCCCTCCGTGTGTCGCTGGGGTGATAGGCCCGCAAAGATCACCGTGTACGAGGTCGATGCGACCCTCGGCACGATAATTCGCCATCTGCGGGAAGGGTGCGCGCCTCTGCTTGTCGACGAGACACGCGTCACAGAGTTGGTCCACGTGTTCGATGTGAGGAAGTCCGCGCACCATGCCATCGTGCGCGAGCTTGCGCAGCGCCTCGAAATTCAGATGGCCGAAACGCCCATACCACAGCCAAGCAGTGTCCCCTGTACTAGCTGACATACACACCGGTTTCGTAACATTAAGGGAAATCACATACAGCCGGTTGCTAGTCCGCGTTACCTTGACGAGGAGATGTTGTCGATCTCGCACGCGCATGATGCCGCCTCTGATTAGCACCTCGCAGCTCACCTCATCGAGCTGCCCAAGGGAGATGATGTTGCTGCGGAGCTTGGGTATGTAGTAGACGTTGGTGAACATGCGGTGCCGGCCACCATGCGCCGTGAAAAGCACAGTGCCGCGCCCTCTGATCTCCACCACTGAGCCATCGCCGAAATGGACCGACCCAGCCACGCATGCGTCCAGCTCGGTGAACGCGGCGCGGTCGCCCGTCATGTGATTTGACGCCCCAGTGTCTAGGTACCACACGTCGTCCTTCACGTCATCCTCCTTGCCGAGCAGGACCTCGGCGCGTTCTTCGTTGAGAAAGACAGAGCCGTCACCGCCGCAGTGTTCTGATTAGGCCTGTGCCGCGGTGAGCGATGCAACTTCAGCCATGAGGAGTGCGGGCTCCTCATCCTCCACCTGCACGAGGTTGGCGGCCTCGTCGCGTTTCTTCTTCCTGCAATCACGCGCCCAGTGCCCCAGTTTATCACAATACCGGCACTTGTCCTTCTTGACGTCGCGGCCAGCGCCGAATGCCCTGCCGGCGCCGTCGCGCACGACCTCCTTGCCACGCGCGTCCTGCGCCTTGCCTCGGCGCTTGTTTGGGATGATGCCGCTACCACCACGGCTGGAGGAGCCGTCCTGTTCGCGCCGCCGCATCCGCGCGAGCCACTCCTCCTCCGACAGCAGGAGCTTGCCGCTGCCATCCTCTGCCGCCTCCAGCTCAAACCGTTCCTCGGCCGCTTTGAAACGACCGGTCAGGTCCTCCATCGAGAGAGTGTTCCGGTCGAGCAAGCTCTCCACGGACATGACCAGCTGCGAGTATCGCTTGGGGATGACGCGTAGGAACTTCTGCATGACTTGCTTCTCCTTGATCTCGTCACCGAGATCAGATAGTTTGCTAACAATGCCGGTTAGACGCAAAGACAACTCATCGATTGACTCACCAGGTTTATGCTTCAGCTCCTCGAACTCGGTCCTGAGCGTCTGAGCTTTGGCGTCGCGCACACGTTCAGACCCCATGCGCAGGGTCTTGAGTGTCTCCCATGCCTCCTTTGCCGTGGGCTTTACCGCCAGAGTTGCGATCATCTCCGACGGCACGGCGCGGAGGATGGCCTCCATCGCCTTGCGGTCGTTGCGGTAGCCGGCGTCGTCGGTGACGGTCTCTGCGCCCTCGACTACCCGCCACAGGCCTCTCGCCTGCAGGATGACCCTCATCAAGAGGACCCAGTCGCTGTAGTTTGATCGTGTCAGGATGGGGTACGTCGTTGTCCCGCACGGCTCCTTCATCATCTGCGGTAGCGCAAGCTCGCGCCCATGGCCGCTTGCCGCTTGATTGGTGGGGATGCGCTCCATCGCGAGGTGCCGAAGAACTCGAACCGGGCTCTGATACCACTTGACAGCCTTGACACCCAAACTCACGGAAACAGCGAAGGGGAAAAAGGAAACAGAGCAAAGAAATAAACAGAGGACGCACTGAGATTTTTTCTAATGTTTGGCTGCTCCAACTTGCAGCTTTTGATTTCTCTCATTGCTATTTAATGCGAAATCACAACAGAAAACAAAATGAACGTGCCGCATCTTGCGCAACGTTCTCATCGTGGGAAACAAACCCCCCTGGACTCGGTCATCCGCGAGACAAGTGCGCCCCACTCCTATTTGCATGGCCTAACATCGTGGCCACGTTTTATTTGTGTGAAACTAACCAACGAAAAAGGAGGAGAAGAACAACGAGCTTATCTAACAACAAGTAAACACCGACAATATTTTCCAAACAAATGGGTACCATCAATACTTAGGATCGACCAACAATGCTTGAAACCCTTGATTGAAGGACCAAATGCCCAGAAGACGCCAGAAAATTGTGCCACTCGTTCTCCAATGGTGTCATAAGTTATCTTGTAAATTGTACCCGTATTAGTCACTGAAATGGCCTCTAAATATCGAGGTAGCCAATTATATGACTCCTCCCAATCTCCAAAAATCCTTTCTAGCGCCTTCGATTTTGCCATCCATGCTTTGTAATATGAAATTCGGATCCTTAACATGGATTCTTAACATGGAGTTTATGGCCTCTTAGATTTCTGCCGGTGTCAAATCTTACTTTGTCTTCACCATTGGCATAATCATGTTACAAATAAATGATATTGTGGCTTTTTTTATCTGTATTGAGGGTTGAATTATTGCAAGTATGTTCCTCAACAACCCTTGATTGCTTGAACTTCTCAATGCTACTCTTCCGCACGGCTGCATGGATATGCCACGGACATCTCCTACTAGCCTCATCTTGTGTATCCGGACTGACCACATCATTTAGGCCGCATATCACGTTATAACTTGTCTTGATTGGCCTAAATGAAACATTACGCTTAATTCTCCACTACGTTATTGCTTTTATCAAGTGGGCCTTTGTATCATATATATCGCCGACATTGAACACCCTCTAACGTTTTGAGGTCGAGGTTCTTCCATTCTCCGTTCGAGTGTATTTCTTATAACTGTTGCATCTAGCCATTCTTCCTCTTCAACTTCATCTGGCAAAGCCTCTTCATCTTCCACAATTGTGTTAACGGCAACCGATTGTTGTATCCATGCTATATCATCTTCGTTTTGATCTTCCGCATAATGCATGATATCCTCTCCGGCCCCGACATGCTCCTCATCATCGCTCCCATCTCTTTCTTCATCAACATTTCCAGGTATGCAAATATGATCAGGCATCGACTCAGGTACAAAAGGGTCTTCCATGTAAGTTGAGTATTGATTTTCAATTCACACTGTTTCATCATTCAACCTGTTACTAACATAAGAAAGGTTACAAATTTTAGATACTACTACTAATATTTACAATATTTCATATAACAATTCGCAAAACTTGATTGAAATCTAGACTTACGCGTTCATGTTATCATCGTCTTGCGGATATTGCGAACACCATTCTCCCGTCATATTTTCTTGGTCGATGCTTATTGCATCCATACCCACATATATTTCAACTCCACGGGGACCTTGCGATAAATCAAAAAGATTCTTCATATTATCGTCATCTGATATTTTCACAGCGGTAGTCTATCCTCCTATTACTGGCCAGTTGCACACCAGATTCAACACGTATTCCTCCCGACGAATCCTTGTGACATTGTATATCCGATCTACTAGATCGTTATACGTCGAACCACGTCTCAGCTTCATTAATTTAACTTTCCCTCCGACATATCATGGTTTATGATTTCCATCAATAAATAATTCACCGGCAAAATAGCATATGACGAAAATTGATTCACTTGCAATATCCAACAACCTGCACATACACCAATATAAATCCCTAAATCATAAGATAATGATGAACTAAAAACGATGAATATATATTAGGAGATCTGCTCTATCGAAACGGATCGGCTCCCGTGCGGCACAGGTGGTCGAATTTCAGTTTAGTTGAATCGGAATCGGAATGCAAAAGAAAAAACGCCGACACAAGAAAACAAGCACACGCAAGAAAACAAGCCGCCGCAAGAAAACAAGCAGGTGCTGTCGTTTTCGAGGCCGCACTCCACAGATGCGGATCTTGGCCGCATTTTCACAGTGCGGCATTGGGCCGCACTTTGAAAGTGCAGCGCAGGGCCGCACCTGTGGACTGCGGCACTGGGGGCTATAAATTCCAGCAGAGTGATACGATATGTATCACACACTCACCGACTTCATAACGTGCTCAGGCCAGAAGCAGTTGGAGTGATGGCGCTTGCTCGACAGGGATAACGTTGTCACGTTATTTGGAGAAAGATTGTTGACGGAATGATGGAGGTATTCTGTCAATGGATTGGGCTCTTCTCCAGGGGAGAATTTCCTCCTCCTGAACTCATAAATGTGACATTTTGCTGCTTCGGTGGCAGACAGTGGCTCAAGCGGCCAACAAAGCAGCAAAATGGCACGTTTATGAGTTCAGGATGAGGAAGTTCTCCACTGGAGCATAGCCCAATCTGTTGACTGAATACCTCCATCAAGCCCTAACACAACATTTCTCTAGAGGATATGTGTGAGTCAATTTGTATCAGCTTGTGTGGATATGTATGGATATGTGGAGTATCAACTTTGCTGGCACCTATCAGCTTGTATGGATATGTGATGTATGAATATGGGGTGTATGAATGAATTGTTTTGAAACCATGCATAATACATATATCAAATATCAAATTCATTGACGAAACTATACAAAACACATGTCTCATATTCAGCAAACATACATAACACATTCAATGTTATCAAATGGCGGCGCCATGAGCGCTATGGCGGAATGGTCTGGCGGTTTTTGGGCTCATCGCCATTCGCCATCCGCTTTTCAGCATGATATGGCCCCGTCCGCTATTTTCGCCATGGCACCCTCTATTTCCGCCATAACGCCCGCCATGTTGTGGTTTATGGTGCACATGGCGGACGTTCAATTATTTTTTTGATTATTTATGTTGTTTTTATTTGTTTTTGCAGTTTTTTAGTTTTTATACACACATACACACACACATACAGATAAACACGCGCGTGCGCACAGAGAGAGAACATACACATACATACATACAGATACATACAGCCACATACACATACACACATACACAATCACACAATCACACACACGCATACATACATAATTACATATACACACGCGCGTGCACACACAAAATCACACACACAGCCACAATCACACACACACATACACCCACATACACACTGTCACACACACACATATATACACACACATACACAGTTACACACACGCACACATTTATACACACAGAGAGAGAGAACATACACATACACACATAGGCCGTCCGCCATAGGCCGCTATTTCATCCGCTATATGTTTATGGCGGATTTTTAGCTCACCGCCTTAGGCCGCCATCCGCCATTGATAACACTGAACACATTTCAAACACACATATCATCGACGACCCCCTTTGCGTCGACTAAATACACGTTCATACAATGACCTAGTCGATGAAGTTCCCTTTTTATACTGAGACGGCTGAGACATGCCAACATCCTCTTCCGAATGCTCCTGTGAAACACCTGCATCATCACATTGTGTCTGAGGTGGCTAAGATGTGCCAACATCCACTTCCACATGCTGTTGTGAAACGTCTGCGTCATCCCAGTCAGTCTGATGCGGATGCGACGTGCCACCATGCTGTGAAACGCCTCCTTCAACCCATTCCGTCTGATGCAGATGCCAAATACCGGTGTCATCCCATGCACCCTGGTAGGCTGCCAATGGCTGGGAATGACCCATACAGGATCACATCCAGTGGACTGCTGCCAACTGCCGGCGTCATTTGATACGGGAGGGGGCTGCTGCCAACTACCGGCGTCATATGCTCCGGGTGGGGGCTGCTGCCAAGTGTCGGCGTCATATGCTCTGGGTGGGGGCTGCTGCCAAGTGTCGGCATCATATGCTCCGGGGGCTGCTGCCAACTGCCGGCGTTATGTGCTCCAGGATGCTCCAGCTACCAAGTGACGGCATCATCTGCTCATGTATGCTGCTGCTGAGAAGTGCCAGCGTCATCTGCTCCTGCTGAGAAGTGCCGGCGTCATCTGCTCCTGCTGAGAAGTGGCTCCTGTATGCTGAGAAGTGCCGGCGGCATCTGCTCCTGTATGCTGCTGATGAGAAGTGCCGGCGTCACCCTCACCCATCCTATAAAAATGAATCAGCTCGTTCGTATCTACACATTCTGGCAGATGGCGTGTACGATGTAGCACATCATCGATATGGGACCTCATCACAAAGAAATACCCATGATCCTATGTTTGCATTCCTTGGCCAGCCATATCGTATAATGTAACATATCCTCTACCATGTAAACCAAATTAAGTACTAATCTTATTAGTTATAAAAATAGTATACACACAAAAAATCGAATATCTTCTCACATGTTGGCGCTCGATGGGTCCGCGGGGCATTTGTGCGAACGGGAGTTCTGTCTCTGAAAAATCCACCCCTGGTAATCCCCGAGTACCAATCCAAATAGGCACTGACCGATACCACATCCCACTCAAACACAATGTGATCTGCTCTATTGATCCAATGCGTAAGTGGATCCCTGGTTACAGGAACACATGCTGGCTGTGATGGTCTTGTCTTCCCCAACAAGACTGGGAGTGCAGCTGGGATGTGTTGATGTAAACCAAATTGCCGCATGACGTGGTCTGGTGCATTCATCACACGTGCTTTCCAGCAGAATATGGGTACCCTCGCACGCCATAACTTGGGATATTCACGACATAAGGCCAGAAGTTGCTCGAGTCGCTCTACATAAGGCTCCCAGAGGCATGAATGACACAAATATATCAGTGTACATTATATATCAATTATTCACTTGACTTTATAAAATTTACATATACATACATGTGTACACTCTAACATGTCAAACTGGTCTCTGTACGTATCAAGTTTCCCATGAGCAGTTTCAATGAATGTTTTTCACGCATTCCACCTAAACCAATATGGAACGGTGTCAACGAATACATCCTTCAGGAGCCTTGGTTTTCCTACATACATTCTCTCCCATGAGCAAGCATGTAAATGTGATTTTTTCCCAGAAGTGAAATATATATGGATATATATATAGATATATCACTATTTTAGCTAACGAAAAAAATTATACCTGCAACAAGAGTCCGGATGCATTTATAGACTTTGTCTGCTTTAATGCCACCTTACTGAGCTTAGAGTACAAGTGCGCAAGCACCGCACTTCCCCATGAATATGCACCGGCCTCTTCAAAATTTTCTAGCTTGGTCAATCAACTAAGGTTTATAGATCCTTTGCTTGGATCCGGAACCAGTAAGGTTCCAATCATATGAAGCATATATGCCCATGCATAATGCTGAATGTCCTCGTCCGTTGCATCCTCAGGCAACTGTTTAAATGTATCACGTAGCCAACTAAGTTTCACCTTGGCTGCTTTCCGTGATGTGATATCCTGGCCAAGTAGCCTCTCCAACAACACGTCACAGCTGCTATCTCGCATTTCACATTGCCATATGTGTTCCCCATCAATGGGCAGGCCTGTGATGACTGCCACGTCCTGAAGCGTGATTGTCATCTCTTCCTGGCGCATGTGAAATGTATTGGTTTCTGGCCTCCATCTTTCAACCAAAGCCGTCAGCAGTGTGTGGTCCAACCGTACCCTGGCTGCTTCGATATAATCTCTCGCACGCTCATCTAATCTCCACACTGTATGTTTTGTCTATGATCCACAACTCCTATCATTCCTTGCAAACAAATAATGCACAGATTAATTATTTTCCTTCCATTCATAATTAATTACTTTTACTATTAATTATTTCTAAATACCTGCCCTTACACTACATCGGCAGAACGATGATGTGCTTAGTCAGACAAGACCACATTAGTTATGGGTCCAGCCTCCTCCATTTTATGAAACCCTATAACATACAATTAATTATCATATATCACTACAAATTTCTCCAATTATAGAAATCATCTCATAAACCCTAAATTTCATGCTAGATTATACAATAAACACCAAAAACATTCAATACTAGAGCTTGAGTCTAGAAATTACCTGAAAACGGCGCCGATTTATCACCCAATTCACAAAAAGATCGCCGGACATTGAAGATGCGGTGGAAACGGGAAAGAAGATGAAACACAGCAGCAGCCCACACGTTCGCGGGCTGCCGCTGTCATTTCAGTTTGCGGCCGCACCTGTAGAGTACGGCCCAGGGCCGCACTTTGAAAGTGCGGCCAAGCGCTACACTCTGAAGATGCGGCCCGTGGGGCACACGCCCCACGGGCCCAGTCAGCAGCTCTTTTGCTGCTTATGTTGATTTTGATAATCAAATTTGCTTGGTCGCACTTTCAAAGTGCGGCCCTGGGCCTCACTCTACAGGTGCGACCGCAAACTAAAATGACAGCGGCAGCCCGCGAACATGTGGGCTGCTGCTGTGTTTCATCTTCTTTCCCATTTCTGCCGCATCTTCAAAGTCCGACGATCTTTGTGTGAATTGGGTGATAAATCGGCACAGTTTTCAGGTAATTTCTAGACTCAAGCTCTAGTATTGAATGTTTTTTGTATTTATTGTACACTATAATTGGAGAAATTTGTAGGGATATATGATAATTAATTATATGTTATAGGGTTTCATAAAATGGAGGAGGCTGGACCCATAACTAATGTGGTCTTGTCTGACCAAGCACATTATCGTTCTGCCGATGTACTGTAAGGGCAGGTATTTAGAAATAATTAATAGTAAAAGTAATTAATTATGAATGGAAGGAAAATAATTAATCTGTGCATTATTTGTTTGCAGGGAATGATAGGAGTTGTGGATCATGGACAAAAACATACAGCGTGGAGATTAGATGAGCGTGCGAGAGATTATATCGAAGCAGCCAGATTACACCTATGTGCGAGATTGTGTTGGATACGGTTGGACTACGCACTGCTGACGGCTTTGGTTGAAAGATGGAGGCCAGAAACCAATACATTTCACATGCGCCAGGAAGAGATGACAATCACGCTTCAGGACGTGGCAGTCATCACAGGCATGCCCATTGATGGGGAACACATATGGCAATGTGAAATGCGAGATAGCAGCTGTGACGTGTTGTTGGAGAGGCTACTTGGCCAGGATATCACATCACGGAAAGCAGCCACGGTGAAACTTAGTTGGCTACGTGATACATTTAAGCAGTTGCCTGAGGATGCAACGGACGATGACATTCAGCATTTTGCATGGGCATATATGCTTCATATGATTGGAACCTTACTGGTTCCGGATCCAAGCAAAGGATCTATAAACCTCCGTTGATTGACCAAGCTAGAAAATTTTGCGGAGGCCGGTGCATATTCACGGGGAAGTGCGGTGCTTGCGCACTTGTACTCTAAGCTCAGCAAGGTGGCATTAAAGCAGACAAAGTCTATAAATGCATCCGGACTCTTGTTGCAGGTATAAATTTTTTTCGTTGTTTAAAATAGTGATATATATATATATCCATATATATTTCACATCTGGAAAAATTCACATTTACAGGCTTGGTCATGGGAGAGAATGTATGTAGGAAGACCAAGGCTCCTGCAGGATGTATTCGTTGACACCATTCCATATTGGTTTAGGTGAAATGAGGGGAAAACATTCATTGAAACTGCTCATGGGAAACTTGATATGTACAGAGACCAGTTTGACATGTTAGAGAGTACACAGGTATGTATATGTAAATTTTATAAAGTCAAGTGAATAATATATATATATATATATATATAATGTAGTACACTGATATATTTGTGCCATTCATGCCTAATAGGCTACATTGGAGCCTTATGTAGAGCGACTCGAGCAGTTGCTGGCCTTATGTCGCGAACATCCCGAGTTATGGCGTGCGAGGGTACCCATATTCTACTGGAAAGCACGGGTGATGCATGCACCAAACCGCGTCATGCGGCAATTTGGTTTACATCAACACATCCCAGCTGCACTCCCAGTCTTGTCGGGGAAGACAAGACCATCACAGCCAGCAGGTGTTCCTGTAATCAGGGATCCACTTGCGCATTGGATCAATAGAGCAGATCACATTGTGTTTGAGTGGGATGTGGTATCGGTCAGTGCCTATTTGGATTGGTATTGGGGGATTACCAGGAGGTGGATTTTTCAGAGACAACCCACGTTAGCACAAATGCCCCGCGGACCCATCGAGCGCCAACATGTGAGAAGATATTCAATTTTTTTGTTTTTATACTATTTTTATAACTAATAAGATTAGTACTTAATTTGTTTACAAGTTGGAGGATATGTTACATTATACAATATGGCGGGCCAAGGAATGCAAACATAGGATCATGGGCATTTCTTTGCGATGAGGTCCCATATCGATGATGTGCTACATCGTACACGCCATCTGCCAGAATGTGTAGATACGAGCGAACTGATTCATTTTTATAGGATGTGTAAGGGTGACGCCGGCACTTCTCATCAGCAGCATACAGGAGCAGATGCCGTTGGCACTTCTCAGCAGGAGCAGATGACGCCGGCACTTCTCAACAGGAGTATATGACCCGACACTTCTCAGCAGCAGCATACATGAGCAGATGATGTCGTCACTTGGTAGCTAGAGCATCCCGAAGCATATGACACCGGCACTTCTCAGCGGCAGCATACATGAGCAGATGATGCCGTCACTTGGTAGCTGGAGCATCCCGGAGCATATGACGCCGGCAGTTGGCAGCAACCCCCTCCCGGAGCATATGACGTCGGCACTTGGCAGCAGCCCCCACCCAAAGCATATGACGCCGGCACTTGGTAGCAGCCCCCTCCCATATCATATGACCCCGGCAGTTGGCAACAGCCCACTGGATGGAATCATGTATGGGTCGTTCCCAGCCATTGGCAGCCTACCTAGGGTGCATGGGATGACACCGGTATTTGGCATCCGCATCAGACGGAATGGGTTGAATGAGGCGTTTCACGGCATAGTGGCACGTCGCATCTGCATCAGACAGACTGGGATGATGCATGTGTTTCACAGCAGCATGTGGAAGTGGATGTTGGCACATCTCAGACACCTCAGACACAATGTGATGATGCAGGCGTTTCACAGGAGCATGCGGAAGAGGATGTTGGCATGTCTCAGCCGTCTCAGTATAAAAAGGGAACTTCATCGACTAGGCCATTGTATGAACGTGTATTTAGTCGATGCAAAGGGGGTCGTCGATGATATGTGTGTTTGAAATGTGTTATGTATGTTTGCTGAATATGAGACATGTGTTTTGTATAGTTTCGTCAATGAATTTGATATTTGATATATGTGTTATGTATGGTATGTGTGTTTGAAATGTGTTATGTATGTTTGCTGAATATGAGACATGTATTATATATAGTTTCGTCAATGAATTTGATATTTGATATGTGTTATGTATGGTTTCAAAACAATTCATTCATACACCCCATATTCATTCAATATACTCGTTCATACACCATATGTTCATACATCACATATCCATACAAGCTGATACGTGCCAGCAAAGTTGATACTCCGCATATCCATACATATCCACACAAGCTGATACAAATTGACTCACACATATCCACTAGAGAAAGGTTGTGTTAGGGCTTGATGGAGGTATTCAGTCAGCAGATTAGGCTATGTTC
Source organism: Scilla litardierei (assembly GCA_030789695.1). Classification (NCBI taxonomy): domain Eukaryota; kingdom Viridiplantae; phylum Streptophyta; class Magnoliopsida; order Asparagales; family Asparagaceae; genus Scilla; species Scilla litardierei. The sequence continues at coordinate 282,532,473 of CM061133.1, read as the reverse complement.
CAGTGGAGAACTTCCTCTTACTGAACTCATATACGAGCCCTTTTGCTGCTTCGGTGGCTGTTTGAGCGGCTGGATTTCTCCAGATCTTACAGGAGGAAGATAGTGGCTCAAGCGGCCAACGAACCAGCAAAAGAACACGTATATGAGATCAGGAGGAGAAAATTCTCCGCTGGAGCAGAGCCGATCCATTGACAGAATACCTCCATCATTCTGTCAACAATCTTTCTCCAAATAGCATAACAACGCTATCCCCATCAAGCAAGCGCCATCACTCCAACTGCTTCCAGCCTGAGCATGTTATGAAGTCGATGGGTGTGTGATACGTATCGTATGACTCTGCTTGAATTTATAGCCCCCGTTGCCGCAGTCCACAGGTGCGGCCCTGTGCCGCACTCTGAAAATGCGGCCATGATCCGCATCTATGGAGTGCGGCCTCGAAAACGACAGCCCCTGCTTCTTTTCTTGCGGCGGCTTGTTTTCTTGCGTGGGCTTGTTTTCTTGCGTCGGTGTTTTTTCTTTTGCATTCTGATTCCGATTCCGATTCTGATTCAACTAAGCTGAAATCCGACCTCATGTGCCACACGGGAGCCGATCCGTTTCGAGAGAGCGGATCTCCTAATAGGTACTCATTGTTTTTTGTTCATCATTGTGTTATGATTTAGGGATTTATATTGGTGCGTGTGTAGGTTGTTGGATATGGCAAGTGATTCAATTTTTGTCATATGCTATTTTACCGGTGAATTATATATTGATGGAAATCACGAACCACGATGTGTCGGAGGGGAAGTTGAATCGATGAAGCTGAGACGTGGTTCGACGTATAACGATCTAGTAGATCGGATATACAATGTCACGAAGATTCATCGGGAGGAATATGTGTCGAATCTGGTGTGCAACTGGCCAGTAATGGGAGGAAAGACTACCGGTGTGAAAATATCAGATGACGATGATATGGAGAATCTTTTTGATTTATCGCAAGGTCACCGTGGAGTTGAAATATATGTGGGTATGGATGCAATAAGCACCGACCAAGAAAATATGACGGGAGAAGGGTGTTCGCAATATCGGCAAGACGATGATAACATGAACGCGTAAGTCTAGATTTCAATTAAGTTTTGCGAATTGTTAAATGAAATATTTTAAATATTAGTAGTAGTATCTAAAATTTGTAACCTTTCTTATGTCAGTAACAGTTTGAATGATGAAGCAGTGGGAATTGAAAATCCACACTCAACTTACATGGAAGGCCCTTTTGTACCCGAGTCGATGCCTGATCAGATTTGCATACATGGAAATGTTGCGGAAGAAAGAGATGAGGCCGATGATGAGGAACATGTCGGGGCCGGAGAGGATATCATGCATTATGCAGAAGATCAAAACGAAGATGATATAGCAAGGATACAACAATCGGTTGCCGTTAACACAATTGTGGAAGATGAAGAGGCTTTGCCAGATGAAGTTGAAGAGGAAGAATGGCTAAATGCAACAGTTATGAGAAATACACTCGAAATGAGAATGGAAGAGCCTCGACCTCAAAATGTTGGGGGGTGTTCAATGTCGGCGATATATATGATACAAAGGCCGACTTGATAAAAGCAATAACGAAGTGGAGAATTAAGCGTAATGTTTCATTTAGGCCAATCAAGACAAGTTATAACATGATATGCGGCCTAAATGCTGTGGTCAATCCGGATACACAAGATAAGGCTAGTAGTAGATGTCTGTGGCGTATCCATGTAGCCGTGCGGAAGAGTAGCATTGGGAAGTTCAATCTATCAAGGGTTGTTGAGAAACATACTTGCAATAATCCAACCCTCAATACAGATCACAATAAAGCCACATCATCCTTCATTTGTAACATGATTATGCCAAAGGTGAAAACAGTTAGATTTGACACTGTCAGAAATCCAAGTGGCCATAAATACCATGTTAAGGATCCGAATTTCATATTACAAAGCATGGATGTCAAGATCGAAGGCGTTAGAAAGGATTTTTGGATATTGGGAGGAGTCATATAATCGGCTACCTCAGTATTTAAAGGCCATTTGAGATACTAATCCGGGTACAGTTTACAAAATCACTTATGACACCATCGGGGAAGGAGTGGCACAATTTTCTTGGTCTTCTGGACATTTGGTCCTTCAATCAAGGGTTTCAAGCATTGTCGGCCGATCCTAAGTATTGATGGTACCCATTTATATGGGAAATATGGTGGGTGTGTACTTGTGGCCACCGGAGTAAATGGAAATGGTGGGCTGTTTCCCTTTGCATTTGTTGTGTCAACTGATAACCAAGAAAATTGGAAGTGGTTTTTTGCATTTATATATGAATACATATCAAGTGCTCATGGATAAACAATCACCTTCATTTCAGATAGAATGAAAGGAATTCCACGAGCACTAGAAGAGGGCTGGCCAGCACATTGTCACCATAGGTATTGTCTTCGGCATATTTTATTGCAAATTACAAGTCAAACGGATTCCGAACACATACCTTGGAGGAAAACTTCTGGATGGCTGGCACTGCATCAGACTTGCTTTCATACAATGCCTTTCGTGCCAAAATCAGAGACGAGTCCATTGAAGTAGATCAGTGGATATCTGCAGATTTACATGGGGTAGAAAGCATGTGGGCGATGCATGCCGATCATGGGAAACACTATTGTATCATGACAACAAATTATTCTGAGAGCTTCAATGGGGTGCTCAAAGATGCTAGAGCTATACCGATACAAGCGTTGATAGGAAGAACATTGTACAGGTTAAATAAATATTTCTACCAACGAAGATAGAGTGAGCAAGGGTGGACGACAGATTTTATACCCACAACAATGGACATTATTGGCGAACGGAGGGAAGAAGCCCGAACATTTATGCTTACAAGGTTTAGTAATTGTGAGTGGTAGGTGGCGAACAACGATAGCTTCGGTTATATTGTTAAGTTACATGACGAGATATGCAGATGTACTTACAATATTCCTATTCTTCAACACATGTCATGTGCACATGTGATCGCCGCAACGTCTAGACAAGAATATGGTGCCAACATATCATATATGTCATTCTGTTCGCCATGGTATAGGGTCAGCAGATATCGCCTTGTATATGAACCTTTATTTCACCACATAACTGATGCACTGTATTGGAAGGCTTGGGATGGCACAAATTACTTCCACCCGACAAAAGAAAACCTCCAGGTCGGCCTACATCTACACGTATTCGTGGGGCAATGGATATTTTCCGTGAAGGAAGCCGACAGAATAGATGTGGCAATTGTCAACTCAGGCATTACAAATCACGCTGCCGGAATCCTCCTCTCACACAAGCGTATGTTGATTTTGCAATTCAAATATTTCTTGTGGATATATATATATTGTTCTAATTTATGCTTATCTTTTAGGTCTTCATCTCAAGGCTGCGGGTCTTCATCACAATGTCGAGGCAGATCATGCACAAGATGCAATAGTGGGTGTTACTTTACTGAGAATGTTGTGTTATGGCCATGAATGTTGTGTTAGGGCCATTTATGTATGTTTGCTATATGTTTTATGTAAATTTGTTGAATTCGATGTGATATGCATTTTGAAAATACAATGATTGATGAATTCATGTTGTTTGATATATGTGTTATGTAAGCTTGATGAATTCGATGTGCTGTGTGTTTTGATTTATGTGCACTTTCTGATATCGATGTGATGCATTGTGATATACTATTTGTGATATTTGTGAAACGCTATGTCTGTGAGAAGTATGAATGTGAGCATTATTTGTGAGACGTTTTGATTTATATGCATATGTTGTGATGTATCAGTGGTGAAGTATCGGGGGTAGGAGCAGAAGCAGCTGCTGATATTGAGGAGTAGTATCAATATCAGCAGCTACTGATATTGTTTGCAAACAGAGAGGAGGGAGCATATTCTGCCTCTATTTGGTATTTTGCAGCGGCACCTGTAGAGTGCGGCCCAGGGACACTTTGAAAGTGCGGCCGAGCGGCCGATCATCGCACTCTGAAGAAGCGGCCAGTGGGGTACACGCTCCACGGGCCCAGTCAGTAACTCTTTTGCTGCTTAGGTCGATTTTGCTAATTAAATTTTTTAGGTCGGTTTTTCTGATTAATTTTTTGGCAAATTTGTAAATATTGTCATTATCAAAATGTTTACCATTTGGTCGGAGCTTCCTACAAAACTGATTTGCCAGTCAATGTCTCTCGAATGTGACAAATGAGTTAGTGAACTAGTAGTAGAACCACCCTTTTGAATCTTGAAAGATTTCTGATGGGACGAGTCTTAACTAAATTTAGGAAAATTTAGAGAAAAGGCAAAAGCCAGTGGGGGGGCCTAGCAAGTCTTAGAATGCAAAGGTTACAAGAACATGGGTCGCTTCAGTATGAAATGAAAATGGATACATACAACACTACTGGTCCAAAATATGTTGGGGGTAAGCTTTACTAGACTTTAGTAAGAACAAAATACATTAATTAAGAAAGAGAAATAATTTTTTACGAGATCATTAAAGAGTTTTCACATTTTTATACCCATATTTTGGGGGTATGCATCTGTACATAATATCTATATTACATTTGACAACTGTTTTTGAATCCTATGGCTGAGTAGGACAAAAAGGTTCATAGAAAAATGGCTTAGATTTAATCTTGAGGAATGAATGGTTAAGATGAGATTTTGTGGAAAGTTTTGGAGGGAAAAACAATTTTGGGGAAATGAAAGTTTCTATGGAAATGAAAATTTTTGGGTAATGAAATGTTCTGTGGAATAGCAGAGTGCACGCAATTAATGCATTTGCGAAAAAACTTTAACTTGCACTTCATGATGTAGATCGAATGATCTCTCCCTCAACGCGGGGCCCACCGTCTCTTCGACGCATGTGGCAACAAGATGAGAATAATTTACCATGCCAAATTGTTGTTCCGCGCCGAAGGCGCCCGCTAAATTTTTTTGCGCAAATTTGTTGTTTCGCGATGAAGGCGCCCCCGAAAAATTTTTTTGCACGAATTTGTTGCTCTGCGCCGAAGGCGCATCGACGAATTTGTTGTTCGACGCCGAAGGCGCCCGTGACTCTAAATATTTTTACGCTAATTTGTTGTTCTGCGCCCAAGGCGCCCGTGCCGCAGGCACGTTTCGTTTAATATTTTCCCCCGCGAAATTTTTGTTCCCCAAAAAATTATCTCCATAGCCAAAATTGTGCGGAACAACAAATTAGAGTTAAAATATTTAGCACGAACACCTTCGACGTGGAACAACAAATTCGGCGCGGGCGTCTTCGGCGTAGAACAATAAATTCGGCGTATAACAACAAATTTGGCGCCCGGCACCCGCTAAATTTTTTTACGCTAATTTGTTGTTCCGCGCAGAAGGTACCCGCACCGAATTTGTTGTTTCTACGCCGAATTTGTTGTTCCGCGCCAAAGACGTCCGTGCAGCTAAATATTTTTACGCTAATTTGTTTCGCGCATTTTGGCTGTGGAAATAATTTTTTGAGAACAAAAATTTCGCGGTGGAAATCTTAAATGAATCGTGCATGTGGGCACAGGTTATGACTAGTGTTATATTATAAGATCACCCCATGTTGGTATCAACGATCGTCTAAAAAGTGTACTAAAACCTGGAACATTGATTTTTCGGTTTCAAATAGTCAATGTCTCACAATTCGCAACGTTTGATCCGTATTGTCGATCATGATAGCTCAGCATTTTCGGTTAGCACTGACTCCGAATCAAAGTTGTAAGTTCATAATGACGTTATAGGTCTCTTCCCAGAGCATATTGAACTGAGACATATAAAGCGTTCATTGAGAGGAAGAACACATTGAAAGCAAAAGGCCTTGTGAAGAAAAATAATACATAGGGAAGAACATCTTTCCCATCTAAAAAGAGTGTTTCTCCTAGAAAAGGAAACTAAAAATAAGATAATAAAGCAATGGAGAAAGCGATGAAAAGAAGACAGAAACAAAGATAGGAGAAGAGAGAAGGAAAAAAGGAAAACAGAAGAACAAGAGAAAGAACCCCATTAAGAAATATGGCCATTGAAATAACAAGACAATTATTATTTTTCTTGTTCACTTGTTGACCTTTCACCACGTTGAGAAACCGGGGCTTGACTTCTTAAAGGTTTTAACAAGAAATTTGCATGTTCATATTATTCCACCATCCTTTTGATCTTACTTTTCTCCCATATCCCTCCCCACTTCTCTATTCCTCTTCCTTGAGCGCCAACATTAAGCACAAATCCCTTAAATCCCTAGCTGCATCAGGATGAAAAGCCTAAGAAACGCCTAAATCCTGAAATACTTAAATTTTTATATGCTATCATCATCCACTTTATATTCAAATTTTCAATGAATAGCTTAAGATATATGTAATAATTTGCCTTGACCATCGTAAACCCATGCATAAATTTGGCTCCGTGAAATCTTAGATATTATTGTCTAAACGATTGCTTCAATCTATAAATTGATCATTTATGACTGAAACTTTATGCTCATGAAATTTTGATATGAATCCTTCCGGTTAATCCATACAAATCTCTTCGTCTATTTCTCCATATAGAAATGACAACTTAATGCATATCTAAACATGCTCTAAATCCACGCGAGCGACAATTACCAAAACTGTGCAAATTGTGACAAACTTTTTCACGAAGGTGAAAGTTTTCTCTTAACCCCATCTCACTAGTTGTAGCCTTTTACCATGAGGCTAGCATTGAACTAATCAATAGAACCAATCACTTTTTATTTGACCTTCAGAACTTACTTAACCTTAATAACTTCGCATGCTGTCGGAAGGTGACTTATTGGGCACTCATAAATTGTAGGCGAATTCAAATTCAGTCCTTAAGATAGGTGCGGATATGATATGATCCTAATGTTCCAAGATTTAATCTATAAAAATTAGGGAAAAAATTTAAAAATAGTGTTAGTGGCACAGAGATGATCCCGAGTCTACTGAGTTTCGATCCGCAACGACACTCCTTTCAAAATACTTCCTTTATGTTTATGTTTCAGAAAGAGCTTATATATGTAGTGCTCAACTCAGTATAACATGAAACCCCAATAATCTCTTAATCCATGTGAATAGGTCACATGGTGAAGAACATCTTTCCAGTCTAAAAAGAGTGCTTCTCCTTGAAAAGGAAAATAAAAAAGAAGATAAATAAAATAATGGAGAAAGCGAGATAAGAAGACAGAAACAAAGAAAGGAGAAGAGAGAAGAAATAAAGGAAAACAAAAGAACAAGAGAAAGAAACCCATTAAGAAATAAGGCCATTGAAATAACAAGATGAATATTTTTTCCTTGTTCACTTGTTGATTTTTCACCACGTTGAGAAACCGGGGCTTGACTTCTTAAAGGTTTTAACCAAGAAATTTGCATGTTTATATTATTCCACCATCCTTTTGATCTTTCTTCTCTCCCATATCCCTCCCCACTTCTCTATTCCTCTTCCTGGAGCGCCAACATTAAGCACAAAGCCCTTAAATCCCTAGCTGCGTCAGGATGAAAAGCCTAAGAAACGCTTAAATCCTGACATACTTAAATTTTCACAATCTATCATCCTCTGCCTTATATTCTTACATCAAATTTTGTATTAAAATAAATAAATAACCATGCAGACGAATGAGCTCATCGTCATACCTCCTTACCTACCGATCATCTTCATACATCCAAACATTAAGTTTCTTATGACACATTTGTATGCAATCGTAATTTGTCATAATTTATTTATAAGATTTAATCATCCTCTATATACCCTCAAGCTGAAAATTTGATCCTTCAAAGTACATAGCATAATAGATAGAACCATAGTTTTAGGTTTCGGCCGAAACCGACCGGTTTCGGCCGTTTCGGATCGGTTTCGGAGGGGACCGGTCCGAAACCACACGTCAGTTCTCGGTTTCGGCCGTTTCGGCCGTATCGGCCGGGGTTTCGTCGGTATCGGCCGGGGTTTCGGCCGTATCGGTCGGGGTTTCGGCCGTATCGGCCAGGGTTTCGGCCGTATTGGCCAATACCGGCCGAAACTTGTCCGATACCGACTGAAACTTAAAAAAATGAAAACAAAAAGAAAGAGGAGGAGGAAACATCACCAAAATCCAAAAAAGAAGAAGAAACGAAGAGATGGACGTACCTCATGGCCACTAAAGGCTTTCCATTTAATTACAAGCTTGACATTCAGCCACTAAAGGTTTTCCATTTATTTACAAAGTTATCATTTTCAGCCACCAAACCCTTCCATTTATTCAAAAGCTTGCCATTCTCATTTATTTTCAATCATGTTGATCAAAAAAATGTAATATATTTAGCATAATACTTTTAACAAAATGTGTAACTAGTAAAAAAGTATTTGTGCTAATATTTGATAATATTTGATAGTATTTAATAGAGTTTTAAGTATCTGAAATTACCGATACCGATGAAACGAAACCACCGTCCGAAACCACCGAAACGGACGATACCGATACCGAAACCTAAATTTTGGGAAGAGCGATACCGAGACCGAAACCGAGACCTAAAACCTTGGATAGAACCCATGGGAGACCTTCTGACACTAAGTGAGGTCCAAAGATTGTGTCCTTGGTCCAACAAAAATAAGGTCAATAAACCCATTACGAAGGCAATATTGGCTCGATAACATGGCATACAAGAAGCTCCTGATTGTACTCAAATATTGGCCCGCGGCATCCACTCACTCTCTGATAAAGTCCTCAGACAACATTCTAAGCTAACGATAATATTTTAAGCTAAAGCCATAGTTATTGGCAACAAGAGTCAATCGATTTTGAGTTGAGCATGTTGAACCATTTCAAGACTCATGTACATCTCTTAGGATCCTTTTAAAGTGTTCCTTAAGGATCTTAACTCCTAGAACATAACTCACATCAACCATATCATTCGTACTAAAATGATAGGATAGGCAACCTTTGGTCATATCAACCATCTTTCTATCAATAAAAGTCATCGGTACATCATTGGCATAGGGTCAAGTAATAAACTTTTCAACGTATAGCTTAAGATACATGTAATAATTTGCCTCTACCATCATCATTTTGGATACACCAGTCCAGAATTTCTAGTTTGATGATAACAAACCTTCATAAACTGTTTTTGATGTGTTTGTTAAGTGTAGGCTCAAAGGAGTCCAGCTAACAAAAGGATAAATTGGTAATTTAAACATGGTCAAAGTCTACTAGAAATTCAAATCATGGGGGTAGAAGAGTTCATGTGCATCTAGGTGTTCAACTTGAGAAAAGAGTGTCCAAGTTCAAAGCATAAAAGAAGCAAGAGATCAAGTAAAATTCAACTCCAAGTGAAATTGCAATTCAAGTCAAATACAAGAGTTCATGTGCATTGAATTTAAGAGTCCATGTGCAACATTGCTAGGGGTTCAAAACTCTATATATATAGCCGGCCTCTCTCCAAGTTCAATTATGCTAGTCGGCCATCTCTCTTCATCAAAACCCTAGCAAATCACATTGGATGGCCTCCCTACTCATCAAATCATCAAAGCCGCAAGCAAGAGAAGACCTAACCGCCCAAGCAGCTGCCGACCTACATCTTCTCGAGCGCAAGCAAGCAAAGCCAAGCTCTGCAGTTGGGTCCAAGCGCAAGCAACAGAGAGCCATACCCGAACTGTCGACATATCATCTTCGGGTGAAGCAAAGAACCGAGCAGCAGCCGCCCGAGCAAACCATAGCTCTGCCATCGGATCAAATTGGGCGCAAGCAAAAATCCGTGAGTCGCAGCCCAAGCTTTAGCCATATTTTCCACGAGCGCAAGCAACAAGCATCAGAGCGTAATTCAGAACAATTTCAGAAATTGCAGAAAGACCCTAAAACTTTGAAGCTAGATATCTTGATATCCAGAAGTCAGATTGAGATACAGTTTTCGCCACTGCGGAGCAGACAACGAGCAGACTGACAAAGACAGATCAAACTCCACAACTGAGCCTTCTAAACATCTTCTTTATTTATTATGCATTACTTGATTTTGTTCTATGTACCAAAACACTTTCTTTATTGGGATATTTTTAGGGACTTTACTTGTGGCAAGTTGAGGGTAAAAGTATTGCTATGATATTATTGTTTGAACTTTGATGAGCAAGGAATAGACTTGGTGAGCGAAGCGTTAGTGCATGAAGGTCTAAGTGTCTATATCATTGACATTATTATTCTAGTGATTACTTTTAATGCTGAACGTAGGTCGTGAGATGACCGAACCAGGGTAAATATCGTGTGTGCTCTATGATTGCTTCTGTATTATTCTTATTGCATCAGATTAGCTCTATAATTATTTGATTGTATATGCTAAAGTTTATATATTGTGAAAATCTGTCATAAAGCATATTCACCCCTAGGCTTACATACGATCCAACAAGTGGTATCAGAATGAGTTTAACCAGATAGTCTAGAGACCATGAATATCCCTGATTCAACTTTTGCTGAAGGCCAGACCACTGTTAGACCACCCAAATTCAATGACACTGACTTTGCTTACTGGAAAGCTAGGATAAAGATTTATCTTATGCCAGTAGATTATGATGTCTTTAAAATTGTTGACAAAGGCTATACTCCACCCATGATTAAGGTAGAAAACACTGTAATTGTTAAATGATGTGTCCTTATTTTCTATACTTTTATCGCATCATTTCATGCCATCGCTCGAAACTCGTTTTTTATCTCTCATTTGATCGTTTATTGGATTATATTACTTTCGGAGCTTTTATTCCATTTTCAGGAGTTTCGAGGTGATTTGGAGCAAAATAGAGTTATGGACACACCTGAGACGTCAGAGCATCAATGGCATGGCTTGTTATGTGCTTAACTTGGTGGAGAAGATGATTTGAGGAGAATAGGAAGAATGAAGCAGAAGAGAGCAAGAAATGATGAAGTTTCAACATCCCTCAGCTTTCCAGACCACTCGGTCCGAGTAGCAATCCCACTCGGTCCGAGTGGATATAAAGAAAAGAGGAGCGGCTTCAACACTTGGCCGCTGAAGAGCTAAAGATCTACTTGACCAAGTAGCTTTACTACTCAGCCGAGTAAGAATTACGACATAACGACCAATTTCAAGCGTATTTCGCCACTACAGCTCGACCGAGAAGACTTGCCCACTCGATCGAGTGCCGAGGTGACGCGGTCGAGCGGAAATTGCGACAGGACGTTAATTTCAAGTGCATCTCCAACCTTTTGAACTCGACCGAGTGGTAATCCCACTCGGTCCGAGTGAAAACTCCTCTAGCCGAGAAGCTAAGGCATCAAGCGAAGACGACGGGGCGACGAGGCCCGACTCGACCAGTGGCATCGCCACTCGGTCGAATCGGGTGGTTCTCCAGCGCAAAAAAGAACCCGAGTTGAGGGTTTTATTTGGTTTTAATGGGTCAAAACCCATATGTATATAAGCAATTTTTCTTCCTTAGGTTTAGGGATTCTAGAATTTAGTTTAATTTGGTTTTTAAGGTAGCCCTCTATTCTCTTGAGAGGAGATGAGGGTTTTAGAGGAGAATTGTGCTTGGAAACTTGTAGTATCTTGATTTTCTGAAGAGACTTAACGTTCTCTATTAATTTGGTATTGTTTTCTTCTCCGTTCTTATTGTTTTTAGTTATCAAAGATTGCGATGATGTTAAACTCTACTGCTATTATCGTTTTTATTGCTTTTGCTATGAATTGTGAGTAGCTCCATCTAGGGCTAATGGATGAACCCTAGGATTTTAGGGTTTAGGTGCTAAAGTTATAATTTTTAGGTTAATTTAGTTATTAAAGAATTTGATGTGATCGATCTACCCAAGTTTAAAGGGTTCTCATCTAGGATTCGTGATCCACGATAGTGGCACGTGCAATAGAAATTGTTATATAGGCTTGATTATGGTCATTAGTGGATTCACTTAGAGTTTGTGATCCACGATAGTGGCAAGCACTCTACGGGACTCCACTGATGCCTCTATATCCCTAATTGATAATCTACAATAGTAGCATCAATGAGAGCCATCACATTAGAGATCAAAACTTTAATTCTATAGTAATGTGAGTGGAGATTAAGAATCAATTGTCGATCGTAATGCTCGTGTCGCGTGTGAGGCTATCCACGATGGTGGGGCTAAGCATGAGATACGTTGTATGAGTAGTTCAACGATAGTTGGCTACGATTTTACGTTCAAGATGCGACAATCTCATCCTATGAAACCAATCCAACCTTAAGAGTTAAAACCTAGCATCGACTTTTAACGATCCTAGTGGTGATTCTTGGCGCCCTAGTTCCCATTTATTATTAGTTTTTGTGAGAGATAACTGTGACAAACTCTTGGATACACCCCACCCTAGCACAGTCATACGACTCTAAGCTATAAACCCAAGACCTATACCAATCTCCTTCCCTGTGGATCGACAACCTTTCTATATTACAAAGCCATCGACACCTTGCACTTGCGGACTCGAACAAGCTTTTGGCGACATTGCCGGAGAGGCAACGGTTTACTTGGGTTTAGTTTTTGGTTGGGAGACTTCTTAGTTTCTCTATCCACCTCTTACTACACCGTACTTTTTATTCTCTTTTGTTACTGATATTTTCTCTGAGTTTCTTGATTTTGCATGAACACCGTCTTTGGGGACCTGTCGATTTGCTTCCGTTTGACCCTGAGATTGAAAGAACAGCAAGGAAACTTAGAGCTGAGAGCATGCAGAAACTTTTGGAGGACCAAATGGCAGAAAATGGACCCCGTCCTCCACGTCAGAGCAATATTGAGGATTATATGAAGCACAACCTTTCAAACGTATCCTCTATCTTGAGACCACAGCTGGCGACAAGGATTTTTGAGTTAAAGACGGGCTTGATATCGTTGATGCATCAGGATGCCTTCCATGGACATCCTCATGAGAATCATCATCACCACATTGATCTATTCTTGGCGAAGTGTAATACCTTTCAGGTAAACAATGTGAGTGAAGACGCCATCAAACTTCGTCTGTTCTCATTCACTCTTCTCAACAAGGCGTCATATTGGTTGACGGCACATCCTACGAATACATTAAAGACTTGGGAGCAGCTAGCCCAAGCATTCGTTAATAAAAATTATCCACCGTCCAAAACAGTGAGGCTTAGGAGTGACATCACTTCTTTCAAGCAACTCCCACAAGAATCTCTGTATGAAGCATGGGAGCGTTTCAAAGACTTGCAACATCAATGCCCACATCACGGAGTCCAAGATTGGGACCTCATTTTCCAAAACTTCTACAATGGGTTGAAATCTTACACGACTATGATCATTGACGCTTCAGCTAATGGAGCACTCTTGGCTAAGCTTTTGGACGATGCCACATCACTATTGAAGCAGATGGCATCCAACAATCAATGGAGCGATGTCATCGCTCAACATTATATGGGAGTGCCGGTGGAAGTCATTTTGAGCTGAAGCAAGCTACAAATTATAACGGGTAACTTGATTATCTATCAAAGCAAGTGGCTCGACTTGAACAGAGGTTGAGTGACATTCCTACATCTTCTAAAGCTCCAGTTTGTGCTACATGGGAAGATTACGTCGAGCAAGGGAACATTCCAATTGAAGGTTCTTTTGATGGAACGGACGTGCCAGCGGGGCAAAGCAACTACATTTCTGATGATAGGAGTAATCCAAGGACACAATGGACAAATCCAACTTAGAAGACACATCCAGGATTCTCCTACAGCAACCTCAATGGAGCCATGCAACCACCCACTCAACCAAGGCCACAACAACCTCCACCTCAACTGCAAGCACCTCCTCAGCAGCAGCAGCAAGGATTTAGGCCAGCTGGGCCTTATAGACTGCCGATCTAAAAAACCGCCAACCTTATCAACAGCCGTATCAACAACAATGTCAACAACCGGCGGCACCCAAATCAGGTGTGGAAGGGGGCATTGGAAGCTTTTATCACTGCCCAAGCCAAGCAAAATGCAGAGTTGGTGGCTAGTCAGAAGCAGCTTACTATCACCGTAACCAATTGACGGCCCAAGGGAGCAAACTTACTAAGGCTCAAGGAAAGCTTCCGGCTCAATCTGAGCCCAATCCAAGAGGGCACGTCAATGTTGTGGTGGCGGTGACAACAAGAGGAGGGAAGATCACCGAAGTAGTTATGGTATTGGTTCTGAAGCTATTAAATCCACAACCCTCGAGGGTCATTGATGAAGAGTGTTTTATAGCTCCGAGGCCGATCATTTTGGTGAATCAAGAGAAGGACATTGAGGAACCATCTGGCATTGTGGAAAAGGAGACATCACATATTCCTCTAGCCACTCCTACTGCTACAATCCCGGTCGACACTCCACCTCCCTTGGAAAAATCGTTGCAGACATATAAGCCAAGGGATAAGGAGGGAAAGTCGTCCTCCAGCTCCATATCCACAGAGGTTAGCCATGGCAAAGCTCGAGAAGAAATACGTCAAATTTATAGAGCTTCTAAAGGGTGTTCACTTGAACATCCCTTTCATGGATGCATTGATGGAAATCCCGACGTATGCAAAATTCTTGAAGGATTTGATATCAGGAAGAAGGAAGTAGGAATCAGTCATGATAGCGGATGATGGCACGTCGGTGCTTAAGAACAAAATGCCCAAGAAGCTTTCCGATCCTGGCAGTTTCACTGTGTCGTGCTCTATTGGCGACACCCGTATTAAGAGAGCATTAGTGGATATGGGAGCGAGCATTAACTTGATGCCACTCTTCATATTCAAGAGGCTAAATACCGAGACAGAGTTGGAGCCCACGGCAATGAGTATTCAATTGGTGGATCAGTCTGTCACCTACCCAGTAGGTATTGCTCGAGACGTCATTTTGCAAGTACAGGGAGGAAACAGCGTGCCGATGGACTTCGTGATCATGGACATGTCTGAAGAGGGGAGCTCTCAACTGATTCTGGGACATCCTTTCATGTCTACCGCCGGAGTCCTCATAGACGTCCGACATGGGAATCTTTCCTTTAATGTTGGGAATATCGAAGTGGAATTCCACTTGCAAAAGCCGATTAAAGAGCGCATCCCGAACGAAGATGCAAGCAATTTGAAGATTCTGGAAGAGGATACTGTGGACTGTTAGTTCTTGAGGGTCAAGACTAATGTTGTTTTGATGATGATCAACATATTATGTTAGTGTGCTAATCAGTCTCATGTTTAGTCTCCGTTTATCTTAATGATTATATATTGATGAGACAAAACATAAAGCTTGGAGGATGATGTAATGGATATCTTAAATACCTCAAAGAGTGATGGATTGCTCAAGCATGGATGAAGTCTTGAAGATCATCTAATGAAGCCAATGCTTGGAGCATGAAGATGGACATCAAGAGGAGCACTGTTATAGCTTGGAGCTTGATGAAAGGAAGCTCGTCAAGAGGTGCCAAAGCTTGGAAGATGATGGAGAGAATCAATGCTACTCGAGCTTGTGGCCTTAGACTGGACTTCCAATAGGCGCCTGTTGAAGGCATGACAGGCGACTGGTGTTCACCAGGCGCATGGCCATCCTTCAACAGATGGCTGTTTTGCACAGGCTCAAGTCAAAATTCCTTGACTCATACTTGAGCATTTGGTACAGGCGACTGAAATACAATAGACGGGAGCATGTCAACCAACAGATGCCAGAACATTATTCTATAGTCGCATGCTGAACCAAAGTGCGTAACTTGGTTATTTGAGCTCCAATCCATCTTGTGGGACAGTCGACTGATGTAGAGTTTTCAGCCGTCTGTCAACCATCAGGCGCCTGATGTTAGTTCATCAGTCGCCTGGTACACAAGTGCGTAAGTTGTCATTTTCCAGCTCAATTCCATCCCTTGTGGCAGTCGCCTGATGAAGCCCGTACAGGCGCCTGCACAGTGATACAGGCGCTTGTATAGTCTTCTACAGTCGTCTATCCTGGCTCAGATTATAGCCATTGGGTTTATAGAGTCGTTACTTCAGGTGCATGTCTCTTTGTCGTCAGTCGCCTGTTTTAGCCATTAGACTCAGAATTCTGCATGTTTTCTTGAACTTTGTGAGAGTTAGTTTCTCCATATGTGGGAGTTTTTGTCCTTGTGTAGTACTAACCCTGGTGTAGGGTTTGAGTTCTCCCTTTGTGGGAGTGAGTGAGTTTTCATCCTTGTGTAACCCTTGTGTATAGTTTGGTGTGTCCGTGTGTAGACTAAATCCCTTGTATAGTGCATCTCTTGTGTAGGGATTGTACTCACTACCTTGTGTAGGATCATAGTGAATATTGGTGTGGCTAGATGTATCCAAATTTGCGAAACCATGGTAAAATCCTTTTTGTTTGCGATTGTTGTTGAGCATTCTCTTTAATTTCCGCAGCTTAATGTGCCTTAATTTCAGTAACTTTTAATTAAGCACTTTGCTTGCCTGTATACTATTCATCCCATCTCTAGTGTATTGTGTAGCCCAGTTAGGTCCTAAAAAGTGTTATTAGAGCCATGGTTTGGTGGCTTTTGTAAGCATGTCATATTTGCCTCAACGACATCCTCCCAACTTCAATCCGAAGAACTATACTCGATGGAGGAGCAAGATGATCAAACACCTCAAGAACAATTTCTTGGATGTGGTGATTTCGGATATCTCAAATTCAAATTTCTTGATGGACGTCCATACCAAAAGGGCTGTGTGCATCACCTTACAACCTAATGTTTGAATAAAGCAAAATGCTCTCCTATTGTGAAGCAAGGGGCATTACATAAAGTAAAATTTTAAGCTTTTTTGGAATTGAGTTCTTCTCAGCTTATGATGGGATTTCATCATGTTCTTCCTCTTTCCCTTGATCATCTTCTTTGCCATGTATATTTGAGCATGGAATTTTGTTATTGATCTTAATTATTGTGTGGTGATAACTTGTCATCTTCGAGGGTGAAATCTCTAGTCATTTGTCTTTGGCATATGTTTGACCTTTTACGCCTAGTAATTTCTTTATCAATGTTATCATCTCCTATGTTGGTTTGAGTTTCACTTTCACACACTCTTTTTGGCCGTGTTCATATTCTATTTCTTTTTTAATCTCGCCAATGTCTCATCTGGAGGAGATGAAAACTAATGGGGGTCAACTGATGGTGCCAATGATGCAGATGTACCTCAAGGAGGGGCTATTTGGCCTTGCAACATTGCTTGTTGAGAGATAATGGGTCAAAATTCTAGACTCGAACTTGTGTGTCCCGAACGATAAGAATGTTGACCGAGCTGAACTAGGGGTAGGGTTTGTCAATTTGGCAAGTTAAGTTTTGACGAGCACAAGAAAAAAATCGGAAGCAAGAGACTGTTTCGAGACGGCTCTGTTTGAGAGTGAGAGAAGCGGGACCCTATTCGGCACATGAAATGATGAAATTGGAGGCTTGGAGACGGCACATGAAATGTGGAGTTACCTTGAGGCCAAGTACACCGGAGGTGATAAGATTGGGTCAAGCGATAATGAGGTATCTCAAACAAAATCTACTTATGAGCATAATGATATTAGTGATAAAAATTCTTTGATTGCTCATAAGTATAGTGCACATTCTTTTCATGGTGAC
Organism: Scilla litardierei; assembly: GCA_030789695.1. NCBI lineage: Eukaryota > Viridiplantae > Streptophyta > Magnoliopsida > Asparagales > Asparagaceae > Scilla > Scilla litardierei. The sequence continues at coordinate 282,514,957 of CM061133.1, read as the reverse complement.
TCTCATGGTTGCACTTCTTTGTATGCTTCTCATATTGCTATGATTAAATCTTTGTATGCCGAGAAAGAAGTTTTTCTTTCTCAAATTGGTGAGTTACGTGAGGAAAATGCTTCATTTAAACGTACTAACATTTCGATTGTGATGCTTTGAGAAATGAGACAATGGCTCTCAAATCTCAATATCTTGAGCTTAGCTCACGACAATCCACTAGGGATGACGACATTTCTTCTCTTTTGAAGAAACGTGAGTTATTGTCCACTCATCTTGAGAGTTTCAACTTGAGTAAGGACAAGGCTTTGGCAACTTCAACTTTGAATGTAACCAAACCAAGCTCTACCTCTAGAAGCACCCAAAACAAATTTGTGGGGGAGCTTTCTAAGAGGTGTGTCACAATCAAGTCTTCATTTGGCCAAACATCAACTTCGACTAGTAAGTCAAAGAAGAATCATGCATATATGTACACTTCATTGCTAGAATTAATGCCAATCATTTGCATGCTTCACATGTTCCTATGCATGGTAGAAATGCTAGTGTAAATGCCTATAATGCTAAATTGCATGTTTCACACACGGGACACGCCAATGTTTATGTTCCACCTTATAAGCGTGCACCCTCACATCATACTCATGGCTTATCTAAACCTCTTCTTAAGAATCACAAATCACTTTCTTTGTGGATTCCTAAGAATGTTTCTAGGCTTGATAGGAATTCGTATATAGATTTATATGTTGGAAAATTTATATTTTCATATAACTATATACGAAAACCAAACTCCACTTTTGTTTGGTTTCCACGTTGCTAGCTCACTCACATTGTTATTCATTCTTGGGTACCAAAACCAAACTCCACCTTTATATGTTCATATTTTGTACCCATATTTATGTGTGTTCATTACTCCTAATTTTGCATGTTTTATATGATTATGGGGGAGTATGGAATTTTTGATTGCTAGCATTTGTTTTTCCATTCATATGTCACTTTGAATGTCATTCATATTACGTTTGTGCATATGGAGTGGTTATTTCTCTTGCCCTTGGTTTTCCTATTTGATTATTATCCATCTTTTTGATATGCCAATGGGGGAAAGAAATGTGTTCTGTAAAAATATACCTTATGCTTTTTAAGAATTATTAATAATTGGTATTGTTTTTGCATAACATCCATCAATATGATTTGTGCTTTGCATGTTTATATTTTGTGCACTTTTGCATATTGATTGGGAGAATTTGTTAGCACACATTATTTGTTTTAATATTATTATATTTTGACATAATGGTTGTCATCACCAAAGAGGGGGAGAATGTTAGTTCTTGAAGGTCAAGACTAATGTTGTTTTGATGATGATCAACATATTATGTTAGTGTGTTAATCAATCTCATGTTTTAGTCTCAGTTTATCTTAATGATTATATGTTGATGAGAAAAAAACATAAAGCTTGGAGGATGAGGCAATGGATATCTTAAATATCTCAAAGAGTGATGGATTGCTCAAGCATGGATGAATTCTTGAAGATCATCTAATGAAGCCAATGCTTGGAGCATGAAGATGGACATCAAGAGGAGCACTGTCATAGCTTGGAGCTTGATGAAAGCAAGCTCGTCAAGAGGTGCCAAAGCTTGGAAGATGATGGAGAGAATCAAGGCTACTCGAGCTTGTGGCCTTAGACTCTATGTGAAGGAAATTGTAATCCATGTAATACTTTATTACTTGCTTTTCTTTTTTGAGTCTAAGACATTGTAATGCCTTGATTAGATGGTCTTTCATTCATGCATATGCATAAACCATCTTAGTGAACCTTAGAATCATTATAGAAACTAATTCAATAGGTTCTCCATGCCAATAACTCAATTGGAGTTATTGGACTTCCAACAGGTGCCTGTTGAAGGCATGACAGGCGTCTGGCCATCCTTCAACAGACAGTTGTTTTGCACAAGCTCAAGTCAAAATTCCTTGACTCATACTTGAGCATTTGGTACATGCGACTGAAGTACAATAGCCAGGAACTTGTCAACCAACCGGTGCCTGAACATTGTTCTATAGTCGCCTGGTGAACCAAAGTGCGTAACTTGGTTATTTAAGCTCCAATCCATCTTGTGGGACAGTTGACTGATGTAGAGTTTTCAGCCGCCTGTCAACCATTAGGCGTCTGATGTTAGTTCATCAGTCGCCTGGTACACAAGTGCGTAAGTTGTCATTTTCTAGCTCAATTTCATCCCTTGTGGCAGTCGCCTGATGATGCCTTTACAGGCATCTGCACAGTAGTACATGCGCTTGTGTAGTCTTCTACAGTCGCATGTCCTGTCATAGCTCATATTATAGCCGATGGGTTTATAGAGCCGTTACTTCAGGCGCCTGTCTCTTTGCCGTCGGTCGCCTGTTCTAGCCGTTAGACTCGGAATTTTGTCCGTTTTCTTGGACTATTTTGGTCTGTTTTGAGGGCTTATTTAAGCTAGTTTAAGTGTGATTTTTGACACAAGCTCTTACTCATAGAGATCATTTTGGAGTGTCAAAAATCTCAAGAGAAAGCTTCATTCCCATCATTTTCTCTCTCTCTCTCCAATGAGCTTTCTATTCTTTCATGAGGTGAAATCAAAGCTTAAAGGGATTTCTCCCAGGGATTTCAATCTCATTCATTTTCTTGGAGAACATCTGTCTTCTCTTCATTCTTACACTCAATTGAGAAGTGTTAGGGTTCATTTCTAGAAGAGAGAAAGATCATCAAGTGCAAATAAAGCCTCATCTCAAGCACTTAGTTTCCACACTTGCATGCCTTCTTCATATTGGTAAGATTGTCTCAAAGCATAGGTGTAACGGCCGGTATTTTTAGCCGTGCTTTAGTCATGTGTATCGGTAATTTTCTTTCGAACATCTGGATTATTTTTCGTCCGTGCGTTTCTTGTTACGCGTGTGCGAGTCGGTATTTCCGTTTTTACCGGAATGTCATTAATTGACCATCTAGTTTAACTAAAAACTTTAATTTAATTATTTTGCAAATTACTTTTGTTATTCTTACTAATTACTCTTGTTAAATTTTATAACTTAATTACTTAATTAATTAATTAGTTTCCCTTCATTCAAAAACACGTTTAGATTTTGAGAGGAGAAGTCGTATACGTTAGGCAGATGCATTCCCTCTTGTTCATTCAACAAACATCATTTAAGTCTATCCTAATCAAAAACCTAACAAACATTAAAATTGCTCCCTGCTAACTTCTTCTTAAGGCAACAGCTACGTCTCTCCCATAGGACAATCATCTGCTAACCCATCTTCATCCCCGTAAACAACAATCTGCAAACCCCATCACCTTGCAAGAAAATCTATGCAACAAATCCTACACCAAATTGTCCATCATTTCCAAACTCAAAATCATCCATCAGATTTCTCAAAACCCATTTCACCCAAAATTCTTTCTGCAGACAAATTCATCCCCAAACCCATCATCTTCCCAACACAAATCCCTCATACAAACCCATTTCCTGATTCAAACAAAAACATCAAATACAAGGAGAAATTCGAAACCCATTTCAAATCTAAAATCTGACAACACCAAATCCAAAACCCAAAAACTCAACAACAAATCTGATAGGAAGAATTTCAGATTCAATTCAAAAAAAATCAACAAACCCTACAACCCCTTTTCTTCATCTTCCTCCTCTTTCTTCTTCCACCTCTTTCCTCTAGGCCGGCCCCCTCCTCCTCCATCTGCGCGAACCACCAGCTGACCCGCCGCCGCCGCCGATCTTCAGGCCGTCCGCCCGTCGGAATCCGCCGCCGGAGCAGCCGCGCCGTCGCCTGGGAGCCGTCCGACCGCCGGAGAGCGCTGACCTTCCTCCCCTCACGCCGTAAGTCTCCTTGCCCTTGGCGTTGGTTGCTTGCTGCAAAGCAATGAAACAAAAAAAAGAGAAGACAACAAAGAAACAGAAGACAGAGAGAAGAGGGGGAGACAACCTATTGTATATAAAAAAAGAAGTAAAGAGGGATAAGGACAGAGAGACAGTAAGTAAAGAGAGAGAGAGAGAGAGAGAGTAAATGGGTTAATATATGTTTAAATAATTGTTAGAAGTAAGTTGTAACATGTTAACTTGTACCCATGGTCAAAGTTAGTAGGTGAGAGTTTTCATACCATGTTAAAACTTGTAATTAGCTTAGTTAGTTAATTAACTTATCTAATATTAGTTAGTTGTTAGTGTTATTTAATGTTATTTTTTTGTATCATTTGATTTCAGCATGTTATTACTTGTAAATGATGTTTGGGTATTAAAACTAGAATCAAATAATGTGTGCCCTGTTTTTATAACCCAATGTAACCGCCACCCTAGTCAGTGAATCCGTAAAATTAGACGAACCCAAATTAGGGCTCAACTTAATTTTGTTGATTAACTCGCAATAAATTTAGTTCCTTAATTTGTGTAGCCAAAATAGAGAACCAATATCACCGTAATGTAGTACCCATCAAAACAAACCCAACGACACCAAAATCACTAAAATCGGGCTAGTGTACGATTTTTAGTAAATATTTGAAGTTAGGTGATCATTAGGCCATTTTCACGTAAAGTTGTATAACTAAAAATCTACACGTGAAATGACGCGTGAAACTACTTCCACCGTATTCTTGACTAAAAATGTAACCCAATGGCATATAATTTGATGTCTTAATTTAGAACTATAACAAGAATAACTAACTTTCTGATCATATTCGTTAATTCTCAATTTCAGCACTTTTACTAATTAAAATAAATGTTATTATTTAATAACGCAGATACGTCGCGAACTTTCCTACAGTTACTCGGACAACCCAAACTGTCCCAGTCAGGCAAGCGTGCAGTTATTTTATGTTTTTGTGATATCTGATGTTGTACACTTAATTGCTGACACAAACACATTTTTTGAAATGTTAGACTTAAACTCGTGTGCGTGTGTGTGGACCTCATAATAACCAAAATGAACGCACTTTGTGAATGGTAATGTTTCTGGACATATATGGTTAATTTTAGAACTGCTGATACTCATAGAATGTTAAATGTCGTTGGCTACCAGTTGTCGTTGGCTACCAGATGTTACATGCCGTTGGCTACCAGTTACCGTTGGCTACCAGTTGTTACATGATGTTGGCTACCAGATGTTACTTGCCGTTGGCTATTAGTTGACTAATCTCGTCGGTCACATGTGACTATGTCACATGCGACTAGTCTGGACTCGTGTTTCAGTATATGACGGATTAGCATCCTGGCTCGTGATCCAGGAAATACACGTGGGTGGGGTTGGTTCCCGGGCACTAGCCAGTAGTAAACGAGTCGCCTTCGGGGGCACTTGAAGGTGTATTTATTTACTATTCGTCTAACGGCGGGATCCTTTGTCACGGACTTGCACACACAGTTTAATAATTGAAAAAGAAAGTTAATTACAGATTGATGTTACATTTCTCAACTGTCATGTTAATGTTTACAGCTGAAATGCCATGTTAATGTAACTTGTTGCTTTAACTTTCATGCTAGTGTAACTTGTCATAATTATTTTAACTGCTTCAGTTCAATTAAATACATGCTAGTGTAAATTCCTTTAACTGTTGTAAAACTGCCAAATATAACTTGTTATATATCTTGCCTTGGGTCATCTGACATCTACTTGCAGACCCTTGCTGACATACATTCATGTTATTTGAATGTATGTTAGGTTACGAGACAGGTAATCAGGAGGACGAGCTGTTGGATCAGAGTGATCCAATTGACCAGGATTTTGTTGATCCTGAAGTCCACCCTACCGTGGACTAGTTGCTGAATTATCACTGTTGCAGTAATTTATTTTCACCGCTGTGTTTTGTAGGGTGTGTATCCACTTTATCTGTATCGCTATCGTTGTAGGCCATGCTTGGGGCCCTTATATTATTGTGTACTTTATCTGGATGTTGGCTTTTAATATTTCTGTGAAAGGTGTTTTTCACAGACGCTTATTGGGTTCGAGTTTCACCGCTCCAACCTAAGCGGGCCCGCTCGCGTCCTCGCCCCAAGTATAAAGGGAAGCGGGGTGTGACAATAGGAAAGTGTTATTTTGTTTCATCTTTTGTGAAACCCTAACTCTCTTTGTGAGAGTTAGTTTCCCCCTTTGTGGGAGTTTTTGTCCTTGTGTAGAACTAACCCTTGTGTAGGGTTTGAGTTCTCCCTTTGTAGGAGTGAGTGAGTTTTTGTCCTTGTGTAGGACTAACACTTGTGTATGGTTTGGTATGTCCTTATGTAGGATAAATCCCTTGTGCAAGGATTGTACTCACTACCTTCAGTAGGATCATAGTGAATATTGGTGTGGCTAAATGTACCCAAATTTGTGGAACCATTGTAAAATCCTTTTTGTTGGCGATTGTCGTTGAGCATTCTTTTAAATTTCCGCTGCTTATTGTGCCTTAATTTCAGTAAATTTTAATTAAGCACTTTGCTTGCCTTTACACTATTCATCTCACCTCTAGTGTATTGTGTAGCCCCGCTAGGTCCTAACATGGATGGCTTCACCAATGAGGAGATCATGAAAGACCCCATGAGGCAAGAAATGGAAGATGATGGTGACGTCATACACAATAGGACATTGGCCGCCTACTTGAAGGTGTTGGATGAAGAACCACCTGATGCACAACATCCTCGACGATATCTGGAAGCTGAAAATGATGACGACCCCGAGGTCGTCAAGATCCATGAGCACATCAACTAGGCGTCTTTGGAGCGCCAATCAAGGACGGACAAGATTGATGAGACCGCTGAAGGTCCAGCGGATGCGATGGGCCAACTACCAGCTCATGGCCTTATCGGGAAGCGACATTGAAGCGACATTGAAGATCGAAAAAAGTCGACCTTACTACCTTAAACAAGCGCTTATCGGGAAGCAACCCGAATTGTTTTTCTTTTTAATTTTCATTTCTTTCATTTCTTTCATTTTATTCGAAAACTCAATAAAAACATTTTATAATGCAATTGAAAATCTTAAAATATAAAAATATAAAAATTTCTGACGCTTAAGTCCTTGTGCAGGTAATCGATGAAGGGAGCACGCAAAACGATGAAGGAACGAAAGAGAAATCAGAAGGAGAGGAAGATGAGTGGCTCATCTCACCATGGAATGAAAAAGAGGCAACTCGGACCGAGTGTCGGTCCGAGTCGAGAAGCCTGCAGAGGATGCAAAAAGGGTCTTCTGCCATATTTTTACTCGACCGAGTGGAACATGCCACTCGGTCGAGTAGAATTTTCGACAAATCATTAAACTTGAAAACAAGTGGGATGACATCGATTAAAAACGTTGTACTCTTAACGGCAAAGCTATGAATGACATTTATTTGTGCACTTGGTAAAACTGAGTTTAATCGTGTTTCTCAATGTCTTCACACAGGAAATTTGACACACTTTGGAGGTTACGCATGAGGGAACATAACATGTGAAGGAGTCCAGATTAGTCCTTTTGAGCATAGAGTATAATGGTTTCAACATACTACCTACAGAGACGATTAAGGAGATGTATGCAAGATTCACAGACTTTGTCTACAATTCGAAGACCAATGGAAATCCATATTCAAACCTTGATCAAGTGAGAAAGATTTCAAGAGTATTGCCAAGCACCTTCTGTCCGAAAGTTACCGACATCCAGATGCCAGAGATCTAACCAAACTTAGCATGGAGAAGTTGATTGAAAATCGTATGTCTTGTGAGCTTAAATTGAAGACGATAGAATCAAGAAAAAAAAGCTGAGGAAAAGACCATCAAGAAAAAAAGCCGAGGAAAAGACCACCAAAACTATTGCTTTCAAAGCTGATGAGGATATCGACAATGAGAAAGCGTTTAATAGTCACAGGCTTCAAAAAGTACATTAAGACTCCCAATAGAAAAGTAGAGATGTCCAAAGGTTTAATCGTTTCAATAAGTTTAATCCTGCTGATTATTCTTCTAACCAAATACTACTAAATCAGCACATTACTTTCATTTTAGGAAACATGTACATTTTATTAATAAATGTCCATTGGTGAAGAACAATCCATTGGAGAAGAAAGAAAAGTTAGTTGCAGTCAAATGGGACGATGACGACGAGGATGAACTACAAGATGAGTTTGCCAACTCCCTGTGTTTGATAGGAGATGATGATGTGAAGAAACCCGAGGTACAAATATACACACTACCTGAATTGTTGAGTTTTTACGAGAAAACAAGCAAGCTGAGATTGATAGTTTAGAATCCACGGTTGAGTCATTAAGAAAAGTTAATTATAAACTGCAGCAGGAAAACTATCACATGTCTTTAGATGATGAAAAATTAAAAGCTGAAAACAACACTTAAGGCTTCACTTGCCAAGCTAAAGAAAGAAACACCGGTTGTGCATAAAATCTTAGAGTGTGAAATATATCCTAAACTAGAGATTGAAAATAATGCATTTAAAGAGAAAATTGTTGACATAAAAAAGAAAGTTGAAAACTTTAAAAAGACTGAAGAAGAAACCAATAAAGATTCATAAGTAGAAGCACTTTGCTTGTGAACAAGAACATGTACTTAAAACCCAAAGTCTCAGCAATAGAGTTAACCATTAAGAAGTTTAACGTAGGAAAACAATAATTAGACATCATTCTAGGATACCAATTATATGACAACAATAGGCATAAATTAAGATATGAATTTAAACATATTGAAAAACCTAAAACGAATAAAAAGGTTCATAATGAAACTACTATAGATAGGAGCGTTTTTGCTAAGAGTTATGCTTGTTGTTATATTGGTCACACATACAATACTGCTTATATAGGAAAAAGAAGATAAAGTTCAAACAAGTACTGGTTCCTAAAGATATTGTGCTTAACATTGGTGGATCTATTTGGATGCCAATGTCAAACATAGTTTGTTCTTCTTTTATATAGATGCACAGCACGGCTATGGGACTACAGTGTGAGTTGTATTTAGATTCTGGCTGCTCAAGACACATGACAGATAATCGTGATAAGTTCATTAGCCTTGTAAAGCAAGAAGGAGATAGTGTTACATGGGGGACAACGGAAAATGCAAGATAATAGAGAATGGGTTGTAGGTACTGACACTTTTTAACTCACATATGTCCTATGGGTTGAAAATCTTAAACACAACCTCATCTCCATTAGCCAACTATGCAACAAAGGTATGAATGTGGTGTTTGATTCTAAATTTTGCAAAATTATTGATAATGCCACATGTAATATTCTCATTACGGCTAAAAGAAAGAACATTTATACCATAACATTTATACCATTATGATTGAAGATCTAACTATAACTTAATTTTGCTTGTCAGGGAAGAAGATGCTACCTTATAGTAGGAGATTGGACATGCGAGCATAGGATGATTGCAGAAACTTGAGAACAGTAATTTGGTAAAAGAACTTCGACATCAACGTTATGCAAACGGTACGTTGTGCTAGGCATGCATGAAAGGTAAACAAACAAGATCCACTTATACTAGCATTAGAGAGGTTGCTACTTCACGTATTTTGGAATTGGTACACAGGGATTTGTTTGGACCCACTGAAGCATAGGTTGTAAAAAAAATTTGCTTAGTCTATTGTGTAAGCATAGGTTGCTCCTTTCTAGTGTATTGTGTAGCCCCGCTAGGTCCTAACACGGATGGCTTCACCAATGAGGAGATCATGAAAGACCCCATGAGGCAAGAAATGGAAGATGATGGTGACGTCATACACAATAGGGCATTGGCCGCCTACTTGAAGGTGTTGGATGAAGAACCACCTGATGCACAACATCCTCGACGATATCTGGAAGCTGAAAATGATGACGACCCCGAGGTCATCAAGATCCATGAGCACATCAACAAGGCGTCTTTGGAGCGCCAATCAAGGACGGACAAGATTGATGAGACCGATGAAGGTCCACCGGATGCGATGGGCCAACTACCAGCTCATGGCCTTATCGGGAAGCATGATAAGCGAATCTTCTTTACGCCAAACATTTTGAAGCGACATTGAAGATCGAAAAGGGTCGACCTTACTACCTTAAACAAGCACTTGTCGGGAAGCAACCCGAATTGTTTTTCTTTTTAATTTTCATTTCTATCATTTCTTTCATTTTATTCGAAAACTCAATAAAAACATTTTATAATGCAATTGAAAATCTTAAAATATAAAAATATAAAAATTTCTGACGCTTAAGTCCTTGTGCAGGTAATCGATGAAGGGAGCACGCAAAACGATGAAGGAACGAAAGAGAAATCAGAAGGAGAGGAAGATGAGTGGCTCATCTCACCATGGAATGAAAAAGAGGCAACTCGGACCGAGTGTCGGTCCGAGTCGAGAAGCCTGCAGAGGATGCAAAAAGGGTCTTCTGCCATATTTTTACTCGACCGAGTGGAACATGCCACTCGGTCGAGTAGAATTTTCGACAGATCATTAAACCTGAAAACAAGTGGGATGACATCGATTAAAAATGTTGTACTCTTAACGGCAAAGCTATGAATGATATTTATTTGTGCACTTGGTAAAACTGAGTTTAATTGTGTTTCTCATTGTCTTACTTCACACAGGAAATTTGACACACTTTGGAGGTTACGCATGAGGGAACATAACATGTAAAGGAGTCCAGATTAGTCCTTTTGAGCATAGAGTATAATGGTTTCAACATACTACCTACAGAGACGATTAAGGAGATGTATGCGAGATTCACGGACTTTTTCTACAATTCAAAGACCAATGGAAATCAATATTCAAACCTTGATCAAGTGAGAAAGATTTCGAGAGTATTACCAAGCACCTTCTGTCCAAAAGTTACCGACATCCAGATGCCAGAGATCTAACCAAACTTAGCATGGAGAAGTTGATTGAAAATCTTATGATTTATGAGCTTAAATTGAAGACGATAGAATCAAGAAAAAAAGCCGAGGCAAAGACCACCAAAACTATTGCTTTCAAAGCTGATGAGGATATCGACAATGAGCAAGCGTTGATTGTCAAAGGCTTCAAAAGGTACATTAAGACTCCCAATGGAAAGTAGAGATGTCCAAACGGTTTAATCGTTTCAATAAGTTTAATCCTGCTGATTATTATTCTGAACCAAATACTACAAAATCAGTATATTACTTTCATTTTAGGAAACATGGACATTTTATTAATAACTGTCCATTGGTGAAGAACAATCCATTGGAGAAGAAAGGAAAGTTAGTTGCAGTCACATGGGACGATGACGACGAGGATGAACTACAAGATGAGTTTGCCAACTACCTGTGTTTGATAGGAGACGTTGATGTGAAGAAAACCGAGGTACAAAAATACACACTACCTGAACTGTTGAGTTTTTACGAGAAAACAAGCATGCTGAGATTGGTAGTTTAGAATCCACGGTTGAGTCATTAAGAAAAGTTAATTATAAACTGCAGCAGGAAAACTATCACATGTCTTTAGATGATGAAAAATTAGAAGCTGAAAACAACACTTAAGGCTTCACTTGCCAAGCTTAAGAAAGAAACACCGGTTGTGCATAAAATCTTAGAGTGTGAAATATATCCTAAACTAGAGATTGAAAATAATGCATTTAAAGAGAAAATTGTTGACCTAAAAAAGAGAGTTGAAAACTTTAAAAAGACTGAAGAAGAAACCAATAAAGATTCATAAGTAGAAGCACTTTGCTTGTGAACAAGAACATATACTCAAACTCCAAATTCTCAGACATAGAGTTAACCATTAAGAAGGTTAACGTAGGAAAACAATAATTAGACATCATTCTAGGATACCAATTATATGACAATAATAGGCATAAATTAAGATATGAATTTAAACATATTGAAAAACCTAAAACGAATAAGAAGGTTCATAATGTAACTACTATAGATAGGAGCGTTTTTTGCTAAGAGTTATGCTTGTGGTTATATTGGTCACACAGACAATACTGCTTATATAGGAAAAAGAAGATAAAGTTCAAACAAGTACTGGTTCCTAAAGATATTGTGCTTAACATTGGTGGATCTATTTGGATGCCAATGTCACACATAGTTTGTTCTTCTTTTATATAGATGCACAGCACGGCTATGGGACTACAGTGTGAGTTGTATTTAGATTCTGGCTGCTCAAGACACATGACAGATAACCGTGATAAGTTCATTAGCCTTGTAAAGCAAGAAGGAGATAGTGTTACATGGGGGACAACGGAAAATGCAAGATAATAGAGAATGGGTTGTAGGTACTGACACTTTTTAACTCACATATGTCCTATGGGTTGAAAATCTTAAACACAACCTCATCTCCATTAGCCAACTATGCAACAAAGGTATGAATGTGGTGTTTGATTCTAAATTTTGCAAAATTATTGATAATGCCACATGTAATATTCTCATTACGGCTAAAAGAAAGAACATTTATACCATAACATTTATACCATTATGATTGAAGATCTAACTATAACTTAATTTTGCTTGTCAGGGAAGAAGATGCTACCTTATAGTAGGAGATTGGACATGCGAGCATAGGATGATTGCAGAAACTTGAGAACAGTAATTTGGTAAAAGAACTTCGACATCAACGTTATGCAAACGGTACGTTGTGCTAGGCATGCATGAAAGGTAAACAAACAAGATCCACTTATACTAGCATTAGAGAGGTTGCTACTTCACGTATTTTGGAATTGGTATACAGGGATTTGTTTGGACCCACTGAAGCATAGGTTGTAAAAAAATTTGCTTAGTCTATTGTGTAAGCATAGGTTACTCCTTTCTAGTGTATTGTGTAGCCCCGCTAGGTCCTAACATGGATGGCTTCACCAATGAGGAGATCATGAAAGACCCCATGAGGCAAGAAATGGAAGATGATGGTGACGTCATACACAATAGGGCATTGGCCGCCTACTTGAAGGTGTTGGATGAAGAACCACCTGATGCACAACATCCTTGACGATATCTGGAAGCTCAAAATGATGACGACCCCGAGGTAGTCAAGATCCATGAGCACATCAACAAGGCGTCTTTGGAGTGCCAATCAAGGACGGACAAGATTGATGAGACCGCTGAAGGTCCACCGGATGTGATAGGCCAACTACCAGCTCATGGCCTTATCGGGAAGCATGATAAGCGCATCTCCTTTACGCCAAACATTTTGAAGCGACATTGAAGATCGAAAAGGGTCGACCTTACTACCTTAAACAAGCGCGTATCGGGAAGCAACCCGAATTGTTTTTCTTTTTAATTTTCATTTCTTTCATTTCTCATTTTATTTGAAAACTCAATAAAAACATTTTAAAATGCAATTGAAAATCTTAAAATATAAAAATATAAAAATTTCTGACGCTTAAGTCCTTGTGCAGGTAATCGATGAAGAGAGCACGCAAAACGATGAAGGAACGAAAGAGAAATCAAAAGGAGAGGAAGATGAGTGGCTCATCTCACCATGGCATGAAAAAGAGGCTACTCGGACCGAGTGTCGGTTCGAGTCGAGAAGCTTGCAGAGGATGCAAAAAGGGTCTTCTGCCATATTTTTACTCGACCGAGTGGAACATGCCACTCGGTCGAGTAGAATTTTCGACAGATCATTAAACCTGAAAACAAGTGGGATGACATCGATTAAAAACGTTGTACTCTTAACGGCAAAGCTATGAATGATATTTATTTGTGCACTTGGTAAAACTGAGTTTAATCGTGTTTCTCATTGTCTTACTTCACACAGGAAATTTGACACACTTTGGAGGTTACGCATGAGGAAACATAACATGTGAAGGAGTCCAAATTAGTCCTTTTGAGCATAGAGTATAATGGTTTCAACATACTACCTACAGAGACGATTAAGGAGATGTATGCGAGATTCACGGACTTTTTCTACAATTCGAAGACCAATGGAAATCCATATTCAAACCTTGATCAAGTGAGAAAGATTTCGAGAGTATTGCCAAGCACCTTCTGTCCAAAAGTTACCGACATCCAGATGCCAGAGATCTAACCAAACTTAGCATGGAGAAGTTGATTGAAAATCTTGTCTTATGAGCTTAAATTGAAGACAATAGAATCAAGAAAAAAAGCCGAGGCAAAGACCACCAAAACTATTGCTTTCAAAGCTGATGAGGATATCGACAATGAGCAAGCGTTAATTGTCAAAGGCTTCAAAAAGTACATTAAGACTCCCAATGGAAAAGTAGAGATGTCCAAAAGGTTTAATCGTTTCAATAAGTTTAATCCTGCTGATTATTCTTCTGAACCAAATACTACTAAATCAGTACATTACTTTCATTTTAGGAAACATGGACATTTTATTAATAATTGTCCATTGGTGAAGAACAATCCATTGGAGAAGAAAGGAAAGTTAGTTGCAGTCACATGGGACGAAGACGACAAGGATGAACTACAAGATGAGTTTGCCAACTCCTTGTATTTGATAGGAGACGTTGATGTGAAGAAAACCGAGGTACAAAAATACACACTACCTGAACTGTTGAGTTTTTACGAGAAAACAAGCATGCTAAGATTGATAGTTTGGAATCCACAGTTGAGTCTTTAAGAAAAGTTAATTATAAACTGCAGCAGGAAAACTATCACATGTCTTTAGATGATGAAAAATTAAAAGCTGAAAACAACACTTAAGGCTTCACTTGCCAAGCTTAAGAAAGAAACACCGGTTGTGCATAAAATCTTAGAGTGTGAAATATATCCTAAACTAGAGATTGAAAATAATGCATGTATAGAGAAAATTGTTGACCTAAAAAAGAAAGTTGAAAACTTTAAAAAGACTGAAGAAGAAACCAATAAAGATTCATAAGTAGAAGCACTTTGCTTGTGAACAAGAACATATACTTAAAATCCAAAGTCTCAGACATACAGTTAACCATTAAGAAGTTTAACGTAGGAAAATAATAATTAGACATCATTCTAGGATACCAATTATATGACAACAATAGGCATAAATTAAGATATGAATTAAAACATATTGAAAAACCTAAAACGAATAAAAAGGTTCATAATGAAACTACTATAGATAGGAGCGTTTTTGCTAAGAGTTATGCTTGTGGTTATATTGGTCACACATACAATATTGCTTATATAGGAAAAAGAAGATAAAGTACAAGTACTGGTTCCTAAAGATATTGTGCTTAACATTGATGGATCTATTTGGATGCCAATGTCACACATAGGTTGTTCTTCTTTTATATAGATGCACAGCATGGCTAGGGGACTACAGTGTGAGTTGTATTTAGATTCTGACTGCTCAAGACACATGACAGATAACCGTGATAAGTTCATTAGCCTTGTAAAGCAAGGAGATAGTGTTACATAGGGGGGGCAACGGAAAATGCAAGGTAATAGGGAATAGGTTGTAGGTAACGACACTTTTTAACTCACATATGTCCTATGGGTTGAAAATCTTAAACACAACCTCATCTCCATTAGCCAACTATGCAACAAAGGTATGAATGTGGTGTTTGATTCTAAATTTTGCAAAATTATTGATAATGCCACATGTAATATTCTTATTACGGCTAAAAGAAAGAACGTTTATACCATAACATTTATACCATTATGATTGAAGATCTAACTATAACTTAATTTTGTTTGTCAGGGAAGAAGATGCTACCTTATAATAGGAGATTGGACATGCGAGCATAGGATGATTGCAGAAGCTTGAGAACAAGAATTTGGTAAAAGAACTTCGACATCAACGTTATGCAAACGGTACGTTGTGCTAGGCATGCATGAAAGGTAAACAAACAAGATCCACTTATACTAGCATTAGAGAGGTTGCTACTTCACGTATTTTGGAATTGGTACACAGGGATTTATTTGGACCCACTGAAGCATAAGTTGTAAAAAAATTTGCTTAGTCTTGGTTGATGACTACTCTAGGTTTACATGGATTTCCTTTCTAGCCAAAAAGTCGGATACTTTAGAAAAATTTCAAAAAAATTGCAGTCGAGTTTCAAAAGAGAAAAATCTTTCTATTGTGAAAATTAGAAGTGCCCATGCAAGCAAATTTAAAAACTCTATTTTTGAAAAAAAAAATTCTTTAGAAAAAGGCCTTTTGCATGAAGTCTCTTCTCCTAGAAGATCTCAACAAAATGGGGTGGTCGAAAGACAGAATCGTATATTGAAAGAGAGGGCTAGAAGTGCATTGAACAAGTATGCATTACCTATGTCTTTTTAGGCCGAGGCAGGAAATACCGTTTGCGATGTAAATAATAGAGTCATGATTAGACCAATGATGAGCAAAACATCTTATGAACTTTGGCATGGCAACACTCCGAATATATCATATTTTAGAGTATTTGAATGCATATGATACATATTAAACAATGGAGATCAAATATGTACATTTGAATCCAATTCAGATGAAGAGGTGTTTGTGGGCTATTCATCAAGGAGCAAAGCATACATTATTTATAATAAATGCACTTTGACTATTATTGAGTTTATTCTTGTTAAGTTTGATGAAACTGAAAAAGCTTCTTTGGATTGTAGGGAAATAGAAGGCGATGGAGACATAGATCATGAAAGCAATTCAAGGAATAATGAAGAACCAAATGAAGGACAAGAAGAACTTGACATACAAGAGCCTCAAGAGGAGACATTGGACAGAGGAGAGCTTAGATATGACCCTAATCACACACCTAATTTGATTATTAGTGAGCATATAGTAGGTATACGCACTCGCTCTTCTTTTAGAAACCCTTGTACTATATGTATTCATGGAGATTTTGTTTCTAAGATAGAGCCTAAAGACATAGAGACCGCATTGCGTTAGAAGAGTTGGGTTATGGTTATGCATGATGAGCTGAACCAAATGGTTAGAAATAACGTCTGGAAACTATTTCCACGACCCACAGACTATCCAGTTGAAGGTACTAAATGGGTTTATAAAAACAAGCTTAATGAATCTGGTATTGTAGTTAGAAACAATGCTAATTTGGTTACCAAGGGTTACAACCAAATAGAAGGTATTGATTTCAACGAGACTTTTGCACCAGTTGCAAGGTTGGAGGCAATAAGATTTTGCGAACTTTTGCAAGTTTTAAGAGTCTCAAACTGAAACAAATGGATATAAAAGCGCCTTTTTAAACGGATACCTTAAAGAATATGTGTATGTTGAACACTCACTCGATTTGAGAGTCATGATTTTCCGCAACATGTTTACACGTTAGAAAAAGCTTTGTATGGTCTTAAGCAAGCTTCTAGGACTTTGTATATCGTCTTTGTACATATTTGTTGGAAAATAACTTTAAAAGGTAGTGCAAACGACATATTGTTTCTTTTGCATGATCATGATGAATTTCTTATTGTTCAAATTTATGTTGATGACATTATTTACGGTGCTACTAATGATCTTTTATGTCAAAAATTTGAGAAGGTTATACAGGATCAATGAGCCTTATTGGTGAATTGAAGTACTTTTTGGAATTCCAAGAGAGGCAAAGCAAAAAATGCATCTTCATATCACTAACCAAGTAGATCATAGAGCTATTGAAGAGGTTTGGCATGGAGAAGTTTAAAGGGACTAATCAGAACTCTAAGGAGTCCTTCAACGAAGCTGGATAAAGATAAGAAAAGAATCGATGTGGATCAAAAGCTTTATAGAAGTGTGATTGGCTCCTTACTATATTTGACTGCTTTTAGGTCAGATATCATGTTTGCAGTATGTTTATGCACACGTTTCCAAACTAATCCGAAAGATCACACTTGAAAGTGATAAAGAGGATCTTTAGATATTCTATTCACACACCATCTTTATGCATATGGTATCCCTCATGTGGTAGCATTGATTTGCTAGATTCTAATGTAGATTCTGCGAATAGTGTTATTGATAAGAAGAGTACCAGTGGCACATGTTTTATGCTAGGACACTCTTTATTTTCTTAGTCTGCCGTAAGCAAAACAATGTTGCACTTTCCACGACCGAAGCAGAGTACATTGCCCTAGGTAGTTGTTGTGCCCAAATGTTATGGATGATGCAAACCTTGTAAGACTACGGCTTAGTTCTTAAAAGATTCACTCTTAGATGTGATAGCATGAGTGTCATAGACCTTTCAAACAACCATGTTCATCATTCTCGTACTAAGCATATACATGTTAGACATCACTTTATCAGATATCTTCTTGCTAAAGATGATGTGTCCATAGAGTTTTTGTCCTATATTCACAGTTAGCGAACATATTCACAAACCTTTGGAAGACGATCGTTTTTGTCGTCTACGTCTAGAGTTGGGCATCATTGATAGAAACTAGTATGTGCCCTTTTTTCCTTTTGTTTTGGTGTTTTCCTTATTTTACTTTTTGTGTGCTTTTATTTTTTTGGTGTGATCTTTTTTTCTTTTGTGCTAGAAAAATTGAAAACCATAAAAATTGGAAAATTGGAAAATAAAAAATTGAAAATCTATAAAAATTTGAGCTTCATGCAACTTTTTTGGTTAGTCAAATTGCACTTTGGATGAAATTCATATTCTTATACAAGTCTTATTTTATTTTCTTGACTATGATTGCATGTTAGACTTTATGGATAATTAAGACATTATCAATTGTTGATTAACTAGATTTCTACATCTTCATCTTACACCTTCATAAATCAAATTGTTATTGTTTTACGAATTAGTTCTCATAGAATATGGAAAGAGTTTGAAGGGGGATAAAAACATTGAAAAGTATGTACCTCTATAGGAATGTAGTGACATGCCTTGGATGAAAAACCATGCTCTACAATAAAAAAAGAGAAATATGATGAAAAGAAGAAGAAAAGTACAAAGCGTCCTATGAAATAAAGAAAAAAGAGCTTCACATGTAAAATGGATGTGGTCCATAGCTATGACACAACCCACGGATATCCAACTTATGCAAAGAGTTCATATCTTGTGTCCGTCTAGTAATGTCACCCCCCCCCCCCCTCAAAAAGTCCTTATAAGCAACGCATATGTGTTTGTAAATTGAACTCGTGTTTCATGAGGTCGAAAAATACAGTCCTTTACAGAGTTCATACTACTTTGAAAAGTTGGTTTGAATTGGTTGTCATTCATTATTAGTTCTCCCTATTTGCTTTAACTTTTGATCATCACACGAGCACGAAGATGTTTTAATCATGATTAAGAGATTATTGAATATCGATTGATTATTCTTAATTGTCTTAATACAATCGCATGTCTTGTTTAATAATGCTTTATTTTCTATATGGCATATGATATTTAGTTTGGTGTATTCTTTTGATGCTAACAAAAAGGGGATATATGGTGGCAAAATTTGTTAATTTGATGTTCATGATGAGTATATCGATAAGGGAGCATGTCAATATGTGGGAGTTATTTACACACACTTCACAAACACAATGATTATGAAAATATATTTTAATCAAATATTAATTGCCGGTTTGTCATCATCAAAATGGGAAGATTATTGGATATAACGATCTATGATTTCTTATTTGATGATAACAAACCTTCTCGAAGTGTTTTGATGTGTTTGTTAAGTTATTTCAGATTCAAATGAGTTCGCATAACAAAATGGGTAAATTGGTAACTACGACTTGGTCAAAGTCTTCTAGAAAGTCAAAGCATGGTGGTAGAAGAGTTCATTCGCATCTAGGTGTTCAACTTAAGAAAGGAGTGTTCAAGTTTAATGCATAAAAAAGTAAGAGATAAGTAGAATTCAACTCAAAGTGGAATTGCAATTCAAGTCAAATACAAGAGTTCATGTGCATTGAATTTAAGAGTCTGTGTGCAACACGACTAGGGGTTCAAAACTTTATATATATACTAGTCATAACCCGTGCCCGCGGGCACGGTTCATTTAACATTTCACCGACAAATTTTTGTTCCCCGAAAAATTATTTACACATCCAAAATTAAACAGAACAATAAATTAGCGTAAAAATATTTAGTGGCACGGGCACATTCGGCACGGGCGTCTTCGGCGTGGAACAACAAATTCGGCGTCGAACAACAAATTTGGCGCACAGTCCTTCGGCGCATAACAACACATCTTTGTAAAAAAAGTGCGCGGGCGACTTCGGTGTGGGCGACTTCGGCGCAGAACAACGGAACAACAAATTCGACGTCGAACAACAAATTTAGCGCCCGCGCCTTTTGCGCAGAACAACAAATCTTTGTAACAACAAATTCGACGTCGAACAACAAATTCGGTGTTGAGCAACAAATTTGGCGCCCGCGCTTTCGGCGCAGAACAACAAATCTTTGAAAAAAAATTTAGCGGGCGCCGAAGACAACAAACATCAATGTATTTTTACGCTAATTTGTCGTTCCGCTAAATTGTTTTACGCTAAATTTTTTATTTTGTTTAATTTAATGGATCATGATTCTCCACAATCTTTCCCAAGGCACTTTTAATTTCAAAGTTTAGGTTTCCAATGCACTTTTTCTTCCAAATTTAATCTACACAATATTTCCCAATGCACTTTTCCCCCCAAATTTAATTTCCACACTCTTTCCCAAGGCACTTCTAATTTCAAAGTTTATATTCCCAAGGCATTTTCTCCCAAAAATTTTGACAAAATCCAATCTCAACCATTGATTTACCAAGATCAAATCTCAGCCACTCTTTATCTTGTCCTAGTCAGCCCTAGAATTCAAAAATCGTTGTCAAATGTATAATAGATATATATATATATATATATATTAAAACACGATTGTTTTTGAATTCTAGGACTGACTATAACAAGCTGACTAGGACAAACTGGTTGATAGAAAGACGGCTAGGATTTAATCTTGAGAAATGAATGGTTGAGATGAGATTTTGTGGAAAGTTTTGGAGGAAAACATTTCTAGGGAAATGAAAGTTTTTGGTGAAATGAAACTTTATTGGGAATGAACGTTTCTTGGAAATAGCAGAGTGCATGCAATTAATGCATCGGGAAAAAACATTAACTTGCACTTAATGCTGCAGATCGAATGCTACAGCAGATCGAATGATCTCTCCGTCAACGCAGGGCCCACCGTCTCTTCGACCCATCGGGCAAAGATGAGAATAATTTTCCCGGCGCCCGCGCCGACGGCGTCCGCTAAATTTTTTACGTTAATTTGTTGTTCCGCGCCTAAGGTGCCTGCGCCGATTTTTTACGCTAATTTGTTGTTCCGTGTCGAAGGCGCTCGCGTCGATTTTGTTGTTCTGCGCCAAAGGCGTTCGTACCGCTAAATATTTTTACGCTAATTTGTTGTTTCGCGCAATTTTGGCTGTGAAAATAATTTCTTGGTGAACAAAGATTTCGCGGGGGAAAATCTTAAAGGAACCGTGCCCGCGCGGGCACGGGTTATGACTAGTGTGTGTGTATGGCCCCTCTCCAAGTTTAATTATGCTAGTCAGCCATCTCTCTTCATCAAAACCCTAGCAAGACACGTTGGTCGCCATCCCTACTCATTAAAGCATCAAAGCTGCAAGCAAGAAGAGTACCCAGCCACCAAAGCCTTGCCTCTCTTTTGCTCGGGCGCAACTCACCAAGACAAAGCCGCAGCCGAGCTACCCAAGCCATCCCGCTTCCGACTTACATATGCTCTGGCGCAAGCAAGCAAGGCCAAGCTCTGCAATCGGGCCTAAGCACAAGTAGCAGAGAGCCACGCCCGAACTGTCGCCCTATCATCTTCGAGTGTAGCAAAGAACCGAGCAGTAGCAGTCCGAGCAGACCACCGTTTGGCCATCAGATCAAATCGGTGCAAGCAAAAAAGCTCACAGCTTGAGCTTCAGCCCTATTTTCCATAGGCCTAAACAAGCCGCAGAGCGCAATTTTTCGGCAAAAGCCAGAATAATTTTAGAAATTGCAGAAAGACACCCAAAACTTTGAAGCATGATATCCAGGAGTCGGATTGAGACATCATTTTTGCCACTACGAAGCAGACAATGCGTTGACTAACTGAGACAAATCAAACTCCACAACTGAGGCTTCTAAACTTCATCTTCTTTATTTACTATGCTTTACTTGATTTTGATCTCTGTACCAAAACACTTTTTTATTAGGATATTTTTGGGGACTTGATTTCTTAGGGAAAGTTAAGTGTAAAAGTATTGCCATGATAGTATTGTTTGAGCATTAGTGAGCGAGGTATAGACTTGGTGAGCGAAGCGTTGGTGCATGAAGTTCCACATGTCTGTATCATTAACTTTATTATTCTAGTAATTACTTTTAGTCTGGATATAGATTGTGGGGTGTTCGAACCAGGTTAAATATCGTGCATACTCTGTGATTGCTTTCGTGTTATTCTTATTGCACCAAATTAGCTCTGTGATTATTTGATTATGTAAGCTAAAGTTTCTATCTTGCGAACATATGTCATAAAGCCTCTTCACCCCCTCTAGGTTTATATATGATCCAACAGCTAGGTATTCTTGCTTGCGGCTTTGATGCTTTAATGAGTAGGGAGGCCAGCTAATGTGTCTTGCTAGGGTCTTAATGAAGATAATGGACGACTATCATAATTGATTTTGGAGAGAGGCCGGCTATATATAGAGTTCTGAATCCCTAGTTGTGTTACACATTTACTCTTAAATTCAATGCACATGAACTCTTGAATTTGACTTGGATTGCAATTCCACTTTGAGTTGAATTCTACTTGATCCCTTGCTCCTTTTATGCATTGAACGTAGATACTCATTCCTCAAGTTGAACACTTAGATGTACATAAACTCTTCAACCCCACGCTTTGACTTTCTAGACGACTTTGACCAAGTCGAAATTACCCATTTACCCCTTTTCTTTGTCGAATTCCTTTAAACTGGGAATCACTGAACAAACACATCAAAACAGTTCATGAAGGTTTGTTATCATTAAACAAAAAATCCTAGACCATTGTATCCAACTATCTCTCCCTTTTGATGATAGCAAACCGGCAATTAAGATTTGATCAAAATATAGGCTCATAATCATCATGTTTGTAAAGTGTGTATAAATAACTACACCTCCTGACATGCACCCCTATCGATATAATCATCATGAAGATCAAATTAACAAATCTAACCATTCTTTCCCCCTTTTTGTTAGCAATGAAAGAACACACTAGACTAAATATCATATTCCATATAGAAAATAAAGCATGATTAAACAAGACATCGATTACATTAAAACAATTAAGAATACTCCATCGATATTCAATAATCTTTTAACCGTGATTAAAACATCTTCGTGCTCGTGTGATGATAAAAAATTAAAGCAAATAGGGAGATGTAATAATGAACAACCAATTCAAAACAATTTCTCAAAGTAGTATGAACCCTATAAAAGATTGTATTTCACCACCTCATGAAACATGAGTTCAAGTTACAAACACACACGTGTTGCCTACAAGGACTCTTAGCAAATTGGTGGCATTACTTGACGAACACAACACCAATGCTAAAAATACGAACTCTTTGCATAAATTGAATATCCGTAGGTTGTATCATAGCCATGGACCACATCCATTTTGCATGTGAAGCTCTTTTCTTTCTCTTTTTCCATAGGACGTTTTGTCCTTTTCTTTTTTTCATCATATTTCTCTTTACGTATCGTTGAGCATGATTCTTCATCCAAGACATGACACTACATATCTCATAGAGTTACATAATTTTCAATGTTTTTATCCACCTTCAACTTCTTTTCATAGTCCATGAAAACTAATTCCTAAAGCAATAACAATTTGATTTGTGAATGTGTAAGATGAAGATATAAAAATCTAGTTAATCAACAATTGAACATGTCTTAATTATCCATAAAGTCTAACATGCAATCATAGACAAGAAAATAAAATAAGACTTCTACAAGAATATAAATTTCATACAAAGTGCAATTTAACTAACAAAAGAAGTCAAATGAAACCCAAATTTTTATAGTTTTTCAATTTTTCAATTTTTTTACGTTCCCATTTTTTTCAATTTTTATGGTTTTCTATTTTTCGATCACACAAAAGAAAAAAATCACACCAAAAAAATAAATACACACAAAAAGTGAAAAAAAAAAGAAAAACACCAAGAGAAAAGAAAAAAGTTCTCATACTAGTTTCTACTAAAGATGCCCAACTCTAGACGTAGACGACAAAAACGTTCCTCCGCCAAAAGTTTTGTGAATATGTCTGTTAACTGTGTGTTTGTAGAAATAAACTCTATGGACACATCCTCTTTAGCAAGAACATCTCTGATAAAGTGATGTCTATCGTCTATATGCTTAGCACGAGAATGATGAACATGGTTGTTTAAATGGTCTATAGCACTCATGCTATCACATCTAAGAGTGACTCTTTTAAGAACTAAGCCGTAGTCTAACAAGGTTTGCATCATCCATAACACTTGGGCACATCAACTGCATGGGGCAATATACTCTGCTTCGGTGGTGGAAAGTGCAACATTGTTTTGCTTACGACAGACTAAGAAAATAAAGAGTGTCCTAGCATAAAACATGTGCCACTAGTACTCTTCCTATCAATAAGACTACCCGCATAAGCTGCATCAAAATATCTTATCAAATCAATGCTACCACAAGAGGGATAACATAGGCCTAAAGATGGTGTGTGAAAAGAATACCTAAAGATCCTCTTTATCGCTTTCAAGTGACTCTTTCGGAGTAGCTTGAAAACGTGTGCATAAACATGCTGCAAACATGATATTAGAAAGCAAATACTATATAAGAAATGTTACCTGGTACAACATGTACCTAGAGCACTCACTCTGCACTCACCTGGCTCTCAGTACCTGCACTCACCAAAGTGCTCAACAAAACTAATCCTAATATAAGTTCTCACTTGACTAGTCCCAACTAGCCAAGTCCCTCTAGTCTAGCACCGACTAGACAAGACCCCAAAAGTCACGCATAATGCGATAAAGTTTCCCCTACGAAGATCGTTACTACTACACACAAATAATAGTAAAGGAGTTTAAATAATCTCAGTGTGTAGGTGTAGTCGTCTCTATCAATCGATACGGGCCAGCTCTTGTCTGACAAGAAGTAGATGTCTCGACTCGTCTCCTCAGCGCCTCAAGATGCGGCACTTCTCCCTTAAAGTTGTTGCCCCCCACTTTAATGTTGGGGCCAAGTGATCTCCTTACAGCTCTAGGCAATGTGGATGGAAGAACTCCTTGGTGCGGCTGCAGTGCGTGGACAGTGCGTGAGGCTGCTGCTGCTGCAGTGCGTGGACAGTGGTGAGGCTGCTGCTACAGTGCGTGGACAGGGTGCAGCAGTGCGCGCGCAGCTCTCCCCCTTTGGTGCTTGGGTGCTGCAACTTGCGGCCAGGGGTCTTGGATCTTCAACTTGCGGCTCGTGGGAACTCCCCCTTGATGAAGCTTTGTGAAGATGCCAATGGAGATGAGGGGATTACTTGCTTGGTTTGCAACTTGCGCAAGGGTGTAGGAGGTTGGCTTCTTTGGACTTCAACTTGCGCAAGGGATATGGTCAAGCTTGGCTTGTTGATGTGGGGATCTTGCGGCTTTGAAGCTTGGAGAAGATGATGGCTTGGGATGCTCTTTGGTCTTGGTATATTGCGCAAGATGTGAACTTGGCTCTTAGAGAGGATGAGCAACGGCCCTTGGAAAGGAGGAGATTTGGCATAGGAGATAATGAAATATATAAAACTATTCAGGATACAACTCATGCTAAAATAAATACCATTGATTAATACAGAGATTAAAATCAGAAAATATCTCCATGTTGTAGAGCATTGTGTTGTGATCGTCCTGACGCAAACGGTTCGTCAATCCGAGCTCTGTGGAGAAAGTCATGCACTTTTTAGCGTCGTACGTCGAGCTCCTTGCAAAGTTGCGGCAATGAAGCTTTTCTCTAGGGTTGTGGTCGAATTTCTTTGGTTGCCTCTCTGTCAAAATCTCTCTTTGAGTATGGGTTTATACATAAGAGGATGCGATATGATAGAATCATTTAGAATCCCATATTTGATGGAGATTGGAGGGAATCCTAAAATGATTAGGATTTGAGTGAATCCCTTTGGATATAGAGTTTGAATATGGATGGCTATGGAATTGAATTTGAGTAGCTATAGGATTTGAATTAGATATCATTTAATCACCTTTGATTTGCATTAGATTCTACATATCTCTCCATTTGACCAAGTCCCCAATTTGCATGTCATTAGGATTTTGAATAGATTGTTTGGAGATTGGATTTGATCTCATAGGCATACAAATAGGAATAAGAGATGAAGAATGATTTGAATTGCAATGCTAATGGGATTAGGAATAGAATCATATCTTTGATTGATTTGAGTCAATCCAAATTGATTTCACCAAGGCTATCCACAATTGACCAAGTCCAAGTTGCTATATGAATAGCAATTTCTACATCTTGAATAGCAATTCCTCCATCAATTGACTTAGTCATCACTTTGAAGATTTACAAGCATGTCACTCCTGAAAAACACTTAGCACACACATTAGAGCGTTCACACACGTTTGTTATCATTAAACACGAAGTCATCGATCGTTGAATCCAACACACGTTGTATCCAACAATCTCCACCTTTTGATGATGACAAACTATTATAAGATTCGCACCAACGTTCCAAATAATACATCATGACATGTGTGTAACACTTGATGTACAAGCATACAAGCATGCAAAGATGGAACACTAATGAGATACAAATAAGCATGGCATGCTTCCCCTATTTTCATGCTCCCCCTTGAACATATATTCACTTATTCATTAATGCTCCCCCTTAAACCAATATTCACATATGCACATATAAGCATTAATGCACCAAATCTTCATTATTTTCTCCCCCTTTTGTTATCATCAAAAGCGTATACACGAAGTCTAGTTCTTGTCACATGCAAAAAATAAAGTATTATGAATTGCAACTAGCACTTGCATGCCATTTTCCTTACAATAAGCACTTCAACTTCAATGAAAAGAGTAACGTAGACTTCCACACCATCGTGTAAGTGTGATGATTAAATAATTGAAGCACAAAGGGAGAAGCTTTCATAAAACTCAACCAAAACCAATCCACATTTCCAATAAACAAGATATCACTAGGATTGATTTTTCCCACCTCATTAGAAATGAGTTCAAGATACCACAACCCAAAAGCATAGCCTATAAGGACTCTTAGATGTGGGGGCGGCATTGCTTGACGAGTAAAATACACCGACACCAATGATTACCCATAAAGCATATGTTGGATACTCGTGGGTAGTATACTTGCCTTGAATTGTATCCAATTACATACTGAGCAATATTCATTCTTTTTCATTTTTTCTGTTTCTTATTCAATTATTTTGTGCTCAATTTTTATCCATGACAAATATATAATATATCCCTTAGATTTATCAGTTATTTTCAACCTACGTTCACTTTCCAACATTTCATAAAAGGATCTTCAATTGTGCAACAATATTCAATAAAAGGATCGTCGTCCCACGTTAACACTCGAGATTTCTTCTTTTTCTTTTTGACGACGATATCCTTTACTTGTGGGCATTGGCTCCTAAACTCTCCTTGCTTCCTGCATTTAAAACACACCATTTTATCATTAGTAATGTCAAAATTATTATTAGACATAGGAGCATCATGTTTATTTAAGAGAGCATTTCTTCCCTTTTGCTTCTTCCCTTTTTGTGCGCTCTTTTCATTGCTAGAGATGTGATTGCCAGAGGATTGCTTGCTTTCATAAGTTGTCTCCAAAGTACTCCATATACCATGCGCAAAAGAGCAATGTGAGATGAGATTAAATATTTTTCTATCTATTCCATATAATAAAATATTCATTGCTCTAGCATTTATAGCACACATTTCTAGCATCCAAATTACTTTCAGGCTTAGGGATTATGGTATGTATGTTCTCAATAATATACCAAGTGTCACTATCAACAAATAATAAATAAGTTTTCATCCTAGCCTTCCAGTATATATAATCATGGCCACTAAATAAAGGGGGTAAGTCTATAGGCATGCTATGAGCGTAAACTAATCCAAGGGTATTCATGATTTCTAGACTAGATCCTCTAACCTGCTTTGATACCACTTGTTGGATCTAGAGCTAAGCCTAGGATGTGGGTGAACAGGCTTATAAAAATTCTCGTGCAACCCACGAGAAATCACAAGCAGTAATAATCACACGCAGGGTAAACAATAAGCAATCACAGATGCACAGCAGATTTACACTGGTTCGGTCGCACCCACCTCCTGCAACCAGCCCCGAAAGCAAATACTATATTAGAAATGTTACCTAGTTCTCAGTGCAGCTAGAGTACCCACTCTCCACTTGCCTAGCTCTCAGTGCCTGCACTCACCAAGTGCTCAACAAAACTAATCCTAGTATATGCTCTCACTTGACTAGTCCCAACTAGCCAAGTTCCTCTTGTCTAGCACCCACTAGACAAGACCCAAAAGACAAAAATACGGTAAAGTTTCTATTATAGAGATCGTTACTACTACACACAAATAATAGTAAAAGAGTTTAGAGAATCTCAGTGTGTAGGCGTAGTCGTCTTTGTCAATCAGCACGGGCCAGCTCTCGTCTGACAAGATGTAGATGTCTCATCTCGTCTCCTCATCAACTCAAGATGCAGCACTTCTCCCTTAGAGTTATTGCCCCCACTTTAATGTTGCGCCCAAGTGATCTCCTTGCAGCTCTAGGCAATGTGGATGGAAGAACTCATTGGTGCGGATGCAGTGCGTGGACAGTGCGTGAGGCTGCTGCTGCAATGCGTGGAAAGTGCGTGAGGCTGCTGCTGCAGCGCGTACAGCAGTGCGCGCGCAGCTCTCCCCCTTTGGTGCTTGGGTGCTGCAACTTGCGGCCAGGGGTCTTGGATCTTCAACTTGCAACTCTTGAGAACTCCCCCTTGATGAACCTTTGTGAAGATGTCAATATACCAAGGCCAAAGAGCATCCCAAGCCATCATCTTCTCCAAGCTTCAAAGCCGCACGATCCCCACATCAACAAGCCAAGCTTGACCATATCCCTTGCGCAAGTTGAAGTCCAAAGAAGCCAATCTCCAACACCATTGCGCAAGTTGCAAACCAAGCAAGCAATACCCTCATCTCCATTGGCATTTTCACAAAGCGTCGTCAAGGGGGAGTTCTCAAGAGCCGCAAGTTGAAGATCCAAACCCCCTGGCCGCAAGTTGCAGCACCCAAGCACCAAAGGAGGAGAGCTGCGCGCGCACTGCTGCACCCTGTCCACGCACTGCAGTAGTAGCCTCACGCACTGTGCACGCACTGTAGCCGCACCAAGGAGTTCTTCCATCCACATTGCCTAGAGCCGCAAGGAGATCACTTGGCTGCAACATTAAAGTGGGGGGCAACAACTTTAAGGGAGAAGTAACGCATCTGGAGTTGCTGAGGAGACAAGACGAGACATCTATATCTTGCCAGACGAGAGCTGGCACGTGCTGATTGATAGAGACGACTACGCCTACACACTGAGATTCTCTAAACTCTTTTACTATTATTTGGGTGTAGTAGTAACGATCTCTGTAATGGAAACTTTACCGTATTTATGTCTTTTGGGTCTTGTCTAGTGGGTATTAGACAAGAAGGATTTGGCTAGTGGGGACTAGTCAAGTGAGAGCATATACTAGGATTAGTTTTGTTGAGCACTTTGGTGAGTGCAGGTACTGAGAGCCAGGCAAATGTAGAGTGGATGCTCTAGTTACAGGCTGTACTAGGTAACATTGCTAATATAGTATTTGCTTTCGGGGGTGAACGTAAATCGTGGGTGCGACCGAACCAGGATAAATCTGTTGTGCATATGTGATTGCTTATTGTTTACCTTGCATGTGATTATAACTGCGTGTGATTTCTTGTGGGTTGCACGAGAATTTTTATAAGCCCATTCACCCCATGTGCTTAGATCCAGATCCAATAAGTGCTATCAAAGCAGTTTAGATGATCTAGTCCAGAAATCATGAATACCCCAAGATTAGTTTACGCTCATGGCATGCCTATAGACTTACCCCCTTAATTTAAGGGCCATGATTATATATACTGGAAGGCTAGGATGAAAACTTATTTATTATCTGTTGATATTAATACTTGGTACATTATTGAAAACAAACATATTATAATTCCAAAGCCTGAAAGTAATTTGGATGCTAGAAATGTGTGTGCTATAAATGCTAGAGCAATGAATATTTTATTATGTGGAATAGATAGAAAAATATTTGATCTTATCTCGCATTGCTCTTTTGCGCATGATATATGGAGTACTTTGGAGACAACTTATGAAAACAAGCAATCCTCCGACAATCACATCTCTAGCAATGAAAAGAGCACACAAAAAGGGAAAAAGCAAAAGTGAAGAAATGCTCTCTTAAATAAACATAATGCTCCTATGTCTAATAATAATTTTGACATTACTAATGATAAAATGGTGTGTTTTAAATGCAGGAATCAAGGACAGTTTAGGAGCAAATGCCCACAAGTAAAGGATATCGTCGCCGAAAAGGAAAAGAAGAAATCTCGAGTGTTAACGTGGGACGACGATAGCGAAAATGAGATCGAGGAGACTGCTCACACCTCCCTCTGCTTGATGGGAGAATTAGATGAGGTAACATCTTGCACTAAAAGAGTTGATCTTCTGAATTTGTGTAAAGAAATGAAAGCTGAAGTTGATAGGCAAATATGTACTATTAATGATATGCAAGATGAAATTGACAACCTAGAATCTACTCTAGAAAAACATGAATCCACATTAGAAGTTTTTAAAAATTCTAACGGTGAAGTACAACAAGAAACTTGCGACATGTTTCATGAAACAAATGAATTGAGAGAAAAACTTGTTGCTTGTAATTATACCATTGCTTTGTTGGAAAAAGAGAACTCTAGGTTGCATAAAAAAGCTGAATGTCTTATTTGTCCTACATTGTTAAAGGAAAATAGCATGTATAAATAAGATTTAATTAAGCTTGAAACTGAAAATGAATACATGATTAAAGAGCTTAATGAAAGGATGAGCATGCTAAACAATAAGCTTAAAATCATGAAAAAGAATGAAGATGACAATAAGAAGGCTTTATAAGTAAATGTACTTTGCTTGTGGATGAGAATGCGCTATTAAAATCCAAAGTCCCTAGTCTAAAATTGTCATTAAACAAATTTTCAATGGGTAAACATTCGTTGGATACTATACTTGAAAATCAATTATATGGCAATAAAAGACGTGGACTTGGATTTGGTTTAAAAAATGTTGAAAACCCTAAGTTTAAGAAAATCCACAATGTGCCGACAATTGTCAAAAATGTTTATGCAAAGTGCGTTACTTGTGATAGTGTTGGTCACACATCGTATTATTGTAAGTATAGGAACACGAACATAAAATTTAAACAAGTGTGGGTTCCTAAAAATTTGATGTCTAGCTTGAGTGGATCTTGTTGGATTTTAAGGTCACACATGACAGCTGCCGTATAGGTAAGAAGGAGATTTGGCGATGAGCGATGAATTGAACGTTTCATTATTTAGTTCCTTAGCCAAACGACGACGCGAAGGTATATCTTTTCCCGCTTTGAACTTAATACATACCTTTATAGCTTTTTATGTGCTTGACTTATTTTTTAATTGCGTGCTAGTTTGCATGATTTTTAGTTTGTTTTGATTCATTATTGGGTTTTTCTCATATTAGTCCCTTAAATTATGTGTATTTTGATATTAGTCCCTTAAATCTTTGTAATTTGAATTTAGTCCTTTAAAGGGACTATTTAGGTTAAACTTTAAACATTTAAGGGACTATTTAGGTTAACAAAAGGAACGATTTAGGTTAATATTAAACATTTAAGGGACTAAATTCAAATTACAAAGATTTAAGGGACTAATATCAAAATACACATAATTTAAGGGACTAATATGAGAAAAACCCTTCATTATAAAATAAAAAAAGGTCAAAAAGCAAAAAAAAATGGAGCCTGATATATATATCTTTTCCTTTGTATCATTCAAGTAGTATTATTGAATGTCATTCATATCCTTGTAGAAATCATTGTATTATTGTTATAGCTACATGCGCATATTAAAATTCCTAAGTAGCCATGACATGTTTAATGAATTGGATAACTTGATTTCTACACCTTCACTTCCATGTTTATTTAATGTTGTTGCACAATTGAAGATCCTTTTATGAAATGTTGGAAAGTGAACGTAGGGTGAAAATAACTGATAAATCTAAGGGATATGGTATATATTTGCCATGGATAAAAATTGAGCACAAAATAATTGAATAAGAAACAGAAAAAATGAAAAAGAATGAATATTGCTCAGTATGTAATTGGATACAATTCAAGGCAAGTATACTACCCACAAGTATCCAACATATGCTTTATGGTAATCATTGACGTCAGTGTATTTTACTCGTCAAGCAATGCCACCCCCACATCTAAGAGTCCTTATAGGCTATGCTTTTGGGTTGTGGTATCTTGAACTCATTTCTAATGAGGTGGGAAAAATCAACCCTAGTGATATCATGTTTATTGGAAAATGTGGATTGGTTTTGGTTGAGTTTTATGAAAACGTCTCCCTTTGTGCTTCCATTATTTAATCATCACTTACACGATGGTGTGAAAGTCTACGTTACTCTTTTTATTAAAGTTGAAGTGCTTATTTTAAGGAAAATGACATGCAAGTGCTAGTTGTAATTTATAATACGTTATTTTTGCGTGTGACATGAACTAGACTTCGTGTATACGCTTTTGATGATAACAAAAGAGGGAGAAAATAATGAAAATTTGGTGCATTAATGCTTATATGTGCATATTTGAATATTGGTTTAAGGTGGAGCTTTAATGAATAAGTGAATATATGTTCAGGGGGAGCATGAAAATAGGGGAAGCATGCAATGCTTATTTGTATCTCATTAGTGTTCCATCTTTGCATGCTTATATGCGTGTACATCAAGTGTTATATCGGTGCATACATCCTCCCATTATCACACTTCACACACACACACACACACACACATGTCACGATGTATTATTTGGAACGTTGGTGCAAATCTTATAATAGTTTATCATCATCAAAACAGGGAGATTGTTGGATACAACGTGTGCCGGATACAACGTGTGTTGGATTCAACGATCGATGACTTCGTGTTTGATGATAACAAACGTGTGTGAACGCTCTAATGTGTGTGCTAAGTGTTTTTCAGGAGTGGCATGCTTGTAAATCTTCAAAGTGATGACTAAGTCAATTGATGTAGGAATTGATATTCACATAGCAAATTGGAAGATGGAGAAATTGCTATTCATATATCAACTTGGACTTGGTCAATTGTGGATAGCCTTGGTGAAATCAATTTGGATTGATTCAAATCAATCAAAGATATGATTCTATTCCTAATCCCATTAGCATTGCAATTCAAATCATTCTTCATCCCATATTCCTATTTGTATGCCTATGAGATCAAATCAAATCTCCAAACAATCTATTCAAATCCTAATGACACGCAAATTGGAGACTTGGTCAAAGATAGAGAGAGATGGAAAATCCCATGCAAATCAAAGGTGATTAAATGAGATCTAATTCAAATTATATAGCTACTCAAATTCAATTCCATAGACATCCATATTCAAACTCCATATCCAAAGAGATTCACTCAAATCCTAATCAATTTAGGATTCCTTCTAATCTCTATCAAATATGTGATTCTAATTGATTCTATCATATCTCATCCTCTCGTGTATAAACACATACTCAAAGAGAGAGATTTTAATAAAGAGGCAACCAAAGAAATTCGACCACAACCCTAGAGAAAAGTTTCATGGCCGCAACTTTGCAAGGAGCTCGACGGACGACGCTAAAAAGTGCATAACTTTCTCCACAGTGCTCGGATTGACGAATTGCGCCAGGAAGATCACAACTCCGTGCTCTACAACATGGTGACATTTTTCTGATTTTAATCTCTGTATTAATCAATGGTATTTATTTTAGCATGAGTTGTATTCTGAATAGCTTTATATATTTCATCATCTCCTATGCTAAATCTCCTCCTTTCCAAGGGCCATTGCTCATCCTCTCCAAGAGCCAAGTTCACATCTTGCGCAATATACCAAGGCCAAAGAGCATCCCAAGCTATCTTCTTCTCCAAGCTTCAAAGCCGCAAGATCCCCACATCAACAAGCAAGATTGACCATATCCCTTGCGCAAGTTGAAGTCCAAAGAAGCCAATCTCCAACACCCTTGCGCAAGTTGCAAACCAAGCAAGCAACCCCCTCATCTCCATTGGAATCTTCACAAAGCTTCACCAAGGGGGGAGTTCTCAAGAACCGCAAGTTGAAGATCCAAGACCCCTGGCCGCAAGTTGCAGCACCCAAGCACCAAAGGGAAAGAGCTGTGCGCGCACAGCTGCACCTGGTCCACGCACTGCAGCAGCAACCTCACGCACTGTCCACGGACTGCTGCAGCAGCCTCACACACTGTCCACGCACTGCAGCCGCACCAAGGAGTTCTTCCATCCACATTGCCAAGATCCGCAAGGAGATCACTTGGCCGCAAGGAGCTCTGATACCACTGTAGGGTTCACTGTAAAGGTTTTGGCGGACCCTCAGAGTTCGGATCTGTGTCCGTCCTAAGTCGGACGGACCACATGGGCATAAAAGCGCAGCGGAAAAAACAAAAACTAAGGCTAGCTAAACAATTTAGCTAGGCTCAGAGGGAGCCAGAACCTAGCCCGATCTATGCCAACTTGGGGTGGATTTGACCACCCCAAGAGGGATCTATTCTACAGCGACAAAATTAAATCTACACTACAATTGCTTAACCACATATCCGGAATCTTGACCCTGTAGCGGCCAAGATGTACCGCACCGTCTTCTGATGCTCCTCGTAGCCGAACCGCCTTGACTCGATCCACCCGAGCCGCCTCGCACCCTCGAACCGATCTGCCCGAGCCGACTTCCGCCTCCAAGCCGATCACACGCGGTAGAAAGTTTCACTTGAATAGACCCGCGTCTTAGACGTCTGGATCCGAATCCAAACCCCCTTCGTAGTCTTACTAGGACTAGTCCGGAGAATAGGAAGAAGAGAGAATAGTTTAGTCGTAGATCGAGCTAGCTCAAATATCCGGAGCTACTCGATCGAGGACTTAGTGCATCTTTCAACGAAGAGAGTGCACCCCTATTTATATAGGGAGTCGGTACTTCTCCTTTCGTTGTGAGCAATGTGGGACAATTGCTAAATTGAAGAGAATTTAATTAAGCTAATTTAGCTTAATTGAAGTTTAGTAAGCTTTTCGTAAAAGCAAACTTCAACGAATTAATTCTCTTCACTCATTAAACTTTAGACACCAAACAAGCTATCAATCCGAAGGGCTTCGAATGGTGAACGCGTAGGAACCAACGGCGACGAATTTTGACTTCGTTTGACCCCTCATACAATTGCCCAAAGATGGGCAAAAAATCAATTTTCGTAGCCGTCATTTAGGGTTTCAAAAAACCCTAAATCACTTAAGTTGAGGGCGCGCCCGCCCAAGGCAGGGCGGGCGGGCCAGCGCCCGCAGCTGCAGCGGGCGCTGGCCCGCAGCTGTAGCGGGCGTTCGCCCGCTGCAGCCAGCGGGCCGCGCCCGTTTGCCCTTGCGGATGGGCTTGTTAGCCCAGTGGGTCCAACCCACTTTGCCTTGGACTGTTTTCACGTTTCTGGGCTCGTTTAAGCTCCGATTTGGACGCGGTTTGAACCTGTGTTTAAACCAGGACGATCCCGTCATCCATGTAACCCTTTCCAATGTATTTGTCGTAACCAATTTACGACACGTTTAATCTTTGTTTGCATCAAATGCAACATTGTCCTTATTGCATTTACGACTTATTTTCACAACTAGCTTTGTGAATATCAACTATTCAATATCATCAAATGAATCTCTCTGAATTAATCTTCATTTTACTAAGACACAAACGCTACTCGGTGTGAGACCCTAAAGCCTGACCTTATTACATGTTGGGGCTCGAAACCCCAAGACGACGGTCACCACGAGCAGTAGTTGTCGTCTCTGTTTCAGAATCATCATAACGTGATCGACCCATTGACAAAAGCATCGTTGGGTTTACATTGACTGTGTCAGTGATGAATGCCGTTAGCTATAGTCCCTTCGTCAAGATTGTGTCCATGTTGGCCTAGGGTATGGTTTACTGTCAACCCTATTAGACAACATTGGTCAGTAAACGGCGGTCTTAGTTGTGTTTACGTTGTACTTGTTACAACGTACCCCGGCCGAGGATTAACACAAAGACCGTACTGAGCCTGTAACACTAACTTTCCTTTAACGGAAGTGACGAATCCCATCTTAGTCATCTACTCGCCTCGAGAGCTTCAGGTGCAACCCAACCTAAGATCTTTCAGCCGGCCTAGCCTCGAAGCTAGATCATAGGTCTAAGCTACACTGTTCACTCACATGTTTGTACAGATGACTTCAGGTCTTAAGGACTAGCATCTTATCTTCACCCTAGAGTTATTATAGACAGTTTAGTTAAAGTTAACTATTTAATAACTCTAAGTTGGTCGTTCAGTGAACTCATTCTCCAATGAGCACCTGTGTATCGTCTCCGACTTCACCAAGTCAAATGACTATGAGATCATATTACCCTAAGCTAAGACTAAGACACAGTGGTCTATCCGATGTGTTGATATTCAGTTCTCAACACATCTATGACCAAGCACCGTTTAAGACTTACGTTTCTATACGGTCGCTTACTACTCATAATCGAGATCTTATCTGGATACGTAAGGACCTAACTATAAGTTTATGGACATTATCTAAGTATATAATATAATCGATTTCATACTTAGAATAATGGACACCATATGTTATATGAACAAGACGTACACTTAGGATAAATCGCCTTATGGGCATATATCCCCCTACATCTCCCACTTGCACTTAGGCTATTTATCTCGGTATCTCATACCGTTGTAGCATATCAGTCACTTTGACATTTATGACAAACCTAAGAGTGGGTTTACTAACAAGTATTTATAATGCATTTTAATGGATTATTAATTAATACATCTCTTGATCACACAAGGTTGATCCTTTGAAAAATGATTTGGATCGATTTTCCTTTCTTTGTATAGCTAACAATTAGCTTATACAATCTAGATGTAGGGTCTAACATTTCTATAAGTCAGTCTCAGCTCATTCCAATTCTCTTGTGTCAACATGTCAAGTACATGCTGACACCCTAAGTCTCTATATATTCGATTAAATCAAAACCATTTTGATTCAATGTTCTGTATAGATGATTCAAATAAGTTGGAAATCCTTTTTACTTAGTCCGAGAAACCGGAACTAAGTATACGAGCTAGCTCCCACTGACTTTAAGAATTATTTGGTTGAGTACTTCAATTCTAAATCATATTTAGATGAAGACAACCATTTGATTTGTGCTTTATATGGAATGTACTAGTGTCAGGTTGGGTTTGACGAATGAGCCAAGTCAAGATCGGTTTAAGGAATCTTGACATTGACTTACTCAGTCAAACGTCCTACACTGTACTTTTCCCTTAACTACATTTAATATTAACTCTTTAATAACCAAATGTAGTTTATTAAGAATTAATCTTAATATGCGTATAATTGTGATCACACATAATTTATACGCTCCTGGAACCTATACTTAACTACCGATTGACTATAACATTAAGTCAGTTTCAAAACAAAAATTTCTGAAGCTTCGCATCATAGTTCAAGAATTTTCGCAACCAACTCAGAAAACCACATTTACAGACATTTAAGCCAATCTCAATCAAATCTCAATTTCAACAGAAAGCACATTTCCGAGACATTCATTCAAACAACGGATTCATTGAAGATGAACCATAATATGTTTATCAAATAAACTTTGAGTGTTGAACACTCAATCATTGTTTTCACTTTAAGAAATGATACATTTTATTCAACTAAGAAAATGAGTATCAGCTCTTTCTTCATGTCTCTCGAAGTCTTTGCACGGCCCCAGCAGCAACGATTGCTCAGATGCCGACCGTCCTCCGAACTTCTTCCAATCTTCGCTTAATTTCAGCCACCTGTATACATTACACAGTTGTCTTAGTATCTCATACTGTGTGATTGGAAATAATTATGCTTCATTGAATTTAATTTGTTGTACCTGAGGTAGAGGCATCAGTATGCCCCTTCTTCTTCTCTGCAAGATAAATCTTGCAGTTCCCCTTCCAATGGCCAATCTTATTGCAATGAAAGCACTCAGATTTTGATGGTGCCCCTTTGGTCTTTTTCTTCACATTTTTCGCCTTGGCAGGTTGCGGGACCTGCCTCTTCTTACCCTTGCCTTTCGGCTGGTCTGAAGAAGCAGAGCCAACAACCAATGCAGTCGGTTTCTTCTCAATCTCCGCAAACTGCCTAAGCATATTGAGGAGACCAGGAAGATCCGTTTCAAGACTGTTCATTATGAAACCAGTGATGAAAGGCTTGAAGGCCGGGGTTAAAGACTTAAGGATAATGTCCACGGACATCTCATTGTCCAGGACAAAACCCAACTGGGCGGCGTCCTCCACGTACCCGATCATCTTGATGACATGATCTTGTACGGGCCCTGCCTCCATCTTTGTGCCCCAGAGGTTGCTTGGGGCTTCAAACTTGGCAGCTCTAGACCGCTTGCCGTATAACTCTTGTGCATTTAAAAGCATACTTTGAACATCCAAATGTTCATGCTTCCTCTGCAGTTCGTTATTCATCGAAGCCAGAGTAAGGCACATGGCCTTCTCTGCATCCCTCTGGTATAGCTTATAGGCTTCCTTTTCCTCAAAGGTCGCATCGTCATCAGGCTTCTCCGAAGCGTCCTCGAACAGCACGTATCCAATCCCGGCTAGAGAAAGGACTAACTTAATGTTCCTAAACCAGTCTTTATAGTTCGTTCCATCGAGCACGTTCTTCTCTACCATATATCTTAGACCTGAATCCATTCTGCAATTTTGTAGATACCTTAGTCAGTATATGTTCGTTGTATAGTTTCAAAGGTTTTTAATAAAACTATATTCTCCCACTAAATTTATTAAAGCCATAATAATAATAAACAGTTTTATTATGAAAATAACATTTGTGAGAGAGGGATCCGACTACCTGAGTCTGACAACCTTGAGTGTGTCTTGACAAGTTGTCTGACTCTGCAGTCGGTAGACGAACTCGTCGTCAATCATATTAAATATGATTCCCTATCAATTTTACCCCTAGTCATTTGTGATCATGAGTGTGCTCATCCGGATCACAATGGCTAGCCTAGTCGGACCCTTGTTTTCGTGTCTAGCCCGACTTGCACTGTCGCTCGGTGTATGCACGACACGTCGGTTTGGGTCAGGACTTAGACTACATTCTTGGTTAGACTTACGCCGGTGCTCGGTGGACGAGACAACGGTTTGGGTCAGGTCAAGATGTTAATCAAGAAAGCGGTTTCTATAAGATTGTCATGTCACGGCTTGAGTGTAGCTTAACAATCGTAACACGTTTCTTACAGTTGCCAACTCCTAAAATAAGGAGGGCTACGATTTATCTTGAATAAGATTATTATCGTATTTGACTAATGTATAGTCGATGGACTTCCAAAGTCATGATTCGACTCCTTGCGGTCCAGCGGACGCGGCCAGGGAATTGACTAAGCCAGGACCACTCGGGCCCTAGACTAGCTAGGGTGGTCTAGCAAACTTAGCCAAGCACATTGACAGCCATCATGATCCATTGAAGGAGTTTCATCAATTCTATGTTCATCCAACAACTAAATGGCTTTTAATTAAAACTAGTTAATTTTTATCAACTAGTGGATCCTAAAATTCGAAATTTTATGGATTGATTGAACAATTTTTATTGAGTCCTTATCAACTATAAGGTTCATACGTTCAACTATGCTACCCCAATCTAATTAGGATTTTAATAAAACAATTACAACATATTTCAAAAATATGTCTTTTTATGATAATCATCATTTAAACGATTTATTGCAATGATTGCCAATCAAAAGAGACTACCCTAATCTGGTATTAGGTTTTGATGTTGTTTTGTTTATAAAAACGTAACATGTCACTAATCATTAAAATTTCATCTTATAAAATTTTAATCCGTTAATGGCTAACCTAAAGGGTTCATGAATACATTATTCAATATGTCCATTAATAACATA
The DNA here is from genome assembly GCA_030789695.1 of Scilla litardierei. Classification (NCBI taxonomy): domain Eukaryota; kingdom Viridiplantae; phylum Streptophyta; class Magnoliopsida; order Asparagales; family Asparagaceae; genus Scilla; species Scilla litardierei. Next base: position 282,474,976 of record CM061133.1, on the reverse strand, counting down.
AACCAACTAATTTAACCGCATAAATTAAAGGTTCATTTAGTGACATATAATGAAAGCTTGCAACTTAAAATTATCTATAACATAATTGAACAACTTGCAACACTAAAATTTAACATTTAAATTTAAAAATCTAAAACTTAAGCTTAAAGTATTTTATCACATAAAACTAGGTTTCATAAAATTATCAAATAATTTTAAAACCTAGGCTTTAAAATTTTAACGATACACCTTTAAGATTAAAATATCACATAGAGTAATCTTAAAACCAATATGTAATTTAAAAGAAACGAATTTATTATTTCATCTTATGAGAATAAAATTTTCTTTACATCACATTCTTTAAAACAATTCTAAAACCCTTTTTAAAATCATTTGAAATTAATTTAATAAACTTTCGGATAAAGCCTTTTTAAAAATTTCAATCTTTATGTAACCAAAAAATATGAATTTTTCTATATCATCGCATGAAATGAAATATTCCTTCTATGTTACATAAACTTTTAAAAATTTTAAATGCATGCTAAAATTATTTTATCTTAAAAAATAAAATGTTAAAAACATTTAAACATGAGAGCCCTATTTAAATTTATCGCGTAAAATTTAAATCGTCTCAAAAAAAAATTTCATGTTGTAAAACAATTTTAAAACATAAAACATTATCTTAACATAAAGTTAAAGTTGTTCGTATGTTTAAAGCAAGCAATTAAAAGATTTAAAAAATGTCGCTAAAATAGATCTACAAGCATAATCGTGGCTCTGATACCACTGGAAGGGTTTTTTCGTTTAGATGCAACATTAGGGGTTAAAGCAACCGTGGCCAGCGCCCGCTGCTTGCAGCGGGCACGGCCCGCTGCAGCAGCAGGCGGGCAGCCCGCCCCCTGCCTTGGGCGGGCGTGCCCGTAACTTAAGTGATTTTAGTGTTTTTTGAGACCCCAAATAACGGCTATGAAAATTGATTTTTTGCCTATCTTTGGGTAATTGTTTGAGGGGTCAAACGAACTCGAAATTCGTCCCCGTTGGTTCCTATGCATTCACCATTCGAAGCCCTTCAAATTGATAGCTTGTTTGGTGTCTAAAGTTTAATGAGTGATGAGAATTAATTCGTTGAAGTTTGCTTTTACAAAAAGCTTACTAAACTTCTATTAAGCTAAATTAGCTTAATTAATTTCTCTTCAATTTAACTATTTCCCACATTGCTCAAAATGAAAGGAGAAGTGCCGACTCCCTATATAAATAGGGGTGCACTCTCTTCGTTGAAAGATGCACCAAGTCATCGATCGAGTAGCTCCGGATATTTGAGCTAGCTCAATCTATGACTAAACTATTCTCTCTCTTCTTCCTATTCTCCGGACTAGTCCTAGTAAGACTACGAAGGAGGTTTGGATTCGGATCCAGACGTCTAAGACGCGGGTCTATTCAAGTGAAACTTTCTACCGCGTGTGATCGGCTTGGAGGCGGAAGTCGGCTCGGACAGATCGGTTCGAGGGTGCGAGGCGGCTCAGGTGGATCGAGTCAAGGCGGTTCGGCTACGAGGAGCATCAGAAGATGGTGCGGTACATCTTGGCCGCTCCAGAGTCAAGATTCCGGGTATGTGGTTAAGCAATTGTAGTGTAGATTTAATTTTGTCGCTGTAAAATAGATCCCTCTTGGGGTGGTCAGATCCACCCCAAATTGGCATAGATCGGGCTAGGTTCTGGCTCCCTCAGAGCCTGGCTAAATTGTTTAGCTAGCCTTAGATTTTGTTTTTTCCGCTGCGCTTTTATGCCCCTGTGGTCCGTCCGACTTAGGACGGACACAGATCCGAGCTCTGAGGGTCCGCCAAAACCCCTACAGTGGTATCAGAGCCACAGTTATGCTTGTAAATCTATTTTAGCGACATTTTTAAATCTTTTAATTGCTTCCTTTAAACATACTGACAACTTTAACTTTATGTTAAGATAATGTTTTATGTTTTAAAATTGTTTTACAACATAAAAAATTTTTTTGAGAAGATTTAAATTTTATGCGATAAATTTAAATAGGGCTCTCATGTTTAAATGTTTTTAAAATTTTATTTTATAAGATAAAATAATTTTAGCATGCATTTAAAATTTTTAAAAGTTTATGTAACATAGAAGGAATATTTCATTTCATGCGATGATATAGAAAAATTCATATTTTTGGTTACATAAAGATTGAAATTTTTTAAAAGGCTTTATCCGAAAGTTTATTAAATTAATTTCAAATGATTTTAAAAGGGGTTTTAGAATTGTTTTAAAGAATATGTGATATAAAGAAAATTTTATTCTCATAAGATGAAATTTTAAATTTGTTTCTTTTAAATTACATATTGGTTTTAATTACTCTATGTGATATTTTAATCTTAAAGGTGTATCGTTAAAATTTTAAAGCCTAGGTTTTAAAATTATTTGATAATTTTATGAAACCTAGTTTTATGTGATAAAATACTTTAAGCTTACGTTTTAGATCTTTAAATTTAAATGTTAAATTTTAGTGTTGCAAGTTGTTCAATTATGTTATAGATAATTTTAACTTGCAAGCTTTCATTATATGTCACTAAATGAACCTTTAATTTATGCGGTTAAATTAGTTGGTTTATGTTATTAATGGACATATTGAATAATGTATTCATGAACCCTTTAGGTTAGCCATTAACGGATTAAAATTTTATAAGATGAAATTTTAATGATTAGTGACATGTTACGTTTTTATAAACAAAACAACATCAAAACCTAATACCAGATTAGGGTAGTCCCTTTTGATTGGCAATCATTGCAATAAATCGTTTAAATGATGATTATCATAAAAAGACTATTTTTGAAATATGTTATAATTGTTTTATTAAAATCCTAATTAGATTGGGGTAGCATAGTTGAACGTATGAACCTTATAGTTGATAAGGACTCAATAAAAATTGTTCAACCAATCTATAAAATTTCGAATTTTAGGATCCACTAGTTGATAAGGATTAACTAGTTTTAATTAAAAGCCATTTAGTTGTTGGACGAACATAGAATTGATGAAACTCCTTTAATGGATCATGATGTCGGTCAATGTGCTTGGCTAAGTTTGATGGAGCACCCTAGCTAGTCTAGGGGCCGAGTGGTCCTGGCTTAGTCAATTCCCTGGCCGCGTCCGCTGGACCGCAAGGAGTCGAATCAAGACAGTGTAAGTCCATCGACTATACCTAAGTCAAATACGATAATAATCTTGTTCAAGATAAATCATAGCCCTCCTTATTTTAGGAGTTGGCAACTGTAAGAAACGTGTTACGGTTGTTGAGCTACACTCAAGCCATGACATGACAATCTTATAGAAACCGATTTCTTGATAAACATCTTGACCTGACCCAAACCATTATCTCGTCCACCGAGCACCGGAGTAAGTCTACCAAGAATGTAGTCTAAGTCCTGACCCAAACCGACGTGTCGTGCATACACCGAGCGTCAAGGCAAGTCAGGCTAGACACGAAAACATGGGTCCGACTAGGCTAGTCATTGTGATCCGGATGAGCACACTCATGATCACAAATGACTAGGGGTAAAATCGATATGGAATCATATTTAATATGATTGACGACGAGTTTGTCTACCGACTGCAGAGTCGGACAACTTGTCAAGACACACTCAAGGTTGTCAGACTCAGTGTAGTCGGATCCCTCTCTCACAAATGTTATTTTCATAATAAAACTGTGTATTATTATGGCTTTAATAAATTTAGTGTGAGAATATAGTTTTATTAAAAACCTTTGAAACTATACAACGAACATATACTGACTAAGGTATCTACAAAATTGCAGAATGGATTCAAGTCTAAGATATATGGTAGAGAAGAACGTGCTCGATGGAACGAACTATAAAGACTGGCTTAGGAACATTAAGTTAGTCCTTTCTCTAGCCGAGATTGGATACGTGCTGTTCGAGGACGCTCCGGAGAAGCCTGATGACGATGCGACCTTCGAGGAAAAGGAAGCCTATAAGCTATACCAGAGGGATGCAGAGAAGGCCAAGTGCCTTACTCTGGCTTCGATGAATAACGAACTGCAGAGGAAGCATGAACATTTGGATGTTCAAAGTATGCTTCTGAATGCACAAGAATTATACGGCAAGCGGTCTAGAGCTGCCAAGTTTGAAGCCCCAAGCAACCTCTGGGGCACAAAGATGGAGGCAAGGCCCGTACAAGATCATGTCATCAAGATGATCGGGTACGTGGAGGACGTCGCCCAGTTCGGTTTTGTCCTGGACAATGAGATGTCCGTGGACATTATCCTTAAGTCTTTAACCCCGGCCTTCAAGCCTTTCATCACTGGTTTCATAATGAACAGTCTTGAAACGGATCTTCCTGGTCTCCTCAATATGCTTAGGCAGTTTGAGGAGATTGAGAAGAAACCGACTGCATTGGTTGTTGGCTCTGCTTCTTCAGACCAGCCGAAAGGCAATGGTAAGAAGAGGCAGGTCCCGCAACCTGCCAAGGCGAAGAATGTGAAGAAAAAGACCAAAGGGGCCCCATCAAAATCTGAGTGCTTCCATTGCCATAAGATTGGCCATTGGAAGGGGAACTACAAGATTTATCTTGCAGAGAAGAAGAAGGGGCATACTGATGCCTCTACCTCAGGTGCAACAAATTAAATTCAATGAAGCATAATTATTTCCAATCACACAGTATGAGATACTAAGACAACTGTGTAATGTATACAGGTGGCTGAAATTAAGCGAAGATTGGAAGAAGTTCGGAGGACGGTCGGCATCTGAGCAATCGTTGTGCTGGGGCCGTGCAAAGACTTCGAGAGACATGAAGAAAGAGTTGATACTCATTTTCTTAGTTGAATAAAATGTATCATTTCTTAAAGTGAAAACAATGATTGAGTGTTCAACACTCAAAGTTTATTTGATAAACATATTATGGTTCATCTTCAATGAATCCGTTGTTTGAATGAATGTCTCGGAAATGTGCTTTCTGTTGAAATTGAGATTTGATTGAGATTGGCTTAAATGTCTGTAAATGTGGTTTTCTGAGTTGGTTGCGAAAATTCTCGAACTATGATGCGAAGCTTCAGAAAATTTTGTTTTGAAGCTGACTTAATGTTATAGTCAATCGATAGTTAAGTATAGGTTCCAAGAGCATATAAATTGTGTGTGATCACAATTATACGCATATTAAGATTAATTCTTAATAAACTACATTTGGTTATTAAAGAGTTAATATTAAATGTAGTTAAGGGAAAAGTACAGTGTAGGACGTTTGACTGAGTAAGTCAATATCAAGATTCCTTAAACCGATCTTGACTTGGCTCATTCGTCAAACCCAACCTGACACTAATACATTCCATATAAAGCACAAATCAAATGGTTATGTCTTCATCTAAATATGATTTAGAATTGAAGTACTCAACCAAATAATTCTTAAAGTCAGTGGGAGCTAGCTCGTATACTTAGTTCCGGTTTCTCGGACTAAGTAAAAAGGATTTCCAACTTATTTGAATCATCTATACAGAACATTGAATCAAAATGGTTTTGATTTAATCGAATATATAGAGACTTAGGGTGTCAGCATGTACTTGACATGTTGACACAAGAGAATTGGAATGAGCTGAGACTGACTTATAGAAATGTTAGACCCTACATCTAGATTGTATAAGCTAATTGTTAGCTATACAAAGAAAGGAAAAATCGATCCAAATCATTTTTCAAAGGATCAACCTTGTGTGATCAAGAGATGTATTAATTAATAATCCATTAAAATGCATTATAGATACTCGTTAGTAAACCCACTCTTAGGTTTGTCATAAATGTCAAAGTGACTGATATGCTACAACGGTATGAGATACCGAGATAAATAGCCTAAGTGCAAGTGGGAGATGTAGGAGGATATATGCCCATAAGGCGATTTATCCTAAGTGTACGTCTTGTTCATATAACATATGGTGTCCATTATTCTAAGTATGAAATCGATTATATTATATACTTAGATAATGTTCATAGACTTATAGTTAGGTCCTTACGTATCCAGATAAGATCTCGATTATGAGTAATAAGCGACCGTATAGAAACGTAAGTCTTAAACGGTGCTTGGTCATAGATGTGTTGAGAACTGGATATCAACACATCGAATAGACCACTGTGTCTTAGTCTTACCTTAGGGTAATGATGATCTCATAGTCATTCGACTTGATGAAGTCGGAGACGAGACGCAGGTGCTCATTGGAGAATGAGTTCACTGAACGACCAACTTAGAGTTATTAAATGGTTAACTTTAACTAAACTGTCTATAATAACTCTAGGGTGATGATTGGTAAGCTGGTCCTTAAAACCTGAAGTCATCTGTACGAACAATGAACAGTGTAGCTTAGACATATGATATAGCTTCGAGGCTAGTCCTGCTGAAAGATCTTAGGTTGGGTTGCACCTGAAGCTCTCGAGGCGAGTAAATGACTAAGATGTGATTTGTCTCTTCCGTTAAAGGGAAGTTAGTGTCACAGGCTCAGTACGGTCTTTGTGTTAATCCTCGCCCGGGGTACGTTGTAACAAGTACAACGTAAACACAACTAAGACCGCTGTATACAGACCAATGTTGTCCATACCCTACGCCAACAGGGACACAGTCTTGATGAAGGGACTATAGCTAACTGCATTCATCACTGACACAGCCAATGTAAACCCAACGATGCTTTTGTCAATGGGTCGATCACGTTATGATGATTCTGAAACAGGGACGACAACTACTGCTCGTGGTGACCGTCGTTTAGGGGTTTCGAGCCCCAACCTGTAGTACGGTCAGGCTGTAGGGTCTCACACCGAATAACGTTCGTGTCTTTGTAATAGGAAGATTAATTCAGAGGATTCATTTGATGATATTGAATAGTTGATATTCACAAAGTTAGTTGTGAAAATAAGTCGCAAATGCAATAGAGACAATGTTGCATTTGATGCAAACAAAGATTAAACGTGTCGTAAATTGGTTAAGACAATATTTGTAGGAACAAATACATTGGAAAGGGTTACCTGGATGACGGGATCGTCCCGGTCTACACACAAGTTCAAACCGCGTCCAAATCGGAGCTCAAACGAGCCCAGAAACGCGAAAACAGTCCAAGGCAAAGTGGGTTAGACCCACTGGGCTAACAAGCCCATCCGCAAGGGCAAACGGGCGCGGCCCGCTGGCTGCAGCGGGCGAGCGCCCGCTGGCTGCAGCGGCCCGCTGCAGCAGTGGGCGCACGCCTGCTGCCCAGCGAGCGCCGGCCCGCCCTCCCTGCCTTGGGCGAGCGCGCCCGCTAAGCCTAGCGGGCGCACCCGCAACTTAAGTGATTTCGGGTTTTTTGAGACCCCAAATGACGGCTACGAAAATTGATTTTTTGCCCATCTTTGGGTAATTGTTTGAGGTGTCAAACGAAGTCGAAATTCGTCGCTGTTGGTTCCTATGTGTTCACCATTCGAAGCCCTTCGAATTGATAGCTTGTTTGGTGTCTAAAGTTTAATGAGTGACGAGAATTAATTTGTTGAAGTTTGCTTTTATAAAAAGCTTACTAAACTTCAATTAAGCTAAATTAGCTTAATTAAATTCTCTTCAATTTAACTATTTTCCCACATTGCTCACAATGAAAGGAGAAGTGCCGAGTCCCTATATAAATAGGGGTGCACTCTCTTCGTCGAAAGATGCACCAAGTCCTCGATCGAGTAGCTCCGAATATTTGAGCTAGCTCGATCTACTACTAAACTATTCTCTCTCTCTTCTTCCTATTCTCCGAACTAGTCCTAGCAAGACTACGAAGAGGGTTTGGATTCGGATCCAGACATCTAAGACGCGGGTCTATTCAAGTGAAACTTTCTACCGCGTATGATCGGCTTGGAGACGGAAGTCGATTCAGGCAGATCGGTTCGAGGGTGCAAGGCGGCTCGGGTGGATCGAGTCAAGGCGGTTCGGCTACGAGTAGCATCAGAAGACGGTGCGGTACATCTTACCCGCTCCAGTGTCAATATTCCGGGTATGTGGTTAAGCAATTGTAGTGTAGATTTAATTTTGTCGCTGTAGAATAGATCCCTCTTGGGATGGTCAGATCCACCCCAAGTTGGCATAAATCGGGCTAGGTTCTGGCTCCCTCAGAGCCTAGCTAAATTGTTTAGCTAGCCTTAGTTTTTGTTTTTTTCCGCTGTGCTGTTATGCCCCTGTGGTCCGTCCGACTTAGGACAGACACAGATCCGTGCTCTGAGGGTCCGCCAAAACCCCTACAGTGAACCCTACAGTGGTATCAGAGCTCTGAGCTCTGAAGGGTTTTGAGGAACCCTTAGGACACAAAAACTCTATTCCCGTCCTAAGTCGGACGGAACATAGACATAAAATGAACAGCGGAAGAATAAACAAGTTAATCTAACTAACATGCAGTTAAACAATTTAACTTAGCCCTAAGGTACAAGACCCTTAGCCAAGATCTATGCCGACTCGGAATGGATCTGACCATCCCAAGAAGGATCTAACCTATTGCGATTAAATTAAACTGAAAGCTTATAAAAAACATACCCGGAATCTCAACCCTGGGGAAGGCGAGATGTTCCGCGCCGTTTTCCGAGCCTCTCCCCGTCCCACGCCGAGCCGCTCCTTGAACCGCTCCGCATCCCGAGGCGAGCAATCCTCGTGTCGCCGAGCCAACTACGCGCCGAAGAAAGCTTCACGCGAGTGAAAGCCTTCGCCAAGATTTTGGATCCGAATCCGAACTCCTTCGTGGCTTTTGCTAGAGCCCTCAGGAGTAAGGCAGAAATATAGGGAGAGCAGAAATATTAATTTAAGCCTAAATCCGAGCGTGCTCCAACATTTACGAGAGCCGCTTAGATCTAGAGCTTGAGACGACTTTTGAAGAGGGGAGCAGACCCATATTTATATAGGCGGCTGACTGCTCCCCTTTACTCAAAATCTGATGTGGGACTAAAGTTGGAGTTAATTAAATCAAGTTAGTTTGCCTTTCACAAAAGGCAAACTTCCGTGAATTTTAACTCACTCACCGTTGAGCTTCATGATTGATACAACTTATCAATTCGAATGGTGTTCAACGGTGAACGCATAGGAAAAAACGACGAGTCAATCGGAGTCTGTTTGGCCCTCCAATTGATCGCCCAAAGTTCAGCATACGGCTTGATTTTCGTCCAAAATCAGCCGTCGCAAAACAGCTCTCTGCATAGGTTTCTGCACCAAGCTGTGGGGCCCAACATGTGGGCCCCACTGCCCAAAAGGGGCTGACTGGGCTCCTGACCCAGGCCTGGGCGCAGGCGCCCAGGCGCCTGGCGCCTGGGCCGGGCGCCCAAGGTGCGCGGCCCAGGGCGCCTTGGCCCTGGCGGGGCCCATGGCACCCGCACTGGGTGCCTGGGCAAGCGTCCAGGCGCCTGGACCTGGGCCAGGCGCCTGGGCGCGGGCCCAGGCCCAGGGCGCCTGGTGCCCTAGGTGCCCAGGCCCAGGGCAGGGCCTGGACAGGCCACTGATCCAGACCAGACCAGAATGGTCTGGCCTGGGTCAGTCTGGTCAAGTCTAAACTGACTTGACCCATTGGGCTGTTTTGAGCATAACTTGGGCATCTGGCGTCCGATTTGGATGCCGTTCGAAGCTGGACGTAGACCAGGACATTCTCGTCTTATCCGTGAGCCTTTCCTTGCGTTTCTTATATTAAATATAGTCTTAAACAATTTAAGACACATTTAATCTCTTTTGCATCATATGCAAATTAGTCACTATCTAGGCTTAAATTTTCATTTGCATCAAATACAAATGATCTGAGGGCATATCCATCTACATCTCCCACTTGCACTCAGGATCATTTATCCCGAATGCATGAGATAATTGCAAACATCTTTTGCAATATTTTGTCCCTTGCATCAAATGCACATTCTCCTTAATCGTTTCTACATATTACTAGACGAAAGTCGCACTTTGTGTGAGACCCTACAGCCTGACCCTTACAACAGGTTGGGCTCGAAACCCTATACGACAGTGACCACGAGCAGTGGTTGTTGTCCCTGCTTCAGGAATCATCATTATGTGGTTGACTCATTGACATGAGTATTGTCGGGACCACCCTGACTGTTTCTGTGATGAATTCTGCAGTTTTAGTCTTTTCGTCTAAACTATGTCGTGTAGATCAAGTCTAGGGTATGGTCAAACTGTCAACCCCAATAACTTGACTCCGGTTAGTTTCTATCGATCTTTAGTCAATTAATGTTGGACTTCTTCCAACATACTCTGATCACAGATTTTACTAAAGACCGAACTAACTCTACGACACTAACTCCCATTGACCGGGAGAGACGAATCATCTCCTGGTCATTACTCGCCGCGTACGCTTCAAGTGACACCCAATCAAAGACCTTTCGACAGGCCAAGCCTCGAAGCTAGGTCAATGATCTAAGTGGCACCGTTCACGCACAGGTTCGTAAAATGACCTCAAGTCAAAAGAGCAACTTGCCTATGATCACTAAGAGTTATCATTTGACAGATTGGTCAATATAACCATATGATAACTCTTGTGGATCGTTCAGTGAACTCATTCTCTAATGAGCACATGTGTCTCGTCTTTGACTTCGCCAAGTCAAGCGATCATGAGATCATCGCCGCCGCTAAACGGTGAAGACTAAGTCACAATGGTCTATCCGATATTTCGATATCCTTGTCTCGAAACATCTACGACCACGATCCCTTTTAGACTTATGCTACAGACGGTCAAACATTTCTCCTTGATCGAGATACTCATCTCGATACATGTTTGACCTTGCATAAAGTCTCAGGACTTTACCTAAGTTAATGTCTAATGTTAACTACATTATAAAATAACTTAGATAAATTATTACCAAACAGCTTACTGTTATTTCGAACAAGATGTTTGTGCTATTCACACATAGAGATAGATTGCCTCGAGGGTATCATCTCTCAACATCTCCCACTTGCACTCTGGCCCATTTATCTCGGTATCTTATACCGTTTTACACATAAGTTTTCCCGACTTCATGTGGTAGAGCATTCTTGAGTGGATCTGCTAAAACCGTCTACACTATAGACTTAAGAGGTTTCTATGTTCATGTTAAACCAACCATTTGAATCTCATTCAAAAAATTCATTTGGTCTGTCGGAATCCAAAATATTTTATTTCCTTAGATATTATCCAGTTCATCGTACCTTACGATAATCATTTAAATTTGTTAATGGTCATTTCAAATGGCTCATATCTATTTCTGATAAAGTATCAAACTTTTTGATTACTTTGTCAAAATATATATATTCCATTCCGTTGATGCCTCACATGTAATTTATATGCTCCCACTGACCTTGAAAACTATCTGGCTAATTCATATAAGTTGGTTCGTCTAAATCATATTTAGAAAAAACGAATTTATAAGTGAATGTTCCAATTTTCATGGTCAACTTGAGCGTTTACATCGAGTTTGGTCCGAGTAGATCTGTACACATCTGCTGGCGAAAAAACAGTTTCATTCTCATCGGTTTTATAGGAATTAGGATGAAAACCGTTCTCGACCAACATGATTGCACTTCACTATTTTCCTTTCTGCACCAATCTTTCAACTTAAAAATTTATTTGCAGAAAGTGAGGAAACATTTTCCTTGGGCACGTAAACTAAATTCCAAAATTTATTTACGCACACGGACCTGTTCTGATTGCATCAAGTTATAAATCGGAGTTACTACTCCAAATTTCATCCTAGAAGTTGACTAAGTCATCATCAATTATGATGTCTAACTCAACTCTTCTTCTCACGAAATTCGAGTAATTATACAACTTCCTAATGATCGATTTAATGAATATCTTATTGATAATGTCCTCATAGAACATTATCAAAACCTAGGCATTACGATCTGGGACTTAACCCAGAAGGAGGACTTAACTCAGAGTCACTTGCTATGGATCGCACCAAGTCTAACTTAGTGTGATTCATACCTTTAACACACCGATGTGTTAATAGACTTAACCTGAGATAAAATCATATTTTCCTTTAATTACGCAAGATTTAATATAGCTAAGTATTTGACCATTAGATCTGATCGAATCAGTTTAAATACTTTAGTCATTTCGTTCTTTATTTTATCAGACTTGTGTTTCATCAAGAACACGGGTCTTAATAAAATATACGAATAACTTATTTTGGTTAATCTAGACTCGGGTACATCAGTATGTACGAGACTGAGTTCGACAACTCATCTCCCACTGTCTTACAGATGGGTTTCGGCCATTGTATCTAAGAGGGTAAAATTCACAAGTGTCCTCAAACTTCATTATACGAGAGGTCAGACCCCTCTTTATGTGACTTGTGAAGATTAGTCTCTTGATACAGCCTAGTCTGTTTTGCCATATAAGTTTGCTACTATCGTGTGTATTTATATATTAACATTTAATATATATTATAGTTATCACAAATTACTAACACAAAACATTGCTTCAGAAGCAAGGTGACGACATTCGTCAAATTGTGTTAGACGTCTTTTGTATAACAATTATTCTGAAATCGTGACATCAAAATATGTCACATTTTCATTTCCTCCTACTTATGACTTTACTAATGATAAATATAACTAACTTTCTCAATTGACTTTTCGGAGTGCCTTCTTCCTTTTCTAAATCACATTTAGATATTAAATAGCCCAACATAAATGAATAGCTATGCAAGCATCTTATGTATCCAAACGCTTGAGCTTTGCAACCTTGAGTGTAGCTCAACAAGTTGCTTGTCTCAAGATCTGGTTGGGATACATAGCCTTGCACCGCTTATGCACTCGTATTCGACTCAAACAGTTTGATCGAATTCTCGAACTTTGCGGATCAAAATTGTTTGTCCATACAACCTTGAGTGTAGCTCGACAAGTTGTAGGGAGAAACATACTTCAAATATCATATATGTTCAAGCTGCCCCATATAGAGGCGAGTGACATGTAGCGTGAATTTATTTGTTGGACCCAGAACTTAATGAAATCATATTTCTTAAGTCTGTTCTTTAGAAGGTCATTTTAATATCAACGAGAATATAGTTTAATTCTATCAATTAGAATTTAACTTGATATTCAATTAATAAACCTATTTGACCAGTTAACTTATTCCATTAAAATATTACATTTTGATTCCGTCGGTAAACATAGTCTTGCCCTAGTTTAGCATATGTTCAATATTAAATATGGGTAGATTGGCTTTTATCTATCTATATCCTCCCACTATTTTTACGATCATTTTAAGCCTTAACAATGAACGATTTAATCGAATTAAATTAATGGGTAAGAGATCCAATCACCCTAAGCCTAAACAACCTTGAGTGTAGCTCAACAAGTTGCTTGACTCTACGATCGGAAGATGACTCTTCATCGATCATATCAGATATGACCCTCTTATCGGTTTTTACCCGTAGCCATTTGTGATCAAGAGTGTGCTCATTCAAATCACAATGTCTAGTCTAGTCGGATCCTTATTTTCGTGTCTAGCCTGACTTGCCCCGGCGTTCGGTGTATTCACGACAAGTCGGTTTGGGTCAGATCTTTAGACTACATCTTCCCGAACTACATCATTGACTTAACTTACGCCGGCGCTCGGTGTACGACACGACGGTTTGGGCCAGTCAAGATTTCATCTTATGTATTTAAGGAGTTGGTTTCTACAAGGTTGCCAAGTCAGAGTGTAGCTTAACAACTGTAACACAGGTCCTATAGTTGACAACCCCTAAAACAAGGAGGGCTACGGCTAATCTTGAAAAAGATTATTAACGTATTTGACTTAGATATAGTCCAGGGTGTCATATAGTCATGATTCGCGTCATTGCAGTCCAGCGGAACACAGCCAGGGAATTGACTAAGCCAGGATCACTATCCCTTAGAGGGTGATCCAACAAACTTAGCCAAGCACATTGACTGGATCATGGTCCATTGAATGAAGCTTGTCATTTTTATATGCGTGCCATAGACTAAAAAGCTTTTATTAACAACTAATTAATCCTATCAACTAGTTGTATCCTTAAATTCAAAATTTTAGGATTTGTTTAATAACTTTTATTAAATCCTTATCAACTATAAGGTTCACGTGCTATCCTAATCGTTATTAGGATTTTAATAAATTTATTAACAACGCTAAAAGCGAAGTCCTTTAATGAGAATTAATCATAACAATTAAGATTAAGATTTTCATTAAAAGGACTACCCTAATCAGGAATTAGGTCTTAAAGTGTTGTTAATGTTTTGTTGATACATAACATGTCATTAAAATTTATCTCATGAATTTTAATGATTTCTTAATGGCTAACCTAAAAGGTTGTCTTGTGTTATCAAATAAGGGACAAGATGACATAGCCATAAAGTTACACTAATTTTATCGCATAAAAGAAAAGTGTACAACTATTTAACAATTAAATAGAACAATGTTTATCACATAAACAATTTTAGCATGCATACATAAATTTAACATTTAAATTTAAAATATGATTTTTTAAACATTTTATTTTATCTCGTAAAAATAAAAAAACTTGTTTTTTAAAATCACAACATTTGCATGCTACTTAAAATATTTATCGCATAAAAATTTTAAACTTTTAAAAATGCTTTAAAAATATCTCATAAATTTAAAACATCATTTTTAAAAAAATTCATGCTTAAAATTTTATCACATAAAATATTTAAACATCTAAAATAATTTTAAACTTATCGCATAAAGTTTTAAAGCTTTAAAATCAATTTTAAAATTATCACATAAATTTAAAACACAATTTTAAAATTTCCATGTTTAAAATTTTATTATATAAAATATTTAAACATCTAAAATCATTTTTAAACTTATCGCATAAATTTAAAGAGACATTTTAAAAGGCATCTAAAACATTTTAAAATTATCTCATAACTTTAAAAAATTTAAAAGTATTTTGAAAAGCATTTCAATGTTTAATAAAATCGCAGTGCTAGATCGTTACGCATACATATGCTCTGATACCACTGAAGCGTATTACTCTGATATCATTGTGACGTTGTTAAGGCCCATCATCCATGGCACCCTAGACCCGTCACAAGATACCTCAGAACTTGTTTTACGGCATGCCTCTCGACAACGCCCAACCTATCATAAGATCTCCATCTTATCAGGACTTAGTACAGTAAGAGCGAATACTTCGGGTCAGCTCATAACCCGAGAACCCGTACTCAAGCATAAACAAGCTCTGATACCACTAAAGGGTTTTGGGGAACCCTTATGGCACAAAAACTCTATTCCCGTCCTAAGTCGGACAGAACATAGACATAAAATGAACAGCGGAAGAATAAACAAGTTAATCTAATTAACATGCAGTTAAACAATTTAACTTAGCCCTAAGGTACAAGACCCTTAGCCAAGATCTATGCCGACTCGGGATGTATCTGACCATCCCAAGAAGGATCTAACCTACTGTGATTAAATTAAACTTAAAGCTTATAAAACATATACCCGGAATCTCAACCCTGGGGCAGGCGAGATGTTCCGCACCGTCTTCCGAGCCGCTCCCCGTCCCACGCCGAGCCGCTCCTTGAACCGCTCCGCATCCCGAGGCGAGCAATCCTCGTTTGCCGAGCCAACCACGCGTCGAAGAAAGTTTCACGCGAGTGAAAGCCTTCGCCAAGATATCGGATCCGAATCCGAACTCCTTCGTGGCTTTTGCTAGAGCCCTCAGGAGTAAGGCAGAAATATAGGGAGAGGAGAAATATTAATTTAAGCCTAGATCCGAGCGTGCTCCAACATTTACGAGAGCCGATCAGATCTAGATCTTGGGACGAATTTTGAGGAGGGGAGCAGACCCCTATTTATATAGGCGGCTGACTACTCCCATTTACTCAAAATCCGATGTGGGACTAAAGTTGGAGTTAATTAAATCAAGTTAGTTTGTCTTTCACAAAGGGCAAACTTCCGTGAATTTTAACTCCCTCACCGTTGAGCTTCATGATTGATACAACCTATCAATTCGAAGGGTGTTTAATGGTGAACGCATAGGAAAAAACGGCGAGTCAATCGGAGTCTTTTTGACCCTCCAATTGATCGTCCAAAGTTCAGCATACGGCTTGATTTTCGTCCAAAATCAGCCGTCGCGAAACAGCTCTCTGCCTAGGTTTCTACACCAAGCTGTGGGGCCCAACATGTGGGCCCCACTGCCCAAAAAGGGCTGACTGGGCACCTGACCCAAACCTGGGCGCATGCTCCAGGCTCCAGGCGGGCGCCTAAGGCGCCCGCCCTGGGTGCCTGGGCAGGCGCCCAGGCGCCTGGGCAGGCGCCCAGGCGCCTGGGCCTGGGCGCGGGCCCAGGCCCAGGGTGCCTGGTGCCCTGGGTGCCCAGGCCCAGGGCAGGGCCTGGACAGGCCACTGATCCAGACCAGACCAGAATGGTCTGGCCTGGGTCAGTCTGGTCTAGTCTGAACTGACTTGACCCATTGGGCTGTTTTGAGCATAACTTGGGCATTTGGCATCCGATTTGGACGCCATTCGAAGCTGGGCGTAGACCAGGACATTCACGTCTTACCCGTGAGCTTTTCCTTGCGTTTATTATATTAAATATAGTCTTAAACAATTTAAGACACATTTAATCTCTTTTGCATCATATGCAAATTAGTCCTTATCTAGGCTTAAATTTTCATTTGCATCAAATACAAATGATCTGGGGGCATATCCCTCTACAGTTCTTCCATCCACATTGCCTAGAGCCGCAAGGAGATCACTTGGCCGCAACATTAAAGTGGGGGCAACAACTTTAAGGGAGAAGTGTCGCATCTTGAGGTGCTGAGGAGACGAGACGAGACATCTACATCTTGCCAGACGAGGCTGGCACGTGCTGATTG
The DNA here is from genome assembly GCA_030789695.1 of Scilla litardierei. Taxonomy (NCBI): domain Eukaryota; kingdom Viridiplantae; phylum Streptophyta; class Magnoliopsida; order Asparagales; family Asparagaceae; genus Scilla; species Scilla litardierei. The sequence continues at coordinate 282,458,162 of CM061133.1, read as the reverse complement.
ACAGAGACGACTACGCCTACACACTGAGATTCTCTAGACTCCTTTACTATTATTTGTGTGTAGTAGTAACGATCTCTGTAGGGAAAACTTTACCGTATTATGTGTGACTTTTGGGGTCTTGTTTAGTGTGTGCTAGACAAGAGGGACTTGGCTAGTTGATACTAATCAAGTGAGAGCTTATATTAGAATTAGTTTTGTTGAGCACTTTTGTGAGTGCATGTACTGAGAGCCAGGTGAGTGTAGAGTGGGTACTCTAGCTACAGGTTGTAGAGTTTAATCTGTCTCAAACAGTAAGTGCATTGTCGGATCCACAGTGGTGAAAATTGCATCTCAATCCGACCGTATGAGTGTTCAATCATCTTCGGGCTCCGCAGTCAGGCCCAAGCATAAGCAGCAGAGAGCCACGTCCGAACTGCCGACCTATCATCTTCGGGTGCAACAAAGAATCGCGCAGCAGCAGTTCGTACAGACCACAGCTCGGCCATCGGATCAAATCGGGTGCAAACAAAAAGCCGTGAGTCACAGCCTAAGCTTCAGCCCTATTTTCCACGGGCATAAGGAACAAGCAACAACATAGCGTAATTTTGCAGCAGAAGCCAAAACAATTTAAGAAATTACAGAAAGACCCCTATAACTTTGAAACTTAATATCATGAGATCCAGGAGTCGGATTGAGTGCAGTTTTCACGCAAAGCCGACAACGCGCTGACTGACAGAGACAGATCAAACTCCACAACGAAGCCTTCTAAATTTCATCTTCTTTACTTGTTGTGGTTTACTTGATTTTTATCTCTGTACCAAAACACTTTCTTTATTATGATATTTTTGAGGACTTGACTTGTTGGAACAAATTAAGGATAAAAGTATTGCTAGGATAGTATTGTTTGAGCTTTGGTAAGCGGTGTATAGACTTGGTGAGCGGAGCGTTGGTGTGTGAAGTTCCAGGTGTCTGTATCATTGACTTTATTATTCTAGTGATTACGTTTAGAACTGGATGTATGTCGTGAGGTGACCGAATCAGAGTAAATATTGTGGGTACTCTGTGAATGCTTCCGTGATATTCTAATTGCACCATATTAGCTCTGTGATTATCTGATTGTGTAGCCAAAAGTTTCTATCTTGCAAAAATCTGTCATAAAGTCTATTCACCCGAAGCTTATATACAATCCAATACGTAAACACACATAAATTTGGCTCAATGAAATCTTAGATATTATTGTCTAAAAGACTGCATCAATCTATAAATTGATCGATTAAACCTAAAAAATTTATGGTCATGAAATTTTGATACAAATCCATCCAGTTAATCCATACAAATCTCTTCACCTAGCTCTCCATAGAGAAATGACATCTTAATGCATATCTAAACAAGCTCTAAATCCACGCGAGCGACAATTACCAAAACTATACAAATTGAGACAAACTTTACCACTAAGGTGAAAGTTTTATCTTAACCCCTTCTCACTAGATGTAGCCTTTTACCATGAGGCTAGCATTGAACCTATCAATAGATCCAGTCACTTTTTATTTGACCTTGATAACTTGACCTTAATAACTTTGCATACGGTCGGAAGGTAACTTACTGGGCACTCATAAATTGTCGGCGAATTCAAATTCACTCCTTAAGATAGATACAGATATGATCTAATCCAGCGGTTCCAAGATTTTATTGAGGAAAAAATTAAAAACAGTGTTCGTGGCACAAAGATGATCCCAAGTCTACTGAAGTTTCGAACCACAAAGACATTTTTAAAATATTTCCTTCATGTTTATGTTTCGGGAATAGCTAATATGTGTAATGCTCAACTCAGTATAACATGAAAACCCAATAATCTCTTAATCCATGTGAATAGGTCACTCTGGCCACTAAGTCAATTATTGCATACATCTTAAATGGTGTAAAAGGTAAAAGGTTGGATGTTGACAACTAGAATCATGGCATCGTAAGATTCAATACCTCGTGAATGTAAACTATCTTGACATCATTTTTAAGAAAGTAGCTCCTTCAAATAATGCAAAGTACACCAACTTCCTAAACAGCATCAAAATGCACATGAAAGCTGGGATGATTCGCAACTTACAGGATGTATTAAAGAATGTACTGTGCAAAGAAAATGTAAGAAGAGCTCCAAACAAGATTTGGCATGATGTATGTTATGCAACTCTACACGCTCCAAATCAAGCTAGAATCGATCAAAAAGGATCCCACTCGTTCAATATGGAAGTACATACACAATATGTCTGGCTTGATCTTAGACATAGAGGAGACAAGACACCCCTTGTTAAACAAGCAGTTGATCAAGGCTCTTCTTTGTTTGTTGTCAAACACCCCAGAGTGGGAACAGACAATGCATTGTATGGCTTACGATGGTGATGTGAAAAGGCTTTCATATTTTTCAACATTACATCGAACCTATAGATGAGGGCCTATCAACTGAAAAATTAAATGGTTAACCATTGCATGTTGAGAACAAACATGCGCAAGGGGTTACAGCCAAGTGCAAAAGGGCGAACAAGGATGGTCTTGGACTTCAAAACCAGTAGGCTTCAAGAAAAAGACCACACAGAAAACGCTCTGACAAGAAGGATAAGACGAAGATGTCATACTATAACTATGATAAGCTGGGCCATTTTGTGTGTAACTGTTTGCGCCGAAGAAGGCAACTCTGATCACTTATGATGCATTTGTATGCAGTCCTAATTTATTTATTAGATTTATTCTTCTCTTTGTATGTTGTAAAATTAAGGATCGACAGACCACATAGCGTGTAATAGAGATGTTCACAAAGTATTACCGGGTATTAACAGGCAGGGTGAGTTTATTCATGGGGAATGAATCACGCATAAAGGTTAATGGCATCAGCACCTATCAGTTAGATATTAAAGGTAAACCGTTTAAGTCAAACACGCATCTGCTCCATTAAACTTAGTATATTCGGATTATTATGGACCCATGAACATGAAATCTAGATGTGGAACCCCTACTTTATCACTTTCATAAATGACTTTACGTGCTACAGTCATGTATATATGATCTTCCACAAGTCCAAATCACTCAATTATTTTAAATGGTACCTGAATGAGGTTGAAAATTGGTTCTATAAAGGAACACTGAAAATAGATCATTGGCGCAAGCATCTATATGATGGTTCAAGAAACTATATAAAGTGGAGGATCACTCAACAGGTGACTGTCCCATACACTTTGCAACAGAATGGTATGAGGAAATCTTGACAAATGCAGTCATAAATAGATATGTTACCTAATACATTAACATCCCTAACCTTTGGTGGCCTTACTAAATTTTAGAATTTGTTCATTATCCAAAAGAAGCTGGGTGACAAAATATCCCATTTCTTAGGGGCAGACAAATGTTTCCAATCCTCAATCCTCTGTCAATGTACAACTGATTCCTGATCCTAAGAAATTGTACAGAAAACATATGTATGACTCCAATATTTGGTCAATAGATTGTTTTTCCACCAACATGTTAATTGCTAAAACAAACTGGTCATCACCAATTTCCATTCCTACCACAGCAACCACCACATGGGAAATAAATGTCAACTTAGAAAAAAAGAAAATCAGTGCCTATAGTTCTCTTTCGAACTTCAGCAGCAATAGTAAACATAATCCATGAAGAAAATTGTGATGGTTAGGTTAATATAATATAAACATAGGCAACAAAGTATAAATTGATAACAATAGCAATATAGATTCTATAGCCTCATCACAATAGTCTCCCCCAATCAAGGTAGAGATACTGTTATAAAGCGGAACACTGATTTAGTGAAGCAACCCCAAGAATATTTGTAATTGAAGTCAATCATATGGCAGCATGCCACGAGAGAGTTTAAAGAAATACCATCTTTTGATGAGGAACTCAAAAGCAATGACTTAAGTAATGCATCTAAAAAGCAGCTACAGATTAAAGAAACAATCCCCAATGTTAGGTTAAGAAGCAATGACTTTAATATAATAACATCATGATAACAAAAATAACGCAAGAACAATACCTTTATCCCAAACGTTTGGGGTCACCTACAAGAATCCTAGGAATCATTTTTCTGCATTCAGCCTTGCTAATGATTGTATCATGCGTTAAAGAAACAAATGTCACATCCTTTTTTAACTGCCTCGATTCAGGTTATCATGCGATACAACCAGCAAGTCACCAATTTATACCTAATTCTTTAATGGATCCAGATTTATGTTGCTGATGATAGGGTGATGCCTCTTTTATTTAACCTTTTTGCAATGCATGCACTTGATCAAAGTGAAACCCATTAACCAAATCACATCTTAATTTGATGAAAAGCATCCACTGTTAAAATCATGGTCTTCTTCCCTAATGCAAAATCTATAATTAGGGGAAGCCAATATTCGCTGGAAAAGAAAGAAAAATCAGAACAACAAAATCAACAAAAAGTGAAAATTAATAAAGCATAACAAGAGCGAAAGGATGCAGTAATCACAACAGAATTAGTATACATCAAATTCTGTGAGGTCAGAACAAGAAAAGAGAAAAAGATTAATTCTTTCTCAATATAACTTCCGATAATTCTATTAGAAAGAGAAGCAAACGCAAAAATGAAATCAAATTCTACGAGGCCAAGACAAGAAAGAGAAAAGGATCGATTCTTTATCAATATAGCATCCGATAATTCTATTAGCAAGAGAAGAGGAGGCAAAGATGAAGCGCTTAAACCTTAAATTCAGAAGGAATCGCAAAAATCAGAGTACCTGTATCTTGGACTTGACGTTGCCGCCGCTATCGACATAGAGGGTGATCATCTTCCCCGTTAGGGTTTTCCCCGTGATTTGATTTTCTCGTACGAGCAGGGTTCTGTATTTATAAGGGGGTTTTTGCGTGCGTACTGCACGTTTAATAAATGTCATCTTCTATTTCAATTTTTTTCCTTCTCAACGTTGAAATAAAAAATAATTTTAAATAATAAATAATAAGTAAACTAACCAATCCGTACCCGGATCTGTACTAGGATTTGAACGGGACCCAAATAATAGTGGGACTCTTTTATTTATTTATTTATTTATTTATTTAAACTTTAATCGAAGCATGGTCTTTATTTGCGACCTCCTGCTATTCAACTCTCCGTTTTGGTTGGAGAACCAACTCAGATCCAATTAGAAATTAACTCGGGGTCATCTGCTGGACCAGGGTTTAGCTCAAGTTATCATGCAAAATAATTTTTTTTTTTTTTGATAGTAGTCCAATTTGCTTGAATAATAATTTGTGCCAAGTGTTTGGCTATTAACCAATCATGTACACTTGACACATATGACCGTATAATGTGCAGTTCAAATGCATTAGGGATGACTTCCAAAGTCTATTTTTTTAACCATGGTTAAATATTTAAATTAAGTCCTGAATGTTTTTTGGATTAAACTTTGGAAATCCAAACCCCCACTCATCAAAATGATTGGATACGTCATCATCAGGTTGCCTGTCATTGCTAAAACGAATTTTTTGTTACTTAGGGCCGGTTCGTTTTCAATTAAAAGGGTCAAGAAAGTGGCCCAAAGCATTGAACGCCTACTGTAGGCGCACTATTCCCCAACTTTCACACTCTTTCGACACTCACGTGTTCATTCCTGCGATTGGGTTTTTTGTTGGGGAAGTCGCCATGGCAAGCGAGATTCGATGTCGTGTTTTCTCCGCTTTTTCCGGCGATTCCGCTGTGGATTCTGCTCTTCGTGGGCCCCACTACCTCTGATCACCTCCCAAAGCTGTTGCTACCTTCTCCTCTCTTCCATTCGACACCGTTCGCACCAACAAAGCTCCGATTTTGAGCGATTCTGAAACCCTAGACGGCGGATTCAAGGCGAGATCTTTGTCGTTGCTGTTGGATCTGCATCAAGGGTGCCGATCTTTGATGTTTTGGGGTCTTTGGATCTTTGAGCAACACCGACGCTGTTGTTGGCCAGTTGGGTAGCATCGATTCCTTGCTTTCACTGAGCTCGTCGGTTGGATCTGCAACTAGGGTTCAGATCGTTGCTGGTGTGGTTGCGTTGTCCCTTTGCGATCGCTTGGCATCGCTGTTGGATCTGAGGTAGCGTCGTTACTTTGCTTAAGCTGATCTCGTTACTTTGCTTGAGCTGCTCTCGACTGGTGGTACTACTACTCTATTTGCTCCCTGAGGTATAATTTCTGTTTACATTTCCAGAAAATTTATGCCCCATTACGGTTCCTACAAATAAGAAATTTGTGAGATTTCATTCTCATATATGTGGGGGCGTCGATATTATGCGGGTATAACGAGATGATGGTGTCTTGCAACCTATGTGTAGTCGAGTTGTTCATCACCATCACATATTGGAAGGCATGAAACCCTAAATTGGGATAATGGTAATTACCATTTCCGAAACTACCAAGGCATGCATGCAACAGATTGCCAAAGAGCCAACCCAATTCCAACACACATTACAATAGCCCAATGCAGCGACAACAAAGAAACCATAGTATTTACTTGTATATGTTGTTTTAAATTCAATGAATTGGTTGAATGAAAAATCAAGCCAATCAGTTCTCAAGCCCCATGACTTCGTAATTATTTCGGTACATACCGCTTATTGCCCCATGATGATACACACATCGTGACTTTGAGGGATTGGTAAATTTAAAATGCCTAATATATTTTGCAATTTCTGAGGGCTATTGTGTAGGGTTGAAAGCAATTTTTGACAATGTATGGTGGCATGAGGATACAATATAGGCTTGCCTATATGGAGGGTGAATTTTACACACCTCCAATGAGAAGTAATGAGAACAAACGTATATGAACCCTACATATTAGTGCCCAATGATGAGACACGTAAAGTGAATATATTGTGTGCGTGATTGGGATTTATGATGCTACGATGGTACATTGTTATGACATGCTTGAAGTATTTCAAGAAACCAGCAATGATAATTATAATATTTAATCTGAGGGCAACATGTTACAGAGTCGTGAATGGCTTGGACATGATTGTTGGGTTGTTATTGTTGGAATTATGGACTTCATGTCATTGTATATAACTCGTATTTGCATTTAGACGTGTGGATGCACATGTGATGCATTATTTATCACATATATATTACTAAAGAATTAATTTAGGACTTAATTGTAATGATCAAATTAAGTTTTATAGCCCTATTTAATTAATAAAAAGTGTGGTGACTTATTTGCAAATGTGTGGAATTCCTGATGCAATTACTAATTTGTGATGGGCTAATTAGTAAAATGCAAAATCTATAAACAAGGGGGTGGGGCTCTTTTATTTATTTATTTATTTATTCAAACTGTAATCGAATCATGGTCTCCATTTGCGACCTCCTGCTATTCAACCCTCCGTTTTGGTTGGAGAACCAACCCAGATCCAATTAGAAATTAACTCGGGGTCATCTGCTGGACCCGGGTTTAGCTCAAGTTAGTATGCAAAATATATTTTGTTGTTGATAGCAGTCCAATTTGCTTGAATAATAATTTGTGCCAAGTGTTTGGCTATTAACCAATCATGTACACTTGACACATATGACCGTATAATGTGCAGTTCAAATGCATTAGGGATGACTTCCAAAGTCTATTTTTTTAACCATGGTTAAATATTTTAATTAAGTCCTGAATGTTTTTTGGATTAAACTTTGGAAATCCAAACCCCCACTCATCAAAATGATTGGATGCGTCATCATCAGGTTGCCCATGTCATTTCTAAAACGAATTTTTTGTTACTTAACATCATCGTAACATGTTAACTGCCAATAAACACAAGATGTGAGTTATATCACCGTGCTGGGTACATTAGGGTGCGTGCAAATTAAAAAAAAAACATGTCCTACGGTATTTTCGTTGTTTGGTGTTTGTTTTATCCATTGTTGGTATCGTTAGAAAACTTATGAAGAGTAGAAGTCATTGATACCAATTTTGCGTTCTTTTTTTAGCATTTTTATCGAGTAGATCATGTCGTAAAACGGATACAAAACAACAAAACTATCGCATGACAAAGGTTTTTTTACTGTATTCAAAAGGCCAAAATCTCACGTCAAAAGAAAGAGCACAAAATTAGTCTCAATAGATTCTCTACTCTTCATGCTGTTAGTATAACGGTGTATATAGCACAACTCTAAAGGCAATTCTTGTTCCGCTTCTTATTTCTCTTTTTAATGCAAAGACGAGTTTAAATTGATTGTTTTCCACTTATTTATTTTTTTCTTTAGTTTTTTTTGTTTCTTTTTATATTTTTTTGGATACAACCCATATCGACATTGTTTTGTTCCTTTCAAAGGGAAAGAGACTCATGGAGAGACGGATTCCACAAGAAAGGTCAGAAGAGACATATCTTTGAGAGTTTATCTCTCTCGTCTGTTTAAAGCAGTGTTTTTCAACTATCCGTCCCTTAAAAAGTCATATTTTGATATTTACCCCTTAAATATGGGAATTTTCTTTCAAATCCCTCAAATCTTAGACTTTAAACTTAATAGTCTCTTTTTCTAATTTTCTGTTGAAGTCTAACGAAAGAGAGGGAATATTCCGTTAAATTTTGGTTAGGGGGTTCAAGCGGCTCACGGGGAGGGGAGGCGCCTCCTCTTCCTCCTCCCCATCATTTTTTGGGGTGGCGACCGCTGCACCTCCGCCTCCCCATCCTAAACAATGGAACAAGGGGAGGCGGTGCCACGCGCGCACACACACACATAACGAAATGGCGAGGATGAGGGGAAGGAGGTCGCCTTTTTCGACCTCCTCATCGGAATTTGCAGGGGAAGGCGACGGCGGCCTTCATTTTTTGGGGTGGCGGCAGCACCGCCTCCTCCCTCTCTTAAACAATGGAGAAGTGGGAGGTGGTGCCGCCACCGCCGCCACCAGCGCCCCATGAAATGACGGTGAGGAGGGGGAGGCGGTGCCTCCTCCGACCTCCTCGTCTGATTTTGCAAGGGGGAGGCTGTAATGCCCTACAAGCTACTGCACAAGTACTAGAGGGGGGGTGAATAGTACTTTAAAAATAACAAGGTGTATAATTCCTAATTATCGTGCAAACAACTACCAAATCAATTTGCGGAAGCTTAAATTGAATGACAACAACAAAATTAACAATGCTAACAAAAGATGTTACTGGGTTCGGATCCACCCAAGTCTCTCCGACTTGTTCCCGGTAATCCTACGTCCCAACCACCCGGATCCCCTCCGGATACTTAGGTTAGAAACCCTAACCCAAGATTTCCACTATGATATCTTGTGAAAAACCTTCACAAGATCAAATCATACATGCAATGGCAATAGTGAATCCCACAACCCGGGATCACAACCTTCTCTCACAACCGAGAGAATCAATAAGCAATATAAACAAGTTTATAATGAAATAAACAATCTTACCACAAAATCCTATACCTTGAGTATTCTTACCAAATAGGTGCAAGGAGGGATTTGAGGAAGATGAAGTCACCAAGACCTAGCACCAAAGAAATGACCAGCAATGGGTGCCTAGGAGTGATTTGGAGACTTGAATCAAGCTAGAGCTTGAAGGGCTCACCAAGAACAAACTTCTCTCAAGATGGATTCTAGATCTAGAAAGTGAGAGAATGGATTTCTTGTGAGGAAGAGAGCTTTGGAAATGAGTGAGAATGTCTATCTCTTTCAATCTCAATGAGTCTCTTAATGGCAGCTCTTAACCCTAGAGAAATGACCAAGCTTCGTATTTATAGGGTCCCATAAAAACAAGTTAGGTCAAATCCCAACGGTTAGAAATCTGAAGCAACTAGTCGGTCAAAGAACAACCACTGACCGACTAGTTCATCAACTAGTCGGTCAGTCAAACAACATGGACCGACTAAGTGAGGAACAGTGAAGAGATAGAATTTCAGACCTAGAAATCTAGTCGGTCCAAGAAGACTTTCTGACCGACTAGTTTCACAACTAGTCGGTCGGTCAGTGAACTTCGACCGACTAAGAGGCAAAAACAAATAGGCTGAATACAAATTGATTTAGTCGGTCAAAGAACAAATGTTGACCGACTAGATTATCAACTAGTCGGTCACCAAACGTTCTTAGACCGACTAACGATAAACAGTAGCTCAGGAGAAAATTAGCATGAACAGTAAAGCTCAACTAGTCGGTCAAAGAAGCATCACTGACCGACTAGTTCACAAACTAGTTGGTCGGTGAGTCAACGTAGACCGACTAACTGTAAACAGTACTGAGCAAGAAAAGATTAACACAAACTAGTCGGTCCAAGAAGCTTTGCTGACCGACTAGATCACTATCTAGTCAGTCAGTACTTCTTCTTGTACCAACTAACATGCACAAACAAGTCCGAATCGAAGCGCGATGCTTCGAGGAAGTTAGAATGGACTTGTACTTGTTGGATCCTGTGGATGGCAAACAACACTAGAAGGGGGGGGGGTTGAATAGTGTTGTATAAAGATAAAACTTTTTCGTTCTTTAATCAATCAACACAAAAACAAATCCTTCTAATGTTGCCTAAGAAACCAAGTAGAGCGATCTACGCTTGGTTCTTAATCAACAATATAATTTAAAGTGCACAGCGAAAATTCACAGCAGGTAGTCGACTCCTTATGAACAGTAGTCGACTCCCAGAGTATAAGTTAGAGCAAATAAAATTACAGATGCAAATCTCAGCGTATAGAAATAGGATTGATATTTGCTGAAGATAGAATAAATGCAAAGATAATCAAACACAGAAAATGCAAGCGCAAAGACAAGGATTTTTATCCTGGTTCCCCGCAACCCGGGTACGTCCAGTCCCCGACCAATCCGGTACGAGATTTCCACTATCTGCATTGGCAAATACAAGCACCTAACTTCACTCGTTAGGATTTCCAACGACCTAGCCTTGACCAGGATTTCCGAACACAACGCCTAGACTTGTCTAGGGTTATACCCTTGCCTCACAAACCGATGACTTTCCAAATGGCAACAACTAGACTTGTCTAGTGTTCCAACAAATAGCACAATGAGAAATTTGTCCAATACTCTACAACAAGTGATAGAGATTGGAAATACACCCGATTCTATAGCCAATCAAAAGATAGACAATTGTGTAGTGGCTCAATAGAATAATAGTCTAGATCACACAAAGATACGAGATAAGTTCTTTGTAATCTAGAGCTTTTTCAAAAATCCTTCAAATAGAATTTAAAGAGAAATAATAGAGAGGATTTTGAAAAACAACTTAGCCAATAAAAATAATAATATGATCTTCAAAAGAATTGGAAAAAATATTGCAAGATCAAAAACTGAAATTAAAATTGGCTAGAGAAGAAATGAGAGAGCTTTGATTCACAAGAGCTTTTGCAAATTTTGATTTTCAATAATCTTGTATTTTTCACAAAAGAATTAAGCTCTATTTATAGGGAAAAACTGGGATTGGAAATTTGAATTTCGTTTGACTTTTGTCCCAAAAATTTCGGAGTAAATCACTCAAAAGAATTTAAAATTCAAATTCAAAACGTTTGAAAATTTCCAGCAGGTAGTCGACTCCCTATATAGGTAGTCGACTCCCAGAGGAGTCTAGGAAATTTTCATCTCTGAGAAGTAGTCGACTCCCTACTTTTGGTAGTCGACTCCCAGAGGAGTTTTTCCTGTTGTTCTAGTTAAAAAGTGTAGTTAACTCCAGGGTGCGTGGAGTTTCACTACTATAATTGAAGTGACTAGCAAAAGCCCTTAAAAAAACCATTTTTGAAGATAGTTAAAACATTTGTTTTGAAATCATTTGTGTGTGTGTTGTCTATTTGATATGGCTTTGACAAATATCCTAAAAGACACGACACACTCACACTAGACTCTGAACATGTCTTCTGTAGTTTAGTCAACTTGATGAAGTGAGGATGAGCTTCTCTTTGAGCTTCTTGCTTTGTTTGAGCTTGACCTTCATCACTTGAGTTTAGCCATGTTCGTCTTTGTCGTGGAGCGTTGATGCGTGCTTCTTGGAGTATTAGTAGAGCTTCACGAAATTTGTATACTTAAAGTGTAGTGTAGTTAGTACACTAAGCATTTATTTGGTGTGCTCATCATCAAAATTACTTAGGGGTGGAATTCAATTTCCATCACTCTCCCCCTTTTTAATGATGACACCCAAATGCAAAATTTGAAGGAATACATGAATATGAATAAAATTTTCAAGTATACTTACTCCCCCTGCTTTGATGCGGTTCTCCCCCTGCATTGAAGCTATTTCACATATTCACATTTTTGCATTATAACATTTTTCTCCCCCTTGTCATCAACAAAAATATATTATAGCTGAGCATTATTCAATTCTTTTTCTCCAACAATACCCAATTCTCGACGAAGTCTCGAGAATGTATCCTTGTGTAAGGGTTTTGTTAGAATATCAGCAACTTGAAACTCAGAGGAGACAAATTTAAGTTCAACATCCTTTTTGGCACAATGATCATCAATAAATATGTGTCTTATATCAATGTGTTTTGTTCTAGGATGAAGAACAGAATTTTTAGTGAGATTTATGGTGCTTTTATTATCACAATAAATTACACATGTAGATGTATTAACACCATAATCGACGAGGACTTGTTTCATCCAAAGTATTTGAGCACAGGCAAGTCTGGCAGCTATATACTCTGCCTCAGTGGTAGATAGTGAAACGGAATTTTGCTTTTTGCTAAACCACAAAACAAGGGAATGTCCAAGGAAATGACATGTTCCACTTGTGCTTTTTCTTGTGGCTTTACAACCAGCATAGTCTGCGTCACTAAATGAAGTTAAATCAAATGTGCTTCCTTTGGGATAGAAGAGTCCAAAGTCAGATGTGGTTTTAATATATCTAAATATGTATTTTACTGTTTTAAGGTGTGATTCCCGAGGATCACATTGAAATCTGGCACATGCACAAACACTAAACATGATGTCTGGTCTGCTGGCGGTTAGGTAGAGTAAAGAACCGACCATACCTCTATATGTTTTCTGATCAACCTTTTTACCTGCTTCATCTTTGTCTAAGGAAGTGGACGTTGCCATTGGTATATTCTTTCCTGATGCAGTTTCCATCCCGAACCTTTTGATCAAGTCTCTTGCGTACTTTGTTTGATGAATGAAGGTTCCTTCTTTTCCTTGTTTGATTTGTAATCCGAGAAAATATGTTAGTTCTCCCATGTGGCTCATTTCGAATTCTTCCTGCATTAACTTGGCAAACTCTTGGCAAAGATCATTATTAGTAGATCCAAAAATGATGTCATCTACATAGATTTGGATAAGAATGATATCATTATGATCTTTCTTAACAAATAAGGTTGTATCTATTTTTCCAACAGTATAACTTGAGTCACTTAAGAATTTTCTTAGTCTTTCATACCAAGCTCTTGGAGCTTGTTTTAGCCCATATAAAGCTTTGTTTAACTTGTAAACAAATCCTGTTTTCTTATCATGTTCAAATCCTGGAGGTTGTTCAACGTAGACTTCCTCCTTTATGAACCCGTTTAGGAAAGCGCTTTTTACATCCATTTGATAAAGTTTAAAATTCTTATATGATGCAAATGCGAGTAACATCCTAATGGATTCTAGTCTAGCAACAGGAGCAAAGGTTTCATCGAAGTCTATACCTTCCTCTTGAGAGTAACCTTGTGCTACTAACCTTGCCTTATTTCTTATCACATTTCCATCTTCATCTAGTTTGTTGCGGTATACCCATTTAGTACCAATAACGAGACGATCTTCCGGTCTAGGCACTAACTCCCATACTTGATTGCGTTCAAATTGTAGAAGTTCTTCTTGCATGGCCTCGATCCATGCTTCATCTGCAAAAGCTTCTTCTACCTTTTTCGGCTCAATGTTAGAAACAAATGCAACATGTGTTAAGTGTTCTATTTGAGATCTTGTTCTAATTCCTGCATCAATGTCACCTAAGACTTGTGTGTGTGGGTGATGTGTAACTTCAGGAAATGATTTAGGCAAAGAACTAGGGATATCATTGAGAAATTCATTATTAGGAGTGCGTGCAATGAGCATGCTATCATCATCATCATGAGCAATGTTATGAGGTAGAGATTCATCAAATGTTACATGTAGAGTTTCAACAATAGTCTCGGAACTTTTATTGTAAATTCTATATGCCTTACTACGTAAAGAGTAACCGATAAATATGCCTTCATCCGCTTTGGAGTCAAACTTATCTAGGTTATCTTTAGTATTCAGAATATAGCATTTACAACCAAAAACTCTGAAGTAAGATACTTTTGGAATTCGTTGGAGCAATAATTCATACGGGGTCTTTTCAAAAGGTTTTCTAATTAAAACTTTATTTTGAATATAGCACGCGGTTGCTACAGCTTCCGCCCAAAATTTCTTTGGAAGGTTGCTTTCACACAACATTGTTCGTGCACACTCTTGGAGTGTTCTGTTTTTCCTTTCAACTACCCCATTTTGAGGAGCAGCTTGTGAAAAGCAAAAGTGTGAGAAATACCTTGTTCTTCACAAAATGTTTTAAAATGTTCATTTTCAAATTCTCCACCGTGATCACTTCTTAAAGAAATAATTTTCATGGAATATAGACGTTCAATCCTTTTGAAAAATATTTCAAATTCACGGAAGGCATCATTCTTATGAGTTAAGAATAATACCCACGTATATCGAGTAAAATCATCAATTATGACAAATACGTATCTAGAGTTGCATAATGATGGAGTTCTGGTTGGGCCAAACAAGTCCATATGGAGTAGTTCAAGTGGTCCATTAGAACTGAGAGCTCCAATATTTTTAAATGAACTCTTGTGCATTTTGCCAAATTGACATGAGTCACAGATTTTATCTAATTTAAAATTTATCTTAGGAAGTCCTTGCACCAACTCTTTCCTAGAAATCTTATCCATGTTTTTGATGTTCACATGGCCAAAGCGTCTGTGCCAAAGCAGTGGATCGTTTGTTGAAACAATTAAACATACATTTGATTCATACTCATTTAGTCTAAGTACATAGATATTTTCTACTCGCTTACCTTTAACAAGGATATTTTTCATGTCTTTGTCATATACTAAGCAAGAGTCAAGAGTAAATATAACTTTCATACCTTTGTCGCATAGTTGACTTATGCTTAAAAGATTATGCTTTAGTCCTTTCACCAAGCTTACATCTTTGATGAGCAATTTTGAGTGACTGCCGATATTGCCAATTCCGACAATTTTACCTTTCTTATTGTCACCAAAAGTCACGGTTCCGCCATCATACATTTTTAGATTACTAAGTAATTTTGCGTTCCACGTCATGTGTGCAGAGCATCCACTATCCATTATCCATATGTCCTGAAATAAAATAATCTCTACACGTTTGGTACCCATTTCTGATTGGGTCCGAAATGTTAGAAATAAAATTTATTTATATATCCTTTTAAAGGTTTGGGTATCAGAATAATATACATGAAACATGTGGATACCCTTTAAAAAACGGTTACTTGTTTGGAACCCAAATTCGATACGAATTTGATTTCCTATGAACAAATGAATCTTTATGAGATCTATGCATACTGCTAGTCAAATTATGAATATAAGTATTTTTATCATTCAAGCCTAAGTGTTTAGGCACCCATATCATGTTATTTCTAACATTGTGTATGTTTTGAGGTTTGTGTACAAAATGTGGTTTTTGATGTGTATTGTGTACACTATTTTTGTGTACCTTGTGTGTAGCATGTAGATCATGTGAGACGTGAGATGCGTTATTGTATCTAACATTTTTCCCATACATGAAAGCATACTTTTTAACATTGGCTTGCACAACATTTACTTTTCTACCCACATCTTTAGAAGTAGAGGCTTGAGCATGAGTAGATTTATTGACAGCATTTCTAGGAGTATAAGAGCAAGAAGAAGTAGAATTATTCCTGATACAATCAAATTTTGCAATTAGTTCTTCATGCTTTATACGACTAGAAGCAATAATACTTTCAAGTGAATCTATCTTATCATTTAGACAGGAAATATACAGAGCATGTTCATTTTTCAATAAGTTATTATCAATCAATAATGCATCATATTTTGCCTTTAAGGAATTATGATCATTCAATGAAATATTATTGCAATCATTTTTCAAAGCATTATAATCGTCCAACAAACTATCATATTTCTTGTATAGGTCATCATGATCATTATTCAAAGCTTTGTACTTGTTATTTACACTTTTGTATTTCTTATTCAATCTCTCAAATTCTCTATACAAATTTTCATATGCACTAGCAATGTCAAAATCATCTTCATCGTCAGAACTAGATTCACATACCTTTTCCTGATTGTCTTGACAAGCCATCATGCACATATGAATTTTGGATTGCTCTTCCTCCTTTTCGTTTGTGTTGATGGTCTCTATGGGTGTTTGAATTTCGTTTGACCTTGATCCGAATCTCTCATCCAATAAGTTGAGGATTTGGTGTGCGGTATCAGCCCTTTCTACAAGATCTAACATTTCATTAGTTAAACCAGTATAGAGTAAATGCATTACCTTTATGTTTCTGAAGTAGGCTTCTTCTTGGTCCGGATTCCATTGATTTTGAGGAGTGGTTGGAATCTCATATCGTTCACCGATAGATCTTGAGTAGCTTAGATCTTGTGCTTCCAAGAAGATCTCCATTCTCCTTCTCCATTGGGAATAGAAGTTGCCGTCAAAGATTGGAGGAGTATGGGTGTTGTAGACGTTTGTTGATGCCATCGTGTTAACCTTGCTCTGATACCAAGTGTTGGATCCTGTGGATGGCAAAAAACACTAGAAGGGGGGGGGTTGAATAGTGTTGTATAAAGATAAAACTTTTTCGTTCTTTAATCAATCAACACAAAAACAAATCCTTCTAATGTTGCCTAAGAAACCAAGTAGAGCGATCTACGCTTGGTTCTTAATCAACAATATAATTTAAAGTGCACAGCGAAAATTCACAGCAGGTAGTCGACTCCTTATGAACAGTAGTCGACTCCCAGAGTATAAGTTAGAGCAAATAAAATTACAGATGCAAATCTCAGCGTATAGAAATAGGATTGATATTTGCTGAAGATAGAATAAATGCAAAGATAATCAAACACAGAAAATGCAAGCGCAAAGACAAGGATTTTTATCCTGGTTCCCCGCAACCCGGGTACGTCCAGTCCCTGACCAATCCGGTACGAGATTTCCACTATCTGCCTTGGCAAATACAAGCACCTAACTTCACTCGTTAGGATTTCCAACGACCTAGCCTTGACCAGGATTTCCGAACACAACGCCTAGACTTGTCTAGGGTTATACCCTTGCCTCACAAACCGAGGACTTTCCAAATGGCAACAACTAGACTTGTCTAGTGTTCCAACAAATAGCACAATGAGAAATTTGTCCAATACTCTACAACAAGTGATAGAGATTGGAAATACACCCGATTCTATAGCCAATCAAAAGATAGACAATTGTGTAATGGCTCAATAGAATAATAGTCTAGATCACACAAAGATACGAGATAAGTTCTTTGTGATCTAGAGCTTTTTCAAAAATCCTTCAAATAGAATTTAAAGAGAAATAATAGAGAGGATTTTGAAAAACAACTTAGCCAATAAAAATAATAATATGATCTTCAAAAGAATTGGAAAAAATATTGCAAGATCAAAAACTGAAATTAAAATTGGCTAGAGAAGAAATGAGAGAGCTTTGATTCACAAGAGCTTTTGCAAATTTTGATTTTCAATAATCTTGTATTTTTCACAAAAGAATTAAGCTCTATTTATAGGGAAAAACTGGGATTGGAAATTTGAATTTCGTTTGACTTTTGTCCCAAAAATTTCGGAGTAAATCACTCAAAAGAATTTAAAATTCAAATTCAAAACGTTTGAAAATTTCCAGCAGGTAGTCGACTCCCTATATAGGTAGTCGACTCCCAGAGGAGTCTAGGAAATTTTCATCTCTGAGAAGTAGTCGACTCCCTACTTTTGGTAGTCGACTCCCAGAGGAGTTTTTCCTGTTGTTCTAGTCAAAAAGTGTAGTTAACTCCAGGGTGCGTGGAGTTTCACTACTATAATTGAAGTGACTAGAAAAAGCCCTTAAAAAACCATTTTTGAAGATAGTTAAAAACATTTGTTTTGAAATCATTTGTGTGTGTGTTGTCTATTTGATATGGCTTTGACAAATATCCTAAAAGACACGACACACTCACACTAGACTCTGAACATGTCTTCTGTAGTTTAGTCAACTTGATGAAGTGAGGATGAGCTTCTCTTTGAGCTTCTTGCTTTGTTTGAGCTTGACCTTCATCACTTGAGTTTAGCCATGTTCGTCTTTGTCGTGGAGCGTTGATGCGTGCTTCTTGGAGTATTAGTAGAGCTTCACGAAATCTGTATACTTAAAGTGTAGTGTAGTTAGTACACTAAGCATTCATTTGGTGTGCTCATCATCAAAATTACTTAGGGGTGGAATTCAATTTCCATCAGTACTAAGATCCTAGAGCTACGATATGAGCGTTATGAAGATAGAATCGTAAGATATACTCAAGGCTTAACATTCTATAGATTGAAGCTAAAAGACTATAAATAAAACCTTAAGGAACGGTCTTCGAGAGCTTCGATTAATTCTTCATGACTTCCAAAACGGTCCAAAAGCTTCAACGAAGCTTTAGGCAATGAATACGAGATTTGAGAAGTCTTGAGATGTCGCTTTGATTGTTCTCGTGAATTTGGCGACGATCTCCAATACTGCGCTCATAAATTGTTAGTTCATGAATTATTTATATTTGCTCATCATCCAAAACCAAATCCGGGGAGTCCAATATTCAACATTCTCCCCCTTTTTGGTGATGACAAACCAACATAAATAATAATAAAAAATAATGATTCAAATGTAAAATACTTACTCCCCCTGCATTGATGACACGTTAATTCCAAAATGAATATATATAAATTGCATCAATCAGACGAGTAAGATATATAACGAGAATCGATTTTTGAAATATCGGATTTTGAAAATCCTTATATATATCTTAACTTCCCCTGAATCTAACACATCAAATTAGATTCTTGGAAATTGAGTTAAATTTTCATTTGCCCTATTTATTATCATTATCTCTCCCCATTTGGTATTATCCCAAAAATGGGGGGCATATAACGACAACAACTAGGAAAAAGGAAAATCCAACATCGGGAGTCGTAGATATTGACGATGGACCTAATTGACACCAAGGGAAACGTGATGAAATCAAATCAAGGTGTGCCAAATTGTCCATTATCAAAAAGCGATAATTAAAATCATCAAAAAATACCAAATATTTATTCATTTATTGAATAAAGAAACATACTCTCCAATATTCAATATTCTTGGTTAAATTTGTGCATGGATAACAATTCTATACAATCATAGAAATATAATCTATTTAACCAAGTTTTTTTAAGCGTCGATCGACGAATCCACATATCATAGACATTGAATGAACATAAAATGTGCATGACGAATTAAAACAAAGAGAACATCGATGTATATATATATGAATATCATGAGTACATCCAAAAAAACATCGACTACATCATAAGGAGTGCAACATACCATCTATATCAAAAAGGTACAACATAATCATCAGGTCATCATCATCATACATCCAAAATACATCAAAAACACCGACATCCACAAAATCAAAATACATCAAATCACCACCCAAACTCCATCCCATCCTAACCTAAAACACTCTCAACAAGATGCATCATCCAAAGATCATAGGAGAGGCCTCGAAACAGACGATCACGAGGAAGTGGCTGGATCAGCAGTCTCCGGGGGTCCAGTCGAGGGAGTGGACTCAGGCTCTGCTGGGAGGAGAGGCGTGTCAACAGACGGGATCGTCGGGGCAGGAGTGGAAACAGCGACGACTGGCTCAACGGCTGGGGTCTCAACAGGAACAGCAGCAGGCAGATCAGGAGCAGGGTCGTCAGCAGGAGCATCAGCAGCATCAGAAGTCTGATCCACTGGTGCAGAAGTCACTGGAGCACCGAAAGAGGTGCCAGCTCCAGGAGCAGATGTGGTAGCAGCAGCAGCAGTGGCCTCAGCGCCACGAGCAAGGGAGGTGACAAGCTCATCAATATCCTCATCGTCCATCTCCTCATCCTCAGAAATAGGACGAGGAAGCTGAACGCCCATCAAACTAGCCATACGGCAAACTACCTCCTCGGTACGAGCCAAACGAGACTCGTGCCGACGAAGTAACCGAATGACATCATCAAGTGTGGCGGTAGGAGGAGGGACTGAAGCAGCTGAAGGAGTAGTGCCCTGAGACGCAGGAGTCGTCCGCTGCACGTGACGGAGTGCCGCAAGAGATTTCTTGACGGCCGTCGCGTTCAGTGGAGGACCAAGGGGACACTCATCGTCAGGAGGCAGAGGGACACGGAAATGACGGAAAACCAAGGTCAACAGACATGGGTACGGAATATGCGCAGATTTAGTGGTCTTGCGAATACACTCGAAAGAGTCCATCTTATCGAGTATAATGCGAGCCCAATTAATCTCGCTACCCATGAACAGAGCGTATATCAATTTCAGAAACGGCTGAGACGGAAGTGAAGAAGATCCATACTTGGGAAGAAGGCAGGATTTCAAGATCAGGTTAATCACCCAAGCATTCGGCTTGAATGATTTGGAAGGAACTCCTATGAATGCAGGGGGGATAACCTGGAAGATTTTACCTAGGGTCCGCTGATCGAGGGAGGAGATATCGTCTACAGAGATGTCAGACGGGAGGAGGCCACACGACGAGCAACCTATCAACTCCCCCAAGATCTCTGCCGTGAGGACTATCGGAGTCCCCCAAAACAAAAGTCTCGATGGAGTGAGTCTCACCGTACTGACCTCGGACACGATTGGCATAGAATAATTTGACCAGGCGAGGATAGGGTCTAGGGTTCGCCTTAGAGTCAAATTTAAGGTAGTCCAATAGGCCACTATAGGATAACAGATCCGCAAGGCCAAGAAAATCAGAAAACTAAACGTAATGCTCCAACAGCAGTGGGCAGTGCTCTATACGGCTGTACGCTGCTAGACACTGAGGGTCGTCGCGACACAACGATATATCTACACCGCCGACTGGCATCGGACCTTTACCCTTAGCCTTACGGGTCTTAGGAGGAGGTGGAGGAGGGGGTGGAGTAGGTGCCTTCTCGGGATGCTCAGGAGTGTATTCCTCATCGGAATCATCCTCGGAATCACTATCTGAACGCTCACCGGGAGGGGTAGGTGCACGGAACTTTTTGGGTTTAGCTTTGGGCTGGGAAGATTGGCCGGCAGGTTTGGGCTTGTATGTCCTCTTCCTCTACAACGGTGTTGAAGAAGAAGAGGGGGGACGAGTGGTCTTGGCCCTACGCTTAGGAGGGGTCGAAGCGGTCGCGGCCTCTATGGTCATGGGGGATGCCCCAGAAGAGGTAATCGGGAGTCTCGTTCTTGCCATGATCACGGCACAACGAGTACAATCAAGCGACGTATGATAAGATCACGCAATCCTAAGCTTAAACCCTAGAACCTAAAACAACAAGCCCTAAGAGAGAAATTCGAAACCCTAGAGGATGCAATCGGCCAAGATCAAACCCTAGAATAGGAAAACGACCTAGGAGGAGGAGATATACCTAGGGGAGGTTGATCGGCGGCGGCGGATGGTCAGAAAAGACGCCGGAGATTGACGGAAGACGAGGAGACACGAGCTGGGAGAGGGGTTTTCGAGTTGGAGAAATGAAGTATACCGACTAAAAGAAGAAATAGTCGGATAGAATGAGAGTAAGTCGGTTGAAAAACGCGAAAAGACAAGACTGCCCTAGAGTACTTAGTCGGTCATAGTTCAAGCACTGACCGACTAGATTACGATCTAGTCGGTCGGTCAATGAGCTTAAACCGACTAAGTCGAAACAGAGGCAAAACGAAAATTCTAGGGCAAGAGTTAGTCGGTCACAGTTTAATCACTGACCGACTAGTTTTCAATCTAGTCGGTAGGTAGGTGAATTGTGACCGACTAAAATAAGTCAATGACAAGGGAAAGTTCAAGCTTGAACTAGTCGGTCTGAGTTCACTAGCTGACCGACTAGATGTGCATCTAGTCGGTTGGCTGATGAACTGAAACCGACTAGAAGAGTCCAAAAGTTGATAAATAAGATTTCTCCACAAATCACTTGGACGAAACATCTTAACCGTCTCATAAGTCATCTAAACTACCCCATAAAACAGCGAAATCTCAAATACGATATTCAAATAAGAATTCGAGCAAAAATTCAAACATATCACATAAAATCCCCAAAAATTCAATAAGTCTAGCATGAACGAAATATTGCGAAATATAATAGCATGCAAGATAATAGCATGCAAGATAATTGAATGAAACATGAATCCTATATCTCGGATTCACCCATAATCCCCAATTCTCGACGCAACCACACAAAGGAGTCCTCCTTTAGGGGTTTCGTGAGAATATCGGCGAGTTGCTTTTGGGTTTCAACGTACACTAATATGATGTCCTTTTTAGCAACATGATCATCTAAAAAATGGTGTCGGACATCTATGTGTTTAGATCGGGAATGGTGCACCGGATTCTTTGAAAGACAAATAGCACTTTGGTTATCCACCATGATAGGGCTAGTATCACAATGAATACCAAAATCCTTCAGTGTGTGTCTCATCCAAAGAACCTGGGCACAAGCGGCACCGGCGGCAATGTATTCCGCCTCGGTGGTTGAAAGTGATACCGAATTTTGCTTCTTGGAAAGCCAAGAGACAAGGGAATTTTCTAGAAAATGGCAAGTGCTGTTGGATCTGGATCGTAGCCTAGAGGGGGGGGGGGGGTGAATAGGCTAATAAAAATTCTCGTGTCCCACACAGTTATAAGCACAGACAGGATAATAAAATAGCAATCACAGAGAACGCACAGATATACCCTGGTTCGGTCGTCCCCACGACCTACTCCAGCCCCCGAAAGCAACTACTAGATAGATATGTAATCAAGTACAGCTACAATGAGTCAAGATCCCAAATCTACTCTCACCTAGCTCGTACGCACACCACGTGCTCTACACTATCAATCTAGTCAGATGCTCTCCCTCCGTGACGACTCCCAAGTCGTCAGGTCCCCAAAAGTAACACAAAAGGTAAAGTTTCCCCTACGAAGATCTAACACAACAACTACACAAAATAATAAAGAACAGAGTTTAGAAGGCTCAGTTCGTGTAGCGGCGATGTCTTCGTCAATCAGCACGGGCCAGATGTCGTCTGGCAAGTAATAGTAGTCTCTCGGCAACGGCAACTCAAGTTGCGGCAATTGAGCTCTCTGAAAGTTGCAGCCTCTTGGAACTTTAATGTTTCGGCTCTCGGAAATTTGCGTTGCCTCAAAGCAGGATGCGCACTTAAGCTTCGGCCTCTCTTAAATCTTTTTGGGTGTCCCAAGAATTTGGCTCAGGTGTGATTGGCTCTCGGATTTTTGAATGCAAGCAAATGATCTGCACTTTATCTTCTTGATTCCAACCGCAAGAAAGCTCCTTTTTTTTCAAGTGGCCTGCAAACACAAAGGCAAAGTGAGTGGAGACTTGAATAATCAATAGTGGAAGGAAACATTAAAAAAACAAATTTACTTTACTTCCCATGTGCACGTGATAGCATTTGTTGCATTTGATTTGAGGATGCACATGTGGGCATGTATTTCGGCCATGTATCCCTTTTGTTTCTTTGTGCCTGCAAAACAAAAAGGTAAACAAAACAAATTCGGCTCCCTTCAATTCGGCCTGTGGCGTTCTCTCTCCTATTTGCTCACATGAGCCGCCATTCAATTTGTGGAGGGGGTCCTGTTTTTTTCGATGGAGAGAAAAACAAAAATCGCCAGCTTGATGATTCTGCTTTTTAGGTAGAGGAATGCTTGCAGATTCTTAAGGGAGATAAGGCTCTTTGAGATTTCGTCCAAAAACCCTTTTTGTGCGGCTATCAGCAGTAATGGGGCAAAACAAAGCTTTTGGATGCTAGAGAGAGAGAGGCCCTTAAGAATTTTCTGAACGTGCGGCGCCTCTTAATGTTGATGCTCTGTTAAAAAAAAATTCGGCCTCCTTATGCTTATATAGCATTGTGTGCGGCCTGCCCTTCTAGGGTTTAGAGAGAGAGAATCCCCTTTTTTTACCTTTGGATATTTTTGGCTGGCAAAAAAAATGACTCGGGAAAAAAAAGTGAAGCCCACCGTTTTTGATTGGCTCTTGAGTGTATTTGCAAAATTTACAAGACTTGCCCTTCCACTCACGTTTTGGTATCATGCCATAATAAAATCATTGCTTGGTCCCTTTTTTTGGTTGTTTTTATATAGGCCGGCCTTAGATTTGATTGCTAGGAGAAAAAAAAGCAGGGAGAGAAATATGAAATTTAACCGAGCAAAACATCTCCTTCCCATCCTGTTGGCCAAGTCTCTCCATGAATTAGTCACATGTTCACCATTCCTAAAACACTCAACACACACGTTCAATAGTTCGTACACGTTTGTCATCATCAAACTAAAGTTCTTAGATCGTTGCGTCCAACAATCTCCCCCTTTTGATGATGACAAACCAAAGAAAGATTTGTACATTGAGTATGGGTGTGTGAAGTGTGTTGAAGGGTGTAATGCAAGATATGGAATGAGACATACATGCATTACAAAGCAAGCACAATAAGTATAACAAATATAAGCAAGCTCCCCCTTCTCACAAGCTCCCCCTTCAACATATAATACCGACACACCAAATCAACATATAATACCGACACACCAAATATATAATACCTACACACCAAATCTTTCTTTATCTTTCTCCCCCTTTGTTATCATCAAAAGTCGAAGCACGAAGTCAAAAATATATACCATGCAAAAAGAGAGTATTATTTACCATTACCAACAATTGCATGAATACATTCATAGAATAATCAAGTCAAAATCCAATGAAATTAAACATCGAAGAATTCAACACCAACGTGTACGTGTGATGATTAAAATTGAAGCACATATGGAGAATCATTAAGAAAGTCAACCGGAACCAATCCACATTTTCCAAATAACGTTCTATCACCTAGGATTGATTTTTCCCACCGCATTAAAAATGAGTTCAAGGTACCACACCCCAAAACATAGCCTATAAGGACTCTTAGATGTGGGGGTGGCATTGCTTGACGAGTAAATACACCAACGCTAAAGTTTACCCATAAAGCTTATGTTGGATACTCGTGGGTAATACCGTTGCCAAGGATTGTATCCATTTTCCATACGGAGCAATTATCTTTTGTTTTCACATTTTTTTTCAAAATACTTATAACAACACTTTCTTTTGCTCAATTTTTATCCATGGCAAGGTATATCATATCCCTTAGATTTTCAGTTAAGTATTCCTCCTACATTCACTTTCCATACTTCATAAACGATATCTCCAAATGTGCAACAATAATAATACATGTGGAAGTGAAGTAGGTGGTGCAAAAACCAAGTTATTTTCATTCATTGAATATGCCATGAATATTTAGAAAGATGAACATGCGCATGTGGCAAAAGAAATAATACACCAATTTCTACATACATATAAAATTCATGCGTGCATACTTCAATAATAGATCAAAGAGAAAAGATACACATTTAAGCACCATTTTTTTTTTCAGTTTTTCAATTTTTTTTAAAAAATGCATGAAGTAATAAAGCAAACATGAGATGCAATCACACAAACAAAAAGAATCATGCACACATAGAAATGCAACTACTAGCACACAAACAAAGAAAAGTCACGCACAAAAAAAACTATGAAGATATTCATTAAGTTCAAAGAATGAGATATACCTTCGCGTCGCCGTTTGACTAAGGAGCTAAAAAGTAATGAGACATTCAATTTATCGCTCCTCGTCAAATTTCCATCCACCTACAAAAGAGGTGTCGTGTGTGACCTTGGAATCCAACAAGGTCCACTCACGTTAGTCATCAAAGATTTAGGAACCCATATTTGTTTGAACTTAATGTTTGTGTTCCTATATTTGCAATGATATGAAGTATGACCAACGCATCCACATGTAAAGCACTTAGCATGAAAATTTCCAACCTTTGTTGATTCAATATGACCTTTTCTATATTTAGATTTTTCAACATTTTTAAGACCATATCCTAGTCCCCGCCTATTATTGCCATAAATTTGATTTCCAAGAATAATGTCCAAATTTTGTTTTCCAATGGAAAATCTCTTTAATGACAATTCTAGGGAGGTGACTTTGGATTTCAAGATATCATTTTCATTCACAAGCAAGGTGCATTTACTAATGAAAGCTCGCTTGTTTTCCTCTTCTTTCTTTTCAAAATCCCTCATTTTTTCTTTAAGTTCAAGATTTAGCATGTTAATCTTTTCAGAAAGCAGTTCATTTTCAGTTTCAAGCTTTATCTTATCTAGCTTATACATGCTAATATCCTTTAATAAAGAGAGACATGAAAGACAATCAGTTTTTTCAGACAAGCTAGCTTTCTCTTTTTCTAACATAGTAATGGTAGATTTGCATGCAACAAGCTCTTGTTTAATATTCTTCATTTCTATAGACATGTCATACTCAGTTTGTTGCATATCAAAATTATCATTCCTATAACATTCCACATCAGCTTCTGGCTCATCAATTCTATGTTGCATTCCTTTACAGATTTCTAAGAATTCAGCTTTAGTGTGAGATTCTACCTCATTGTGTTTGGCCATCAATGCCATGCATGAGTGGGCTTCATGTTCCTCATCCTCCTCCTCAGCTTCGCTATCCATGTCCCACGTCAGCACTTTCGTTTTTCCTTTTGCAACTTGAGTTGTGTGTTGTTGTGGGCAATCTTTTATGTGGTGCCCTTTCTTCCTGTATTTAAAACATTCACTTCTATTAATAGCTTTCTGATCATAGGAATTTCTACCAAAATTAGAATTATTAGAACGAATGAACCTTTTTCCCATCTCAGCTCTTCCTTGATCAGTCTGAATGTATCTCCTGAAGTTTCTGACCATTAGGGCTTGCTCTTCATCAAGATCGTCGTCATTAGCTTGAAGAGCTAATGGTGTGGAAGCTTTGGTCTTCTCTTCAGGTTTCTCTCTGGCTTCTATACTCTGCAGCTCAAGCTCGTGTGACATTAGGTTGCCTATCAAGTCCTCCACTTTCATTATTGATAAGTCCTTAGCTTCTTGAATAGCGGTGACTTTAGGCCTGAACGAGCTTGGTAGCGCCCTTAAGATCTTTCGTACCTGTTCATGGCTAGAGTATGGCTTACCGAGGGAACTGGATTTGTAGACGATGTCCGTGAACCTCGCAAACATCTCTTTCACAGATTCTGTTGGTAGCATGCGGAAGCTCTCGTATTCTGTGCTCAGCAATGCAAGTCTGGATTCCTTCACTTGCGATGTTCCCTCGTGTGTCACCTCCAGTGTATGCCAGATTTTCTGCGCAGTTAGACAATGTGAGATACGATTAAACTCAGATTTATCAAGAGAGCATATAAGCGCATTCATAGCTTTACCATTAAGAGTATAAAGTTTCTTATCAGCTAAATCCCACTTGTCTTTAGGCTTAATCAAAACAGTGTCTTCAATTTTAATAGTGGGTAGACTATAACCATTTTCAACAATATCCCACACATCATAATCTACAGACACCAAATAGATTTTCATCCTAGCATTCCAATATGCAAAGTCTACACCGTTAAACTTAGGGGGACGGGCTATAGACTGACCTTCAGCAAAAGCACAATCAGATATATTCATGGTCATCTAAAAATCTAGGCTAGATCCTCTAAACTGGCTCTGATACCATGTTATTTTTCCGGGTTTAAACACCTTGGGCTTGGGCTCCAACTTTGGTAAGATATTGTCCGCTCTGGGGCCGCACCGGCACCCGCACGATTTTAAACACGGGGCTTTCCCCCAAAAGGCCTCTTACTAATGGAATTCCCAAAGCTACTATTTAAACCCACCTGGATCCCCCATGTGTCCGATGTGGGACTATTTCGAAATCCCAACAAGTGCCACTAGTACTCTTCCTGTCGGATTTGCATCCCACATAATCAGCGTCACTATATGAGACTAACTCATATGTGCTAGATTTCGGATAAAGTAATCCAAAATCTAAAGTGTAACTTAGATAGCGAAAAATACGTTTAACCGCTACTAAGTGAGAATCCTTAGGCTGAGACTGATAACGAGCACAAATACAAACGGCAAACATAATATCGGGCCTACTTGCGGTAAGATAAAGTAAACTACCTATCATACCTTGATATAGACGAATATCTACATCTTTTCCGCCCGTATCTTTATCAAGATGCGTTGTAGTGCTCATAGGAGTCTTTTCCCCGGAGGCATTCTCCATTCCAAATCGCTTTAGCAACTCCACCGTGTATTTCGTTTGGTGGATGAAGATTGCATCGTTCAATTGGTGAATTTGGAGACCTAAGAAATATTTGAGTTCGCCCATGTGGCTCATCTCAAATTGTTCCTTCATAACATTAGAAAACTCTTCGCAAAGAGTGAAGTTAGTAGCACCGAAAATGATATCATCAACATAAATTTGAACTAATAAAATATCATTATTCGCATGCTTAACAAAAAGTGTAGAATCGGCTTCGCCCATTTTAAAATTCAAATCCAAAAGAAAATTCTTTAGCCGATCATACCAAGCTCGAGGAGCTTGTCTCAAACCATAAAGAGCTTTCTTTAGTTTAAAAACATGATTTGGAAATTTTTCATTTATGAAGCCCGGAGGTTGAGAAACGTAAACTTCCTCAACGACATCTCCGTTTAGAAATGCACTTTTAACATCCATTTGAAATAATTTAAAATTTTTATGGCATGCAAAAGACAATAATAGTCTAATTGATTCTAATCTAGCTACCGGAGCGAAGGATTCTTCGAAATCAATACCTTCCTCTTGTAGATAGCCTTGAGCTACTAACCGAGCTTTGTTCCGGATGACGACTTGGTTTTCGTCGGTTTTGTTCTTGAAGATCCACTTTGTCCCTATGACGGTGTGGTTCTTTGATGGCAAAGGAACAAGCTCCCATACCTCATTCCTCTCGAATTGAATGAGTTCCTCCTCCATGGCAAGGATCCAAGCACTATCTTCGCACGCTTCAACTATATTTTTTGGCTATATTGATGAGGCAAAGGCACAATTGGTGAAGTGGTGGACTTGCGATCTCGTCTTGACTCTATCTTGAATATTGCCAATGACTTGCTCATGGGGATGGTCGCGAACGGTATGAAGCCGCTTGGGAATACCTTGATCACTAGGCACATTCTCAATAACTTCATTAGTCGGGTTAGTATCAATAGAATCAATTGAATCAATAGACTTAGAATTTTCAAATGAATCACATAAAACATCCATAGAGTCATCATCATTTGAAATTCTAGGAGTAATAAAATTCTCATTAAAAGAGACATGAAGTGATTCCTCGATCGTAGAGGATCTTTTGTTGTATATTCGGTAGGCTTTGCTACGTGAGGAATACCCAACAAATATCCCCTCATCCGATCTCGGATCAAACTTGTCCAAATTATCATATGTGTTTTTAATAAAACATTTTGCGCCGAAAACACGAAAATGTTTAACTTGAGGCAATCTACCAAACAACAATTCATAGCAAGTTTGTTTGGTGCCGGGCCTCAAAAGTATTCTATTAAACACATAACAAGCGGTGTGTACCGCTTCCGCCCAAAATTGATAACCAAGTTGACTATCTTCGAGCATAGTGCGAGCACACTCCACAAGCGTTCTATTCTTCCTCTCAACAACACCATTTTGAGGAGGTGCGCGAGGGAAAGAAAACGTGTGAGTAATTCCAAGATCATCACAAAAATTTGAGAAAGACTCATTCTCAAATTCACCCCCATGATCACTACGAATAGTGACAATGGTGGTTTCGATGAGATTTTGTACTTTCTTCACAAATATTGTGAAGTTTTCAAAAGCTTCATTTTTATTACTTAAGAAAAATACCCATGTAAATCTAGAATAATCATCGACGATGACAAGTCCATATCTTGCATTTCCTAAGGAAGCAACTCTAGTTGGCCCAAATAAATCTAGATGTAATAGCTCTAGTGGCCGTTTAGTAGAAATGCTTTTCTTAGGTTTAAATGAAGATTTAGGAAGCTTGCCACGTTGACAAGAATCACAAAAACTTTTCTTTTCAAAAACGAGCTTCGGAAAACCTTTAATGGAATTTAATTTTGAAAGCTTATAAAGTGTTCCAAAGTTCACATGTCCAAAGCGTCGATGCCATAAGTGTTGTTCACTTGTGTTGGCAACGAGACATTGTTCATATGACTTAGGAAGATCCAAAATATAAATATCTTTATGGCGTGTGCCGGAAAATAATAAATTATTATTATCATTTGAAATATGACATAATCCTTTCGCAAAGCTAACTTTGTAACCTTTGTCACAAAGTTGGCTTATTGAAATAAGATTATGATTTAAACCATTAACTAGATAAACATCACTAATTAAGGGTTTAGATGGGTTACCCACTTTACCAACACCGACGATGGTTCCGCTCTCGTTGCCTCCAAAGACGACGCGGTTTCCATTTGCAATGGGAACTACTCCGGAGAGCAATTGAGCGTCACCCGTCACCTTTGGGCTCCAAATAGTGAAAATTTTGGGAGCCCTCATCCTATTGGGTGCATGCATGCGACGTTGATTTCTACGTGATGCATGTTGTGGATAGGCATACGGAACATGATGGAATGGTGCACGACGAGAATTATTCATATGATGAGGTGGGTGAACATATGCATGTGTGGGAACACGTGCGTGAGGGTGTCTCACATGGTGTGCACGTGCCCGAGAATGTGTTGCATAAAAATCATCATATGTGTGAGACGGTGGAGTAGGACGTGTGTTCCTACGTGGCATGGTATTGGTGTACATATAAGCATGCCCCTTCTTTGGAGGTCTACCCAAAGTGGGTTTCTTTCCGAAAGAGGGTGTGGACGAGGTGGAAGCACCATTGGTGGAAGAACTACCAATAGAGTGTTTGCTACCACTCGTAGAGTCACCGGAAGTTGGCCTAACAAAAGTAGTGGCCGCTTTGGATGGACATCCCATCGTATACCCCAAACCAATGTGGTGATTGGCCGGAAGTAAGTCACTTAGGATTTTATCCAAATGGTCCTTACCCTTATTGAATTTATTAATTCGGCCTAATGTGTTCTCATATTTCTCTTTGAGAGAACGCATAGAGGTATCCAAGTTTGATACTTGCGATGTGAGCACATAAACACGAGATTTAAGATTCTCATTCTCAATACTCAAAGTCGAGTTTTGAGAAGTCAAATCCGCTATCCTATATTCTTCCGGATCTTCAATGCTAACATGTTCAAGTTTAGATTTGAGATTAACAATCTCATTTCTTAACTCTTCAACAACGGTGTCGTTGTTGGTGATGATAGTCTTAGGCGAGGTTTGAATGCTAGCTAGGTCATCTTTTACTTTAGTATATCTATTTACTAATTTAGTGTTTTTGGACCATAGTTGAGAGTTAGCATTCCTAAGATCATCCATAGTTACCTCATCGCCTTCGTTGTCGCTATCATTGGAGGAGGAAGATCCTTGATCATGCTCCTCTCTTGCCATGAAGCACATGTGCGCTTGCTCCACTTTCTCATCGTCCGACTCTCCGCTTGAGGAATCCTCGGAGTCGGTGAATGTTGCTCCGACAAGTCCCTTTTTGTACCCCTTTTTGTACTTCTTGGACTTGTCGAACTTCGGCGCCTTCCACTTCTCCTTTTGCTTGTTTTGAGGACAATCCGCTTTGATATGTCCTGGCTTATTGCATTTAAAGCACAAAGGTGGAGAGGCGTTAGTAGAAGTAAATTTAGATTTTTGTTTGAAGTTACCCTTTCGGAAGAAGCGATTGAACTTCTTTGCCATGAGTGCAATGGATTCCATGTCCATTTCTTCTTCCGAGTCCTCATCATCGGTAGAGGTGGATGAAGCCGCCTTGAATGCAATCGCCTTTTTCTTAGGCACGTCTTGGTTCAAATATGACTTCATCTTTTCTTGTAACTTCACCTTGCTATCTTTGCGTACCTCGTATGACATCAAAGTACCCATCAATTGAACTACGGTATACTTATTCATGTCATTACCTTCCTCGATGGCGAAGGTACGTTTCTCCCAAGAAGAAGGAAGTCCTTCGATAAGCTTCAAGCACTTCTCCTTTTGGGTGTAGGATTTGCCGAGAGCCTCTAACTCGTTTATGATGTCGACGAAGCGAGCGTAATACTCCTTCATCTTCTCGCCCTGTTGCATATGAAACATTTCGTAATCTTTGTTAACAACTACGAGTTTAGAGTCTCTTACCCTACTCGTCCCTTCATGTAGTATGAGGAGGGAGTTCCAAATTTGATATGCACTCTTACATGTGCATATCTTATTGAAGTCCTCGGGCTCCAATGCGCATTGCAAGACGTTCATTGCCTTGGCATTGCTTACCTCCGCGGCGATCTCCGCGGTTGTCCATTTCTCAAAGTCTTCTTCTTCGGGCTCGACGTATTCCTTCATTGTGGTCCTCCATAGAGATGCACTCCGGAGGAAGGTTTCCATCCGGCATTTCCAGTACCCGTAGTTGGTACCGTTGAAGAATGGAGGCCTCGTAGAGGAATGTCCTTCCATGACCGAAGACGCTCCTTCACGGTTCCTGAAGGTGCCATAGTCGGAAGGTGGACGCACGGTCTTGTTGTCGTTGACAGACATAGCTAAGTATCTGGCTCTGATACCAAATGTAATGCCCTACATGCTACTGCACAAGTACTAGAGGGGGGGTGAATAGTACTTTAAAAATAACAAGGAGTATAATTCCTAATTATCGTGCAAACAACTACCAAATCAATTTGCGAAAGCTTAAATTGAATGACAACAACAAAATTAACAATGCTAACAAAAGATGTTACTGGGTTCGGATCCACCCAAGTCTCTCCGACTTGTTCCCGGTGATCATACGTCCCAACCACCCGGATCCCCTCCGGATACTTAGGTTAGAAACCCTAACCCAAGATTTCCACTATGATATCTTGTGAAAAACCTTCACAAGATCAAATCATACATGCAATGGCAATAGTGAATCCCACAACCCGGGGTCACAACCTTCTCTCACAACCGAGAGAATCAATAAGCAATATAAACAAGTTTATAATGAAATAAACAATCTTACCACAAAATCCTATACCTTGAGTATTCTTACCAAATAGGTGCAAGGAGGGATTTGAGGAAGATGAAGTCACCAAGACCTAGCACCAAAGAAATGACCAGCAATGGGTGCCTAGGAGTGATTTGGAGACTTGAATCAAGCTAGAGCTTGAAGGGCTCACCAAGAACAAACTTCTCTCAAGATGGATTCTAGATCTAGAAAGTGAGAGAATGGATTTCTTGTGAGGAAGAGAGCTTTGGAAATGAGTGAGAATGTCTATCTCTTTCAATCTCAATGAGTCTCTTAATGGCAGCTCTTAACCCTAGAGAAATGACCAAGCTTCGTATTTATAGGGTCCCATAAAAATGAGTTAGGTCAAATCCCAACGGTTAGAAATCTGAAGCAACTAGTCGGTCAAAGAACAACCACTGACCGACTAGTTCATCAACTAGTCGGTCAGTCAAACAACATGGACCGACTAAGTGAGGAACAGTTAAGAGATAGAATTTCAGACCTAGAAATCTAGTCGGTCCAAGAAGACTTTCTGACCGACTAGTTTCACAACTAGTCGGTCGGTCAGTGAACTTCGACCGACTAAGAGGCAAAAACAAATAGGCTGAATACAAATTGATTTAGTCGGTCAAAGAACAAATGTTGACCGACTAGATTATCAACTAGTCGGTCACCAAACGTTCTTAGACCGACTAACGATAAACAATAGCTCAGGAGAAAATTAGTATGAACAGTAAAGCTCATCTAGTCGGTCAAAGAAGCATCACTGACCGACTAGTTCACAAACTAGTCGGTCGGTGAGTCAACGTAGACCGACTAACTGTAAACAGTACTGAGCGAGAAAAGATTAACACAAACTAGTCGGTCCAAGAAGCTTTGCTGACCGACTAGATCACCATCTAGTCGGTCAGTACTTCTTCTTGTACCAACTAACATGCACAAACAAGTCCGAATCGAAGCGCGATGCTTCGAGGAAGTTAGAATGGACTTGTACTAAGATCCTAGAGCTACGATATGAGCGTTATGAAGATAGAATCGTAAGATATACTCAAGGCTTAACATTCTATAGATCGAAGCTAAAAGACTATAAATAAAACCTTAAGGAATGGTCTTCGAGAGCTTCGATTAATTCTTCATGACTTCCAAAACGGTCCAAAAGCTTCAACGAAGCTTTAGGCAATGAATACGAGATTTGAGAAGTCTTGAGATGTCGCTTTGATTGTTCTCGTGAATTTGGCGACGATCTCCAATACTGCGCTCACAAATTGTTAGTTCATGAATTATTTATGTTTGCTCATCATCCAAAACCAAATCCGAGGAGTCCAATATTCAACAGAGGCGGCTGTGCATCCTCGTCATTCTTTGGGGCAGAGGCGGTGGTAGCACCGCCGCCGCCCCCCCTAAACAATGGAGGAGGGGGAGGCGGTGCCGCTGCCGCCCCAAGAAACGACGGGGAGGAGAGGGAGGAGGCGGTGTTGTCGCCCCCTCCGACCGTCTCGTCGGATTTTGAGGCGGATGAGAACCGCCTCCTCCCCTCCTCCTCGTTTGGTGAGGAGGGGAAGGAGACGGTGCTCCTGCACCCCAAATGATGATGGGGAGGGGCAGCGCCTCCTCCTCCGTTGCCTGCTCCACCCAAAACGAATGAGGGATGATTTGGGGGTTGTTAATTGTTAATTAATGTTTAATTCTTAATTAATTAACTCTAATCATTATTTAAGCGTTAATTATTCTAAGTTCGGTTAACTCTTTAATAGAATATAGGATGGATGGACTATTAAGGTTAATACTTAAGATTTGAGGGATTTGAGGGATTTGAGAGAAAATACTCATATTTAATG
This sequence comes from Scilla litardierei, assembly GCA_030789695.1. NCBI lineage: Eukaryota > Viridiplantae > Streptophyta > Magnoliopsida > Asparagales > Asparagaceae > Scilla > Scilla litardierei. The sequence continues at coordinate 282,423,193 of CM061133.1, read as the reverse complement.
CATAAATAACAAAATACGCATCTTTTAAGGGATGAATATGTGAAAACCCCTTTAAAATAACTTGTCCTTCAAATTTAATTAATTCTTAATTGGAAGCATACAATTTGAACAGAAATATCACTAGAACCATGTCTCTATGGTGAGGATAAAACATACAGAATCACTACAAGATCAACACTCTTGGATTTCCAATCTTTTGAGCATTGTAATCAAGAGCAATTAAAAGAACCGATATAAAATGCTTTCAATAAGTGGAAAAAAAAAGAATTCAGATGTGTTCCTCCGCAAAAAGGCTAAAGTTCAATGTCAACATGTGCAAATTGTCAACTTTTCACCGAATTAGTGCCAACTTTTTACCGAATTGGTATTGGAGGCCTATAAATAAGGCCTCCTCCATTTATTTAGTAGCACCCTAAAACCAATTCAAAATACAAGAAAGAAATTAGAGAGATTTTGAATGTTTATTTCATTAAATTTCTAGAGAGATTACTATTGTTATCTCCTAGAAAAATCACTACAATAAAACAGCTCTTTTCTGATGAGACCTTTACTGACGGAACAAGGAGACGTCAGTAAAGGTCAAATTTTACACGGTTTCACTGACGGCACAAGATGCCCGTAAGCGAAAGTGCACAATACCTGATGGTTAGAACCACTATCAGGAAAAAGAGCCTATCACCGACGGAACCGTCAGCAAAAGCAGGACAAGACTGACGGTCCGTCAGTGATATTTGTGATATTTTGGAAATATGGAAGAATCACTGACGGACTAGCAACCATCAGCGTTAGCTTGTCGTTAATGACGGTTAAAACCGTCAGTGAAAATTAATAATATTCTGCTAATTTTATGAATATGTTGCAATCATATTCACTGACGGACTGCCAGTGATTTTTCTAATATTTTGTAACAATTTCACTAAAGGAGAGTCAGTAAATATTACGTCGTTCACGCCATTAACCTCAAGGCACGTAACCATCACCGACGGATTATTTCCCGTCAGCGATGGTAATTATCAATGACGGCCCATTAGAGAAAAATCCAAATTATATCCCAGCAATCGAGGTCCTACTTACACTGACGGCACGTCAATGAAAGTGACATATCTGATGGCTCGTCAGTGAAAAGCCGCTAGATTTTTTCTAAGAACGGCATCGGAATCGAGGAGACGCCTAAAATCACTGTCGGTACGGTCGGTATATCCTACTATTTTTGACAGTACCTTCAATAATACTGCTAATAACTCCCCAAGCTACTCTTTCTTTCGTACGTTTTATCACTTCCACCATTTCGTCTCTCTAATTGTGACGTCAACTACGGTCGATCTCCTTCTCCGTCGTGAGATCGTTGCTCGTTCAGCTTCCCTTTTGCTCGGTAGTTGCTTTGTCGTCTTCCTCTTTTTGTCGTCCGGCTTTTGATCGGCTTGTTTCCATTGAAATCAGTATGTTGATGCATTGCTAGTCTCAAATGTCGGCTTATAATGACTCTGATCAAATATGTTGGCAAGATGCATTTGTGTTATATTTGCCATTGAAGTTTTGATTATTCATCTGTGTGTGATCAGTATAGGTGGTCGGTGTGGATGGTCTATGGGTGGTTGGTCTATGTGTGTGTGCGCTCTACGGGTGGTTGGTCACACACACACACACACTCTCTCTCTCTCTCTCTCTCTCTCTCTCTCTCTCTCTCTCTCTCTGTGTGTGTGTGTGTGGGGGGGGGGTCTGTGTGTTTGGTATGCGTGTGGTCTGTGTGTTTGGTCTGCGTGTGGTCTGTGTGTTTGGTCTGCGTGTGTGGTCTGTGTGTGTTGGGTATGCATGTGGTATGTGGGGGGTGTGGTCTGTGTGTGTTAGGTCTACTTGTGTGGTATACGAGTGTGGGGTATGTGTGTGTGGTCTGTGTGTGTTGGGTCTACTTGTGTGGTATATGAGTGTGGGGTATGTGTGTGTGGTCTGTGTGTGTTGGCTCCTGCATGTTAGTATATCTTTTCCATTAGAAATCTTGGGTCCACATACTGCTCTTTTGGCATACCGACCGTGCATAAAAGTAGCGTAAATTTATCCTTCTTCAATTCCACTAACTCATGGTATCATCCCTATTAATATATCATGTTAATAAATGCTTTAGGTTCAATTAAGGTTAAATATAAGCGGCCACTCTCGTGGGACCAAATTAATGGCTCCATGACAATCCAAGTGTGCCTCTATTGTTTAGATTTATATGCACAGTCTTCCCTGTATTGGTTGTTGACAGAGTAATAAACACACAGCCTAGATTCCTTCCTTGTCATTGTTACGAGTTCTTTTACACTATTAGTAAGGTAAGTTTCACTGATGTTCACTATAAGTGGAAATGAACTGATAAATATTTTAGCTAAATTTATTTGAATATTAATCCTTGAGTATGGATGATGATATATTATGAATAGGTAAGTTTACGTTCAACGGTAAACTGCTCACCAAGGATGTGCTTACAAGATGGGGACTAAATATTAATGCGGATTGTGTGCTGTGAGGAACTAATGTGGTAGAGAGTGTCAGCCACATGTTTTTCGAATGTAACTACTCACAATATTTATTGAGCAGGTCCTTGCTTAAGCTAGGCATAGGGTATAATGTCGATCCGTACTTACCTACGGTTGGAAGCTTGCTCATGTGGAAGTTTGGAAAGAAGGGCACTCTGAGTCTCCTTGCTAAGACATCGATTTCAGCCTTGCTTTGGCATGTTTGGAGAGAGAAACCGAAGAATTTTTGACAAAATCCAACGGAGCAAAACTGACCTATTTGAAGACATTGCTGCAGACATCAGGATAGCCCTAATGGACCAAGACCTTAGTGATGAAGATGCGGCACAAGCTTTGGAGAATTGGGAATTTCGGGATAATGGCTGAGCTTTGTATTTATTTAAGTCTCGGTACATTACATAGGGGTCGGGAATATATAGTTGGGAGTGACAGCGCTAGTGCCCTATCCTCTCTCTATTAACTCCTAATCGCTATATTTTTACCGCCGTGTCTTGTATTGTTTCTGTATATCTCATAAATAAAGACCCCCACTTACCTTTCAAAAAAAAACAAAAAACAAAAAAAAAACAAAAAAAAACCAATATATGTTATGAATGAGGGAGGCCTTTGGCCTCCCCTCCTTCATTACCCACTCATTGGTCCCCATTACTATGGGTAATGGGGACCCTTGGTCTCCTTGAGGCCCTTCATCTCCCTTCTCTAGTTTAATATATAGAGAACCATGGCCTATTGCCATGGTTACTCATTCTTTTGTTAAGAAAGCTTGTCTATCTCTCTCTTGAGTTCGATTACTCTCTAACACGTTATCAGCACGTTTGCTCTAAATTATTTGAGCTTTTCATACCATCTCCCCTCAAATAAAATTCAACCCCTACGCGCGAAGGAATCTTGGTTGCTGCGATCCGTTGCGGCGATTTCCACGGTTCATCAGGAGCGGTGATTCATTCTACGGATCTAGTCTTTATCGAGGATCGTTCCTAGATCTAACGGATCTAGAGGTAAACAAAAGAAACCCATAGATCAACATCTTTACATTGGCATGCTGAAAATCTGTGCTATAATTTTTTTTTTCTTTCAAAGTGATCTATAACAAATATCTTTAGAATATCACTTTTAAAATACACAGTTTTAAAAGATTTATTTCAAAAAAAAACCGAGGATACCTGACATTCATTTTGCGACCTCGTTTTCTGTGGGATAATTCATTCTGACATTCATTCTATATTTTCATTCATTCATTCTGACATTCATATGGAATATCTAGAATGAAAATATAGGTCCCCCAAAATATAAATGACTACAATTTACGCAGAATGAAAATAAAGGATTGGTGATAAATATTCTGACAATTTACGCATTTAGTCACCAATCCCTACTTTCTGTGATTGATGTCATTTTGTTTGTTTGATGAATTTGGGTGTACTATTATTCATGAGCCTGTTGAATTCGTTGGGTTATTCCTAATTTTTTGAGCTTGAGATGTTGAAAAAGATGTGATGAAAATATTACCCAAAATGAATTGGCAATTATTAAGTGCTTAAGGGTCGGTTTTGGCATGCAACAATGTGTGAAATTCTGATGAATTTAGTATTGAAATTGTTATGATCTTTAGAGAAAATAGTTCATTAAACCAGTGTAACAAAGACTATGTTCATTACCCAACTCAATTTCAAGTTACATGAGCATTCGGTTCTTAGTTTTAAGTCAATGACTATGTTCTCTATAATGGAAAACTCAGTTCAAAATCATATGGGCCTACATCCCATATTAGAATAATATTTACTTTTGTTCTAATTTGGGCCCGAAGCCCAGTTTTTAACAATGTATATAAGTTTAATGGGCCAGCAGCCCCATTCATATTAATAATTAATTTTGACTTCTCAAATGGGCCAGCAGCCCATTAAATCCAATTGCAAAATGAATATGTTAATTAAATTTTTGCAAATGGGCCTGCAGCCCAAAACATTAAATTAATTATTAAATTATTTATGGGCATGCAGCCCCAATAATAATAAGAATTCATTTTAAATTCTTGTTTGGGCATGTAGCCCAATTAGTCAAATTTCTAATATTATAACACTCTCGCATTATTATTAATTTATGGAATATTAGGATTTTTTTCAAAATATAACTATCTTAAAGATCCTGAGACCGCTCTGCCGTTAGTCAACTAACCTAACGATGTATGACGTTTCCACGTGGTCTACGAGATAATTATATTTTCTAGTTTCCTTTACCATATGTTATGCTTGAGATATATGCGTGGTTGTTTATTTTTATGCCCGTAGCATATTTAGAACTGCGTGGATGTTTAAATAAGTAAAAATGTGTTTTTCGGGATCAGCCATAGTATACATATTTACTTTCCTTGCACTTTTATTTTCTTTTGAGAGAATTTGTAAGTGAGGAAATTTGTATAAAAAGCCAAAGCTCGGAGCAACAACATATGAAGACGAAGATAATGGGACCCACTTTGGGTTTCCGAAGTTGTATTTTTCTTTTCTTTTATGGACTGTAAACAAACTTTGTACTATGTACTTTTTTATTGGGTATCTGGCCGATCCCCGCATTTTTACTTGTTTATTTCTTTATGCATGAATTTTGAATTTTAATTAATTCATGCTCATTTTAAATTGCGTAGATAAATGGCAAAATTGGCAAGCGTCGATTTCGAAGTCCTTGACTCTGCAGAGACGAATTACCTGAGTTGGCGAGTGGACTTGAAGTTCCACTTGCGTTCGATGGCCCTACTTGGGTCCATTTTGGCTCCTTCCTCGGCCCCAGCAGCGGCCGAAGCTTCTGCTACATCTAGCAGCAGCCCTCCAACCACTGTATCCGATGTAGATAAGGCGAAAGCCATAATCTACATTAGGAAACATATAGATCGGACCTTAAAGGCCGAATACTTAACGGTTGAGGACCCAAAGGACTTGTGGACAGCGCTGGAAGCTCAGTATAAACATCAAATTGATGTTATATTACCGCGTGCCAGTTATGAGTGGGAAAACCTCAGACTTCAGGACTATAAGTCCGTCGCTGAGTACAATTCTGCACTTCATAACATCACCTCACGCCTGAAGTTGTGCGGTGAAGAAGTGACAGAACAGCGCATGTTGGAAAAGACATTTACCTCGTTTCACGAGAAAGATGCAATCCTCATGCAGCAGTATCGTGAACGCAATTTCACGAAATTCTCCAATCTGATCTCATGCCTACTTAGGGCAGAGCAGAATCGAGACTTACTGCTTGCAACTCATAACTTACGTCCAGCTGGCACTGCCCCTATCCCTGAAGCCCACCACGTTTCTCCCCAGAAGTGGAAAAACAAGAGGAAGGCTAAAAACACTAAAGGGAAAGCTATAATGAAGCAACCAAGAGGTGCAGCTCCACAGACAAACAAAAACAACAAGGGAAAAAGAAACTTCACTTGGAAGCGAAAGAACACCGAGCAAGTGTCACTTCCAAAGAAGAATTGGGAGGATAAATGCCATAGATGCGGCATGACTGGCCATTGGTCCAGAAACTGCCGCACTCCTCGCCACCTCCAGGATCTATACCAGGCGAGCCAGAAGTCTTTACCTGAAACAAACTTGGCGGCTGTTCAGCCACCAACAATGTTTACTGCAAAAGACTTCGAGAACGACGACCTTCTCGATTGAGCACCATCATTTATCTATGCTTTTTAGAATTCAATGTATCTTCATCTTTATTTGCTTAAGTACGAACTTTTATTTTCGAATGAATGTTTACATTTTCGCTCAAATAAAATTTCGTTTTTGCTTATATAGATGATGTCTGAGTGCCTAGTGGACAGTGCCTCAACGCACACAATCCTTCGCGATCATTGCTATTTTAATAGCGTAAATAAATATGACGGTCCTGTTATCACAATTTCAGAACTGTCCCAAATAATCGAAGGATCTGGTGAAGCAATTATATTGCTACCAAATAACACAAGACTTCAAATAAAAAATGCATTATTCTCTCCTAAATCAAATAGGAATCTCGTAAGTTTCAAGGATTTCCGTTTAAACGGATATCACTTAGAAACCAGAGATGAAAATACGGTTGAATATCTGTATGTAACTCGTCAGAAAGATGACCGGAAGATCATCTGCGAACGATTCAAGGGACTCCCGTCGGGTCTCTACCAAACATACATTCAACCAATAGAAGCCAATATGACTGAGCACCAGACGTGTCAATCACTGCCATAGTTCAAACTCTGGCACAATAGACTTGGTCACCCTGGAACAGCAATGATGCGACGCATCATCTCTGAATCCCGTGGACACAAATTGAAGAACCTGAAGATTCTTCAAAAGGGTGAATTTCCATGTCTCCCTTGTTTCAAGGGAAAACTTATAACGAGACCATCCCTCCTGAAAGTGGGATTAGAGTCTCCTGGCTTCCTTGAGAGAATTCATGGTGACATTTGCGGGCCTATTCACCCCGCAAGTGGCCCATTTCGATACTTCATGGTACTGATTGATGCATCGACCAAATGGTCTTATGTGTGCCTCTTGTCCACCCGCAACGTAGCTTTTCCAAAGATATTGGCACAAATAATAAGGTTGCGTGCACATTTCCCCGATAACCAAATCAATAAACTACGTCTTGATAATGCAGGAGAATTTACTTCACAAGTCTTCGAAGACTATTGCTGGGCAACGGGTATTGAAGTTGAACATCCTGTAGTACATGTTCACACCCAAAACGGATTAGCTGAGTCCCTTATAAAGAGACTCCAATGGATTGCACGTCCATTGCTTATGCAATCCCAGTTGCATGTGGATGCTTGGGGGCATGCTATTTTACATGCCGCATCACTTATTAGGATAAGACCCTCTGGAGGTCATACTTTATCCCCGATGCAACTAGCATATTGCGCACCTCCGGATATCTCTCATTTGAGAGTGTTTGGTTGTGCGGTATATGTCCCAATAGCACCACCTCAGAGGACCAAAATGGGTCCTCAGCGTCGTCTAGGTATATATATTGGGTTTGATTCGCCCTCTATTATAAGATACCTTGAACCCCTGACGGGTGACACATTCAAGGCACGTTTTGCTGACTGTGAATTTAATGAGAAAATTTTTCCTAAACTGGGCACACAGTCTAAGAAGCCAGAAGCTTCTGAGACCATTAGTTGGGACCAGAAGTCTTTGTCCCTATATGATCCGCGTACTAATCTGTGTGAAGATGAGATCCTGAAGATCCTTCACATCCAGAATACAGTACATCTTTTACCGGATAAATTCACGGACAACCAGAAGATTGTCCGATCACACGTCCCTGCTGCCAATACGCCAGCTAGGATTGACATCCCCATAGATGGATGCAATCCACCGGTAGCAGAATTGGCTGTACCTCAAATGAAAAGAGGACGCCCACCAGGTTCAAAAGATAAAGTTCCTCGAAAGAGGAAGACTCCTGGAGATACTAAGATTATCCCCCCACAGGATGCTGAGCTCAGACCAGCTACTTCTCCTCTCTTGATTTCCCCAGCAGAGGAAACAATAGGAGAAACATCATTAAATTTTGTACGTACTGGAGAAGTACTGGACAGAAATAGCATAGTCGTCGACGACGATTTTGCGTTCGATATTGCCGTTCACGTCACTGAATATGACGATGACATCGAACCACGATCTCTGGCAGAATGTAAACACCGAGATGATTGGCCAAAGTGGGACGAGGCAATAAGAGTAGAGCTGGACTCACTCTTGAAACGCAAAGTCTTTGGACCAGTAGTCCAAACACCAGTAGGTGTAAAGCCTGTGGGATATAAGTGGGGTTTCATAAGAAAAAGAGATGAAAATAATGTGATCGTTCGCTATAAGGCACGCCTTGTAGCCCAGGGATTTTCCCAAAGACCGGGGATTGATTACGAAGATACGTATTCTCCGGTCATGGATTTGATCACATTCCGATTTTTAATAAGCCTAACTTCTCTGGAAAGCCTAGAAATGCAGCGCATGGACGTTGTGACTGCATATCTATATGGTGATATAGATAAAAATATCTACATGAGACTTCCTGATGGGTTTAATCTACCCCCAGAGATGAAAGAGATACCTCGGGACGCATTCTCTGTAAGGCTACATAGATCATTATATGGTCTAAAACAATCGGGAAAGATGTGGTATAACAGACTTAGTGATTTCCTTGCACAGCAAGGATTCACGCATAACGAAGTCTGCCCGTGTATCTTTATCAAAAGAACGGGAACAGGATTCGTCATCATAGCTGTATATGTAGATGACTTAAATATCATAGGATCTCCTGCATAGATCAAAGAGATATCTGAAAGCCTTAAACATACTTTTGAAATGAAAGACCTAGGCAAAACAAAGTATTGTCTTGGCTTACAGATAGAACACCTAAGAGGTGGAATCCTATTACACCAATCTAATTATACAAAGAAACTTCTACACAAGTTTCATATGGATAAATGTCATCCTTTAGGTACTCCTATGGTCGTAAGATCACTAGATGTACATAAGGACCCCTTTCGGCCACTGGAAGAGGGGGAGGAGATACTGGGTCCTGAAGTACCCTACCTCAGTGCCATTGGAGCACTTCTATATCTGGCTAACTGTACGCGTCCCGATATAGCGTTTACAGTTAATCTTCTAGCCAGACACAGTGCAGCGCCCACAAAGCGCCACTGGAATGGAGTAAAACATCTTCTGCGATACCTCCAGGGTTCCATTGATCTTGGACTTTACTACCAGAGAGGTGCCTCCCCCAAATTATTTGGTTATGCTGATGCAGGTTATCTCTCAGATCCGCACACGGCAAAATCCCAAACAGGTTTTGTTTTTACCTACGGAGGTACTGCTATCTCATGGAGATCGGTAAAGCAAACCACAACAGCTACATCATCCAACCATTCGGAGCTCATTGCGATCCATGAAGCAAGCAGAGAGTGCTATTGGCTACGATCCGTCGTCCAACACATTCTTCAATCTACTGGCCTGAAGACCGGAGATTTGGAGCCTACCGTCCTGTTTGAAGATAGCGCTGCATGCATTGCTCAACTTCAAAAGGGCTACATCAAGGGCGACAGGACGAAGCACATATCTCCTATAACGGTAAATTTCCGACCGTATGTATTTTAGCTCGTAGCCGTGTTTCGTGTGCGTTTTGTGTATTTGATTTTTTTTACTGCTTTCCGTAGTTCGGACGCGTGATCGGACCCCGTACACACGACTCTCTCGAAGGCGCGATCGCCCCGATATCTTCCTTTTAATTTTTAGACGTCGGACACAAATTTGTAATAACCGATTATTATTAATGTTTTAATATATATATATATATAATATATATAATGAACATCCAATTCGTTGGTTTTCAAACTTAAACATTTTTTTATAAGCAATAATATTATTAAAAAAAGGGAACGAGTGGGATTTTCTTTCAAAAGAGTAAAAATCTTATAACAAACCGATTTAATAATATCTTAACTACTCATCCCTCACATCACGTTTCCCATGTCACCCATCATCCCACGTCAACAAACAACCCCCCAAATTTCTCTCCCCCGTTCTCTCTCTCCATAACCCTATGATATATTAAAATCCCCTAGGTTTCAAAGCTAGCAGAAACCAGGCCCTACACACACAACAGTGCGCCGCAGCCAACCAAAGATCAAACGAAATTTCCCTGTCACCGTACGCCCCACTCCGGCCATCCCTCAGCCGTGCACAGCCCCAACCCGCAAACGCCCACACCTCTCCTCCCCGTCCGGTGCAACCCAGTGCCCAACACCCGGCGACCAAGCCCAGAGCTTTCCTCCGCCCTCTCTGTTTACTCGACCCACCGAACGACGCCGCCGGAACCCCAGTCGCCAGCGTCCAGGCGACCCTGCAACCGCCGTGGAACCCCACGCCGACGAGATCTGAGAGCCTGAATCACCGCACCGAAGTCGTGTCCCTCACCTACAACAAATCGCAACGACAGACTCTTTTAACCGTGAGTTTCTTTCTTCAGCATGCTCGTGCGTAAATTAAATAACATGCACTAGTTTAGACACCTCACCTGCATGTAAACTATTATGTAAGTTAGTGGTAGCTATATATATTAATCTACATCATATGTTAGTATATGTTATTATTACGGGCACCATTTTCAAGTAAGTTTCATGTTGGTATATTGGCCACTTGCTTGATCCTTGGGGGTTTTCTTACAGGAGGTTGATGATTCGAATTGCTCCATTGATAGGTGTTTTCCTTTTTTTTGTGGAACAATGGCCATGCACATAACACTCTGTGTTTAGAATTGATGTATTTATAGGTTGTCACCTGTCATAGAGTTGTATACGCGTACCGGTAGTTAAGTGCTAATGATTATAATGGTTCATTTACAAGATGATAAGTAGGTCTGCTTTTTCATTGCCAGGATATGGGGATGGCCTAATTTTACTACCCGGTTCAATTTCTAAGCACAATGATAACTGAAATGATAGATAATTCCTAATCTCACCTTAGGATGTAGGATAATTTTGTTGGAGCAGCTAGATAGTAGTCAAGTTGCATTACCCTAAACAACCATACAGTTGCTTAAACTTAATACAACAGATGAGTTTATAAGTTACATATATATATATATATATATATATATATATATATATATATATATAAGCTACTTATATTAATAAACAGAATGTGGTTAGGCAATCGGTAATTAATCAGTTTATTTGCATACCTATATTTATATTAGTTAGAGTATATAATGCGTAATTAGATGATGCGTATATGGGGTAGCTTATGTATAACAGAGGGATATGTAACAGTAAGGAAGTGAAGAGCTTGGGACATAAGAATACATATGCTAGCAGTAAGCTATATTAGATGAAAATGTGTTGAAAGTGAATTTTTATATTACTTCGTTAGTTAATATTTTAAAACCATTCACGCAGATATAATACGCCTTTCATCGTGATCACGCGGACATCTGAAATCGTCAAAACAGGCAAGTGAAACTTGCCAACTTTTCTTTAGGCCATGTCTTTAGGCCAATTCCTCGTACAAGCGTGAAAGAGACTAGATCGTGAAATGATAGCGATCTAGGCGCAACTTTGTGATCTAGCTTGACAACGAAGCTAGATCCGACACCTTGCCATATCATTTATGCATTGATATCTGTCATGTTTAAATTCCTTAACTGTACGCATTTGAATTATTAACTGCCATGCATTGCATCATACATGTCATCCTAGTTAAACTTGCATCGTAGCACACGCTACACTACTTGTACAATCCATGTTTCCGTGTTACCGGCTAGGCACCCGTTATGCGGGCATAACCCTACGCCATCCGTGTTAAAAACACTTCCTGGCTCGTGATCCAGAAGCGAGCATTCCGTGTTCGGGGGTAATGCCCTGGCTCGACACACGTGGAGGGGTAGGGATAAACGGTCACTTGAGTGTAAGAGTTGGCCCGTACAGCCACTCTAGCCAAAGGACGGAATCTCTGTGCACGACGTGATTACAATTCCAGTACTTGACTTTTACTTGTTTACTTGCCATGCCATGTCATTTGTCATTTTATATCCATGTCATACTTTACTTTAGAACTGTTAGGTTGCTTTACTTTTATAGTTTCCTTGCACAAGTCTTTTAGACTTGCTGACATGTGCCCCTTCTCTTTGGGTGACGCATGTTAGTTGCTGAGCCAGAGACAGTTGCGGAGGGTGACGAGTTCATGGAGTTCGTGCCCGAACCTGTTGGTGACGTGGAGTACGAGGACACCGGTGATCAATCTTAGAGACCTCCCGTACTTTTCTTTGTTAGTTGCGGTTGTCGGTGAGTAGCACCGTTTTGTTAGACTCTGTTGGCCATGCTAGGCCTTTTACTTTTGACTCTTTTGTTGCCTGGTGGCATTTCTGGTTGTTGGACTTTTTGTTGGACTATGAGTTAGAATAATGTTATATTATTGTCTCTCTTTTCCTATTATTGTTATTGTTGTTCTGAGTCACATTACAGGGACCTGCTACTTCGTTTTATTTGACGCTTATCGGACTTGCGGCTTTGCAGCTTCAAGTCCGTGCGGACCTTCTCACGCTTCGCCTCCATGTTTTTGGGAAGCGGGGCGTGACATGTTTCTTTGGTGGCCCATGCAGGTCCCGTTTTTCTGTAACTGTGACTTAATCAGAATAACAATAAGAATTATAGAAAGTCCAATAAACAAAATTCAACGCCGTGCCTTGGGCTAAGAGTCTGATCTGTTTTGTTTCCTGTGTCAATAGATGGCTGGGAGACGGAATGCCCGTGCTGGTGGTGGTGTGCCCCCTCGCGACCAGGAGCCGGACCGAGAGCCCACCACCGGGGAGATGATGAGGATGATGCATCAGATGATGCAGGTGCAGCAAGGAATTCTGCAGACTGTCCGGAATGATCCGCCTGCTCGTGCAGCGCCGGCTGTCCAGGCTGCCCCTCGCTTCGAGCCCGGAGCGAAGCAATTTCGGGAGCTGGGTCCCTCTTACTTCGATGGGACCGAGGGACCCCTGGCTGCAGATGAGTGGACCAGGAACATGGAAGACAATCTGAAGATGTCGAAGGTCGACCCGACTGGATGGGTTGATCTGGCGAAGCGACAGCTGAAAGATAACGCGCGGAACTGGTGGGACGCCGAGGAGGAGTTGCTGGAGGAGCCTATCACTTGGGCTACCTTCAAATCCAGATTTGACGAGGAGTATTTTCCTAAGGCCGCCAGGAGGGAAATGGCTCAGCGCTTCATTGACTTGAAGCAAGGGAATTTGACGGTGGATCAGTACCACCAGGAATTTACGAGGCTGAGTCGTTTTGCACCAAAGATGGTGCAGGATGCTGAGGAGAGAGCCCAGAGGTTTCTGCAGGGGCTTTCGTTGGATCTGCAGAGTTATGTCACTTCTTCTGATGCGGAGACTTACCAGAAGGTTCTGATTGCGGCGAAGAGGCAGGAAAGGATTGTGAATCAGAAGAGGGGACAGATTTCTGGCGCTGGAAAGAGGCCTATGGAGCAGGCCAGAGCAGTGGTGAGACCGGGGCACGGGCCCAACCAGCCTGTGCAGTTCAAGAGGCCCGGAGGACCTCCTACTTTGAAGACTTGTAATTTCTGTGGCAAGACTGGGCACATCAAGGATCAGTGCCGGAAGATGCTGGGGCAGTGTTTAGTTTGTGGTGATCATGCGCACACCATGAAGGATTGCCCGAGGTCGAAGCAGCCGTGGAGGGCACCTGTTGCAGCTCAGCCGTTGCAGCTCAGCCGTTGCAGCAGAGGGCACCTGTTCCTGCTGGTCGTGGAGCGCCTCTCGTTCCACAGAGGCAGGCGTTTCAGCAGGCTGTCCAGCCGAGACGACAGGCGTTTTTGATGACTGCTGCTGAGACCGAGACGCTGGATGAGGTTATCACAGGTAACTTTCTAACTAGCTGTTCCTTTCTTAGTTAGTTTGGCTGTTAGATATGATTAGTTATTTGCATATGTTTGATTACTAGAATAGAATTTGATTGTTAGACTGTCTGTTAGGTGTGATTTTGGTTTGCGCTTTTCCTGCACTAGTTCTCTTTGACTCTGGTGCATCCATGTGCATCATTTCTCGGAGCTTCGTGGAGAGGCATTCCTTGTCGACTTCCTCTCTTCCCCAGAGTTGGAACATCGTCACAGGGAATGGTGTGATTTCGGTCATCGTGGGTGCAATTCTTGCCCGTTGGTGGTCTGTGGACACGAGCTGTATGCTGACTTTATTGTCCACGACATCATCAACTACGATGCTGTGCTTGGGATGGATTGGCTTGCGAGCTTCTACGCTACGATCGACTGTCGGAGGAAGAAGGTGGTGTTCGAGATTCCCGGACATCCAGTGTTTGAGTTCAGTCGTGGTAGCAGTTCGCTTGGTCCGGTCAGGTTTCGGGCCAAGCCGGTGGAGGCTGTGGCTATGCTGATGGAGCAGGGTAGGCCTGCTGTGGTGCATGAATTTGATGACGTCTTCCCCGAGGAGATGTCTGGACAGACGCCCGATCGAGCTCTGAAATTTTCTATCGATCTGATTCCGGGAGCGCATCCCATTTCAAAGGCACCTTATCGTATGGCTCCAGCGGAATTGGAGGAGTTGCGGAGGCAGTTGGATGAACTTTTGCAGAAGGGTTACATTAATCCCAGTGTGTCTCCGTGGGGAGCACCGGTTCTGCTGGTGAAGAAGAAGGACGGTTCGCATCGCATGTGCGTGGATTATCGAGGGCTGAATGCGGTGACTGTGAAGAATAAGTACCCATTGCCACGGATTGATGATATTTTTGATCAGCTGGGAGGATCGAGGGTATTCTCCAAATTGGACCTGAGAAGTGGATATCACCAGCTGAAGGTGAGGAAGGAGGACATTCCGAAGACGGCGTTCAGGACGAAGTATGGTCACTACGAGTTCGTGGTTATGACTTTTGGTGTGACCAACGCGCCCGCAGTATTTATGAACCTGATGAATCTGATCTTCTACGACTTTCTAGACAAGTTTGTCGTTATCTTCATTAATGACATCTTGATCTATTCCAAGTCGGAGGAGGAGCACGCAGAGCACTTGAGGACTGTTCTGGAGATTTTGAGAAAGCATCGCTTGTATGCGAAGTATTCCAAGTGCGAGTTCTGGCTGGATAGAGTGGCTTTTCTTGGGCATGTGGTGTCAGGAGATGGTATAGTTGTGGATCCGGAGAAGATCAAGGCCATCAGAGAGTGGCCGGTTCCACAGTCAGCGACTGAGATCAGGAGTTTTCTTGGGCTAGCAGGGTATTATCGGCGTTTCATTAAGGATTTCTCCCAGATTGCCGAACCGATGACTAAACTGACGAGGAAGGATATACCGTATGTTTGGTCCGATGCTTGTGAGGAGGCTTTTGTAATGCCCTACCAGCTACTGCACAAGTACTAGAGGGGGGGTGAATAGTACTTTAAAATAATAAGGAGTATAATTCCAAATTAAATGCAAACAACTACCAATTCAATTTGCGGAAGCTTAAATTGAAATGACAACACAAAATTAACAACGCTAACAAGAGATGTTACTGGGTTCGGATCCACCCAAGTCTCCCCGACTTGTTCCCGGTGATCCTACGTCCCAACCACCCGGATCCCCTCCGGATACTTGAGTTAGAAACCCTAACTCAAGATTTCCACTATGAAATACTTGTGAAAAACCTCCACAAGTCAAATCATACAAAATGTAATTTGTGACTCCCACAACCCGGGATCACAACCACACTCTCACAACCGAGAGTGAATCTTACAAATCAAATATGAAATGAAATAAAGAAACTTCTTACCGAACAAAATACCTATGCCTTGAGTATCGCTTACGAATTAGGGCAAGGATGATTTTGAGGAAGAAGTGGCACCAAACCCTAGCTCCAAGATGTAGAACAGCGATGGAGAGCTTTGGGGATGTTGGTGACCTAGAATCAAGCACTTGGCTTGGAAGGCTTCACACTCAATGAATCTCTCTTTGGAAGTAAGAGTTAGGAGAGATTAATGAATGGAGGGAATGAGCTTTGAATGAGCTTGGATTGATTTCTCTTGAATCTCTAAACTTGCATTAATATCAGCCTTGGCAGCAATGAATGCAGCCCAACAAGTATTTATAGGAATGAAGAGAGAGAGAGAGAAAAACGTTTCAATTAGGGCTCCAACGGCTCTTTTCTGATCCAAACTAGTCGGTCAAAGAACAATCACCGACCGACTAGTTTATCAACTAGTCGGTCGGTCACTGAACGTAAACCGACTAATGAGTAAACTGAGAAAAGATCAAAGTACAGACTAAGGAATTAGTCGGTCTAAGAAGAGTAGCTGACCGACTAGTTTCACAACTAGTCGGTCGGTTACTCAACGTGGACCGACTAATAGATAAAACTGAAGTCTGAGAAGAATTAGACTTAGTCGGTCCAAGAACAAATGTTGACCGACTAATTCACCAACTAGTCGGTCACCAAATGAACATAGACCGACTAACGATAAACAGTAAGTATAGTGAAAAATTTGGCATGTACAGTAAACCAAACTAGTCGGTCCAAGAAGGAAATTTGACCGACTAGTTCATCAACTAGTCGGTCGATCAATGAGCACAGACCGACTAATGATAAACAGTAGCTCAAGTGAAAATGTGCATGTTCAGGGAAAGCTCAACTAGTCGGTCACAGAAGCATCACTGACCGACTAGTTCACAAACTAGTCGGTCGGTGAGTCAACTTAGACCGACTAACTGTAAACAGTAAAGAGCTAAGAATTAACTGACAGAAACTAGTCGGTCCAAGAAGCTTGGCTGACTGACTAGATCACCATCTAGTCGGTCAGTTCTTCTTCTTGAACCAACTAACATGCACAAGAAGTCCCGAATCGAAGCGCGAAGCTTCGGGAAGAATTGTATGGACTTATACTAAGATCCTAGAGCTAAGATATGCGCGTTATGAAGAATTAAAACGTAAGACCTACTCAAGGCTTAACATTCTACGAAAGAAGCTTAAAGACAATAAAATAAACTTGACGATACCGTCTTCAATAGCTTCGATCGAATCTTCATGACTTCTAAAAAGGTCCATAAGCTTCAACGAAGCTTTAGGCATACGATCACGTGCTTTGAGAAGTCTCGAGACGTCGTTATTGATATTCATATGAATTTGGCGACGATCTCCATAACTGCGCTCACAAAGTGTTAGTTCATATTTTATTTATGTTTGTTCATCATCCAAAACCAAATCCGGGGAGTCCAATATCCAACATTCTCCCCCTTTTTGGTGATGACAAACTAACATAAATAATAATCAAAAATAATAATTCAAATGAAATTTACTTACTCCCCCTGCATTGATGACACGTTAATTCCAATTTAAACAAAAGTGATACGCATCAAGCAGACGAGTGAAGTATATTAAATGAGAATCGATTATTGAATTATTGAAATACCAAATGAAGGTTATTGAAATATCGGATATGAAAATCCATTTATATATCTTAACTCCCCCTGAATCTAACACATCAAGTTAGATTCTTGGAGAAATGCTTTAAATTTTCATTTGGCACATCGTTATTATTATATCTCTCCCCCTTTGGCATAAGCAAAAAGAGCGGGAGGATAACAACGACAACAACAATGGCCTCAAATTAAAAAGCGCGGGAGTCGTAGAATACGACGAAGGTTCAAGTGACACCAAAGAGAAAAATACGAATAGTATCAAGGCGTGTCAAAGATACCAACGTCGAAAAATCGTAAAACGAAATCATCAAAACTGAAATCAATTTAACGAATTGAGTTATGGAATATACTATCCAATATCAACATTTCTTGGTTAATTTAGTGCATGGAAAACAATTCTATGTTTTCATAGAAGAAATTTCTATTAAACCAAGTGAATATCGTCGAGCGACGAAATCAAACATCAGAGACATAAAAATTATACATTGCACAAAATAATGAAATGTCAACTGATATATATATATATAACGCATGAAGCAGAGTACATCACCGATATATATACCGACGATCAACAGATCGGGGCACAAAAATACATCACAAAATATCGGAGTGTCAACAAAGAAAAAATTACATCATCATTAAACATATCAAAAGACATCATCAAAAAGATCCAAAATACATAGCCACCCACACTATCCTACCCAACAACTCTCACAACTAGATATATCATCCAAAGAGTATCAGGAGAGGCCTCGAGGCAACTCAAGAGGCATCGAGAGGATCAGAAGCAGCTGCGCTGGCAGAGGCAGGGATAGACGCTGAAGATGTCGTCCTCTGAACGTGACGAAGCGCCGCAAGAGATTTCTTGACGGCCGTCGCATTCAGGGGAGGACCAAGGGGACGCTCATCGTCACGAGGCAACGTGACACGAAAATGACGAAACACGAGGGTCAACATGCATGGAAATGGGATATGAGCCGATTTATTGGACTTTCGAATACACTCGAAAGAGTCAATCTTATCGAGTATAATTCGAGCCCAATTAATCGAGCT
This sequence comes from Scilla litardierei, assembly GCA_030789695.1. Lineage (NCBI taxonomy): Eukaryota > Viridiplantae > Streptophyta > Magnoliopsida > Asparagales > Asparagaceae > Scilla > Scilla litardierei. The sequence goes on along the minus strand of CM061133.1, from coordinate 282,404,684 downwards.
CCCCATGAAGATCGCATAGATAAGCTTCAAAAATGGCTGGGACGGGAGAGATGAGGAGCCGTACTTGGGAAGCAAGCACGACTTCAGAATCAGATTTAGGACCCACGCATTAGGCTTGAATGATTTAGATGGCACGCCAATCATGGTAGGAGGGATCTGATGGAAAATCTCTGAAAGGATAGTCTGATCAAGAGAAGAAATATCATCTACCGAGATATCAGAAGGAAGAAGGCCAGACGAAGAGATACCCAAAATCTCTCCTAAGATTTCCGCAGTGAGGACTATAGGAGTCCCCAAAACGGTCGTCTCAACAGAGTGGGTCTGATCGTACTGACCCCGGATCCTATTCGCATAGAAAAGCTTCACTAATCTAGGGTAGGGGTGAGGATTCGCCTTCGGGTCATATCGAAGGTAATCGAGAAGACCCGACGACGACAGAAGGTCAGCTAACCCTATGAAGTCGCTAAACTGGACGAAATGCTCCAGAAGCAGCGGGCAATGTTCGATACGGTTATACGCCGCGAGACACAAAGGGTCATCGCGACATAAGGAAATATCGACACCGCCCACCGGCATCGGACCCTTTCCCTTAGGCTTACGGGTAGACGTACGAGGGTGGGTGCTAGACTCGGGATGAATAGGAGGAGTGGGTTCCCTATGAGTCTCGGTCTCGGGGTTATACTCCGTATCGGAATCGGTAGGAGTATGGAACGAAGAAGCAGAAGCAAGAATTTTGGCCTTTGGCTTAGGCTTGGGTTTGGGTTTCGGTTGACCTCTAGGTTTAGTGGTTGTCGTCCTCTTCTTCTTGAGAGGAGGCGAAGACGACGAAGGAAGAGTGGTCTTGGCACGGCGTTTCGGAGGGGTTGGATGCTCGGGATCCGAAGGGTTTTGTTCTACGGTCATCGGCGAGGGGCTAGACGGAGTGATCGGGATACGTGTTCGGGCCATAATCTCGGCACAACACGACACAATCAAACGGAAATGAAGAAACCCTAAATCGGAATTAGAAAAACCCTAATCGAAACCCTAGGAGATGAAATCAACTGAACAACCAAACTCTAGAGCTGAAACCGAACCCTAGATAGGAGAGGGAGGAAGAGGAGATACCCTAGGTCGAAGATCGGCGGACGGCGACGGCGGGAATGGTCGGAAAGTGGCCGGAAGACGAAGGGTCTCGAGGGAGGTCGGAGTTTTGAGCGGAGAGAGAAAAGATTTCGATCGATTAGAATGAAAATCGATCGACTAAACTGAGTTTAAGTCGGTCGATTTCACAAATGACCAAACAGCCCCTGGCACAACTAGTCGGTCACAGTTCAAGCACTGACCGACTAGATCACGATCTAGTCGGTCGGTCAATGAGCTTGAACCGACTAGTTGCAAACAGTGGCTGAATCCAAGATTTACTGACAAGATTTAGTCGGTCTGCGTTCATTTACTGACCGACTAGATATCAATCTAATCGGTCGGTCACTGAACATGAACCGACTAAAGAGTCAAAAAAACTTGAAAATCAAGTTCTCTCCAAAATACGCTTGGACGATATATCTCAAAACTCTTAATAATCATCTAAACTACCCCATTAAACATTGAAAACTCAAAATTTGACGATTACGCACAAATCGAACGAAAAATCAAGATATCACATAAATTCCCGAAAAAATCCAATAATTCTAGCATGAATGAGATATTGCCAAATATAATAGCATGCAAAATTATTGAATGAAACATGAATCCTATATCTCGGATTCACCCATAATCCCCAATTCTCGACGCAACCGCACAAAGGAGTCCTCCTTTAGGGGTTTCGTGAAAATATCAGCAATTTGCTTTTGGGTTTCAACGTACACTAAAATGATGTCCTTTTTAGCAACATGATCATCTAAAAAATGGTGTCGGACATCTATGTGTTTCGAACGGGAATGATGTACCGGGTTCTTGGAAAGACATATTGCACTTTAGTTGTCAACCATGATAGGGCAAGTATCACAATTTATACCAAAGTCTTTAAGTGTGTGTCTCATCCAAAGAACTTGAGCACACGCGGCACCGGCGGCAATATATTCCGCCTCGGTGGTTGAAAGTGATACGGAATTTTGCTTCTTGGAAAACCAAGAGATAAGAGAATTTCCTATAAAATGGCAAGTGCCACTAGTACTTTTCCTGTCGGATTTGCATCCCGCATAATCGGCATCACTATATGAGATTAACTCATATGTGCTAGATTTCGGATAAAGTAATCCAAAATCTAAAGTGTAACTTAGATAGCGAAAAATACGCTTTACCGCTACTAAGTGAGATTCCTTAGGTTGAGATTGATAACGAGCACATACGCATACTGCGAACATAATATCGGGCCTACTTGCGGTAAGATAAAGCAAACTACCTATCATACCTCGATATAGACGAATGTCTACATCCTTACCACCCGTATCTTTATCAAGATGCGTTGTCGTGCTCAGTGGAGTCTTTTTCCCGGAAGCACTCTCCATTCCAAATCGCTTTAGCAACTCCACCGTATACTTCGTTTGGTGGATGAAGATTGCATCGTCCATTTGGCGAATTTGGAGACCTAAGAAATACTTGAGCTCACCCATGTGGCTCATCTCAAATTGTTCCTTCATAACATTAGAAAACTCTTCGCAAAGAGCAAAGTTAGTAGCACCGAAAATGATATCATCAACATATATTTGAACTAGAATTATATCATTATTCTCATGCTTAACAAAAAGTGTAGAATCGGCTTCTCCCATTTTAAAATTCAAATCCAAAAGAAAATTCTTTAGGCGATCATACCAAGCTCGAGGAGCTTGTCTTAAGCCGTAAAGCGCTTTCTTTAGTTTAAAAACATGATTTGGAAATTTTTCATTTATGAAGCCCGGAGGTTGAGAAACGTAAACTTCCTCAACAACATCTCCGTTTAAAAATGCACTTTTAACATCCATTTGAAATAATTTAAAATCCTTATGGCATGCAAAAGACAATAATAGTCTAATTGATTCTAATCTAGCTACCGGAGCGAAGGATTCTTCGAAATCAATACCTTCCTCTTGTCGATAGCCTTGAGCAACTAACCGAGCTTTGTTCCGGACGACGACTTGGTTTTCGTCGGTTTAGTTCTTGAAGATCCACTTTGTCCCTATGACGGTGTGGTTCTTCGATGGCAATGGAACAAGCTCCCAAACTTCATTTCTCTCGAATTGAATGAGCTCCTCCTCCATGGCTAAGATCCAAGCGCTATCTTCGCATGCTTCATTAATATTCTTTGGCTCTATCGAGGAGGCAAAGGCACAATGAGCGAAGTAGTTCACTTGCGATCTCGTCTTGACACTATCATGGATATTGCCAATGACTTGCTCATGAGGATGGTCACGAATGGTATGAAGCCGTTTGGGAATACCTTGATCACTAGGAACATTCTCAACAACTTCATTAGTTGGGTTAGTCTCAATAGAATCAATAGAATTATTAGACTTAGAATTATCAAACGAATCACATAAAACATCCATAGAGTCATTATCATTTGAAATTCTAGTTGGAACAAATCCTTCATTAAATGAGACATGAAGCGACTCCTCGATCGTTGAGGTTCGTTTGTTGAATATCCGGTAGGCTTTGCTACGCGAAAAATATCCAACAAAAATCCCCTCATCGGATCTTGGATCGAATTTGTCCAAACTACCATACGTGTTCTTAATAAAACATTTCGAACCAAAAACACGAAAATGTTTAACTTGAGGCAACCTACCAAACAACAATTCATAACAAGTTTGTTTAGTGCCGGGCCTCAAAAGTATTCTATTAAACACATAGCAAGCGGTGTGTACCGCTTCCGCCCAAAATTGATGGCCAAGTTGGCTATCATCAAGCATAGTGCGAGCACACTCCACTAGCGTCCTATTCTTTCTCTCAACTACACCATTTTGAGGAGGTGCACGAGGGAAAGAGAAGGTGTGTGTAATACCAACTTCATCACAAAATGTCTCAAAAGACTCATTCTCAAATTCACCTCCATGATCACTACGAATAGTGACAATGGTGGTTCCTAAGAGATTTTGTACTTTCTTAACAAAAATTGTGAAGTTTTCAAAAGCTTCATTTTTATTACACAATGAAAATACCCATGTAAATCTTGAATAGTCATCTACAATGACAAGTCCATACCTTGCATTTCCTAAGGAAGCAACTCTAGTTGGCCCAAATAAGTCTAGATGTAATAGCTCTAGTGGCCGTTTAGTAGAAATGCTTTTCTTAGGTTTAAATGAAGATTTAGGAAGCTTGCCACGTTGACAACAATCACAAAAACTTTTCTTTTCAAAAACAAGCTTCGGAAAACCTTTAATGGAATTTAATTTTGAAAGCTTATATAGTGTTCCAAAGTTCACATGTCCAAAGCGTCGATGCCATAAGTGCTGTTCACTTGTGTTGGCAACGAGGCATTGTTCATAAGACTTAGGAAGATCCAAAATATAAATGTCTTTATGACGAGTTCCGGAAAATAATAATTTATCATTATCTTTTCTTAAAATGTGACACAATCCTTTAGCAAAGCTAACTTTGTAACCTTTGTCACAAAGTTGGCTTATTGAAATAAGATTGTGATTTAAACCACTAACAAGATAAACATCACTAATTAGGGGTTTAGAAGGGTTACCCACTTTACCAACACCTATGATGGTTCCGCTCTCGTTGCCTCCAAATACGACGCGGTTTCCATTTGCTATGGGAACCACTCCGGAGAGCAAACTAGCGTCACCCATCATGTGTTTTGAACACCCGCTATCGAGTATCCAATTTCCCTTGGAGCTTAATTTAAATTTGTTGCTCCTTTTCTTTTTCTTTCCCTTGAGTACCTAAAGATAGAGAATTTCATATCATGGTACCCAAGGTCATTGGGTCCAAAAGATTAGACCTTTGGAAGCCAAGTCCAATTGGACTTAGACTTCCCCACATAATTTCTACTATGCACAACATCCGAAAAATAAGCATTCATATACATTTGTTTTTCGTCCATGCTTGTGTCCTTTGGGCTCCAAATTGTGAAAATCTTGGGAGCCCTCATCCTATTGGGTGCATGCATTCGACGTTGATTTCTACGTGATGCATGTTGTGGATAGGCATAAGGAACATGATGGAATGGTGCACGATGAGAATTATTCATATGATGTTGTGGGTGAACATATGCATGTGAGGGAACACGTGCATGAGGGTGTCTCACATTGTGTGCACGTGCCCGAGAATGTGTTGCATAAAAATCATCATATGTGTGAGCCGGTGGAGTAGGACGTGTGTTCCTACGTGGCATGGTATTGGTGTACATGTAGGCATGCCCCTTCTTTGGAGGTCCACCCAAAGTGGGTTTCTTTCCAAAAGAGGGTGTGGACGAGGTGGAAGCACCATTGGTAGATGAACTACCAATAGAGTGTTTGCTCCCACTCGTTGAGGCTTCGGAAGTTGGCCTTACAAAAGTAGTGACCGACTTGGATGAATTTCCCATCATATACCCCAAGCCAATGTGGTGTTTGGCCGGAAGTAAGTCTTTTAGGATATTATCCAAGTGGCCCTTACCCTTGTTGAATTTGTTGATTCGGCCCAATGTGTCCTCATATTTCTCTTTGAGAGAACGCAAAGAAATATCCAAAGTGGATATTTGCGATGTGAGCACATAAACACGAGATTTAAGATTCTCGTTCTCAATACTCAAAGTCGAGTTTCGAGAAGTTAAATCCGCTATCTTATGTTCTTTCGCATCCTCAATGCTAACATGTTCAAGTTTAGATTTGAGATTAACAATCTCATTTCTTAACTCTTCAACAACGGTGTCGTTGTTGGTGGTGATAGTCTTAGGCGATGTTTGAATGCTAGCTAGGTCATCTTTTACCTTAGTATATCTATTTACTAATTTAGTGTATTTTGACCATAATTGAGAGTTAGCATTCCTAAGGTCATCCATGGTTACCTCATCGCTTTCTTCATCACTATCATCGGAAGAGGAGGATCCTTGATCGTGCTCCTCTCTTGCCATGAAACACATGTGCGCTTGCTCCACGTGCTCATCGTCCGACTCACCGCTTGAAGAATCATCGGAGTCGGTGATGGTAGCTCCGACAAGTCCCTTCTTGTTTCCTTTCGTGTACTTCTTGGACTTGTCATACTTTGGCGCCTTCCACTTCTCCTTGTGCTTATTGAGGGGACACTCCGCTTTCATGTGTCCCGGCTTATTGCACTTGAAACATAAAGGAGAGGAAGAGGCGTTAGTAGAACCAAATTTAGCTTTGTTCTTGAAGTTACCTTTTCGGAAGAAACGGTTGAACTTCTTGGCCATGAGTGCCATGGACTCCAAGTCCAACTCGTTTTCCGAGTCTTCATCATCGGTTGATGTGGATGTGGATGGAGCGGCCTTGAAAGCAATGGCCTTCTTCTTTGGCTCGTCTTGCTTTAGGTAGGACTTCATCTTTTCCTGCAATTTGAGCTTGCTATCCTTGCGTACCTCGTATGACATTAAAGTACCCATTAGTTGAACTACGGTGTACTTGTTCATGTCATTACCTTCCTCGATGGCGAAGGTACGCTTTTCCCAAGAAGAAGGAAGTCCTTCGATAAGCTTCGAACACTTCTCCTTTTGGGTGTAGGATTTGCCAAGAGCCTCTAACTCGTTTATGATGTCGACGAAGCGAGCGTAATACTCCTTCATCTTCTCGCCCTGTTGCATATGAAACATTTCGTAGTCTTTGTTTACAACTACGAGTTTAGAGTCTCTTACCCGACTCGTCCCTTCATGAAGTATGAGGAGGGAGTTCCAAATTTGATATGCACTCTTACATGTGCATATCTTATTGAAGTCCTCGGGCTCCAATGCGCATTGCAAGGCGTTCATTGCCTTGGCATTGCTTACCTCCGCGGCGACCTCCGTGGTTGTCCATTTCTCGAAGTCTTCTTCTTCGGGCTCGATGTACTCCTTCATTGTAGTCCTCCATAAAGATGCACTTCGGAGGAAGGTTTCCATCCTACATTTCCAGTACCCGTAGTTGGTACCGTTGAAAAATGGAGGCCTCGTAGAGGAATGTCCCTCCATCACCGAAGATGCTCCTTCACGGTTCCTGAAGGTGTCATAGTTGGAAGGTGGTCGCACGGTCTTGTTGTCGTTGGCAGACATAGCTGTGTATCTGGCTCTGATACCAAATGTAATGCCCTACCAGCTACTGCACAAGTACTAGAGGAGGGGTGAATAGTACTTAAAATAATAAGGAGTATAATTCCAAATTAAATGCAAACAACTACCAATTCAATTTGCGGAAGCTTAAATTGAAATGACAACACAAAATTAACAACGCTAACAAGAGATGTTACTGGGTTCGGATCCACCCAAGTCTCCCCGACTTGTTCCCGGTGATCCTACGTCCCAACCACCCGGATCCCCTCCGGATACTTGAGTTAGAAACCCTAACTCAAGATTTCCACTATGAAATACTTGTGAAAAACCTCCACAAGTCAAATCATACAAAATGTAATTTGTGACTCCCACAACCCGGGATCACAACCACACTCTCACAACCGAGAGTGAATCTTACAAATCAAATATGAAATGAAATAAAGAAACTTCTTACCGAACAAAATACCTATGCCTTGAGTATCGCTTACGAATTAGGGCAAGGATGATTTTGAGGAAGAAGTGGCACCAAACCCTAGCTCCAAGATGTAGAACAGCGATGGAGAGCTTTGGGGATGTTGGTGACCTAGAATCAAGCACTTGGCTTGGAAGGCTTCACACTCAATGAATCTCTCTTTGGAAGTAAGAGTTAGGAGAGATTAATGAATGGAGGGAATGAGCTTTGAATGAGCTTGGATTGATTTCTCTTGAATCTCTAAACTTGCATTAATATCAGCCTTGGCAGCAATGAATGCAGCCCAACAAGTATTTATAGGAATGAAGAGAGAGAGAGAGAGAAAAACGTTTCAATTAGGGCTCCAACGGCTCTTTTCTGATCCAAACTAGTCGGTCAAAGAACAATCACCGACCGACTAGTTTATCAACTAGTCGGTCGGTCACTGAACGTAAACCGACTAATGAGTAAACTGAGAAAAGATCAAAGTACAGACTAAGGAACTAGTCGGTCTAAGAAGAGTAGCTGACCGACTAGTTTCACAACTAGTCGGTCGGTTACTCAACGTGGACCGACTAATAGATAAAACTGAAGTCTGAGAAGAATTAGACTTAGTCGGTCCAAGAACAAATGTTGACCGACTAATTCACCAACTAGTCGGTCACCAAATGAACATAGACCGACTAACGATAAACAGTAAGTATAGTGAAAAATTTGGCATGTACAGTAAACCAAACTAGTCGGTCCAAGAAGGAAAGTTGACCGACTAGTTCATCAACTAGTCGGTCGATCAATGAGCACGGACCGACTAATGATAAACAGTAGCTCAAGTGAAAATGTGCATGTTCAGGGAAAGCTCAACTAGTCGGTCACAGAAGCATCACTGACCGACTAGTTCACAAACTAGTCGGTCGGTGAGTCAACTTAGACCGACTAACTGTAAACAGTAAAGAGCTAAGAATTAACTGACAGAAACTAGTCGGTCCAAGAAGCTTGGCTGACCGACCAGATCACCATCTAGTCGGTCAGTTCTTCTTCTTGAACCAACTAACATGCACAAGAAGTCCCGAATCGAAGCGCGAAGCTTCGGGAAGAATTGTATGGACTTCTACTAAGATCCTAGAGCTAAGATATGAGCGTTATGAAGAATTAAAACGTAAGACCTACTCAAGGCTTAACATTCTACGAAAGAAGCTTAAAGACAATAAAATAAACTTGACGATACCGTCTTCAATAGCTTCGATCGAATCTTCATGACTTCTAAAAAGGTCCATAAGCTTCAACGAAGCTTTAGGCATACGATCACGTGCTTTGAGAAGTCTCGAGACGTCGTTATTGATATTCATATGAATTTGGCGACGATCTCCATAACTGCGCTCACAAAGTGTTAGTTCATATTTTATTTATGTTTGTTCATCATCCAAAACCAAATCCGGGGAGTCCAATATCCAACAGCTTTTTCTGTTCTGAAGGAGAGATTGACGACTGCACCGGTTCTAGCAGTGCCTGATCGTAGTGGAGGATTCGAGATCTTTTGTGATGCTTCTGGCAAGGGTCTCGGTTGTGTGTTGCACCAGCATGGGCACGTGGTTGCATATGCTTCGCGTCAGCTCAAGACCCATGAGAAGAATTACCCGACGCACGACTTGGAATTGGCTGCGGTCGTGTTTGCGCTCAAGATTTGGAGGCACTTCCTGCTGAGTGAGAAGGTGAAGATCTTCACCGATCACAAAAGCTTGAAGTATATTTTCACTCAGAAGGAGCTCAACATGCGACAGCGTCGGTGGTTGGAGCTCATGGCAGACTATGAGATCGAGTTGCAGTATCACCCGGGTAAAGTGAATGTGGTTCCTGATGCGTTGAGTAGGCTTCCGGCGGTTATGTTGCTGACTTCGCAGTGGAGATTGCAGCATGATTTTTGCGAGTCTGGAGTTGAGGTGGTTCTGCCTGGAGAGACTTCTTCATTGATGTGTATGCAGATACAGTCGACGATCGTGGATCGGATCAAGGCTGGGCAGAGTGGTGACCCGAAGTTGGTAAAGATTCGAGAGATGGTGGAAGCGGGTCTACGGACTGATTTCGTGATTCACGAGGATGGCTCGCTGAGGTTTGGAGCCAGGTTGTGTGTGCCTGCGGGAGATATCAGAGAGGAGCTGTTGGTGGAGGCACACAGTTCGCCGTATTCTGTGCATCCTGGTGGGACCAAGATGTACAAGGATCTCCGTTTGAATTTCTGGTGGCATGGATTGAAAAGGAGCGTGGCTCGGAGCGTAGCCAAGTGCTTGGTTTGCCAGCAGGTTAAAGCGGAGCATCAGCGTACGGCGGGGTTGCTACAACCGCTTCCGATTCCGGAGTGGAAGTGGCAACACATCACTATGGACTTCGTGACTGGACTACCTCGGAGTCCGAAGCAGAATGACGCGATTTGGGTGATCGTAGACCGATTGACCAAATCCGCGCACTTTATTCCCTTCCGAGTAGGACAGTCCACTGAGACGCTAGCGAGGAGATATATGGAGGTAAATTCTTTTACTCTCCGATTTTATTTCCTTTTCTCTAGTTTAGATAGTGATGTAACGTGAATCGCGCAGGAGATCGTGCGACTTCACGGAGTCCCTGTGAGTATCATGTCGGACAGAGACACGAGATTCACATCTCAGTTCTGGCAGAGCCTGCAGAAGAGTTTGGGTATGAGTCTGAGTTTCAGCACGGCGTACCATCCGCAGACGGATGGCCAGTCTGAGAGGACGATCCAGATCTTGGAGGACATGCTGATGGCGTGTATGTTAGACTTTAAGGGATCTTGGGAGGATCATCTCCATCATGTGGAGTTTGCCTACAATAACAGCTACCAGGTGAGTATTGGCATGGCACCATTCGCCGCGCTATACGGGAAGAAATGTCGATCGCCACTGAGCTGGGATGACATTGGAGATCGGGAGCTGTTAGGGCCTGAGATGATCGTGGAAGCTGTGGATGTTGTGAGGAACATCCGGGAGAAGCTGAGGATTGCGCAGGACCGTTTCAAGCATTGGACAGATGCTAAACGGAGACCTTTGGAGTTTCAGCCTGGAGATCACGTCTTCCTGAAGATTTCTCTGAACCGCGGAGTTATCCGATTTGGGAAGAGAGGCAAGCTGAGTCCGAGGTACATTGGGCCGTTTGACGTCCTGGAGAGAGTTGGAGCTGTGGCTTATCGCTTGGCGTTGCCACCGTCACTGGAGGGAGTTCACGACGTATTTCACGTATCTCAGTTACGTCGATACGTCAGTGATCCATCTCATGCTGTGGATTTCTCGGAGATCACGGTTCGTCCGGATTTAACCTATGATCAGCAACCAGTAGAGATTCTGGATCGACGACAGAAGCAGCTGAGGAATAAGACCGTAGACTTGGTTAGAGTGCAGTGGCGTCATGGTTCACCCGGGGAGTCTACCTGGGAGCGCGAGGAAGAGATGAGAGAGCACTACCCGCATTTATTTCCTGAGCCGTAGTTGATGTAGATTCCGAGGACGGAATCTTTTCTTAAGGTGGGTAGGATGTAACGGTCAATTTCTGACCGTATGTATTTTAGCGCGTAGCCGTGTTTCGTGTGCGTTTTGTGTATTTGATTTTTTTTTACTGCTTTCCGTAGTTCGGACGCGTGATCGGACCCCGTACACACGACTCTCTCGAAGGCACGATCGCCCCGGTATCTTCCTTTTAATTTTTAGACGTCGGACACAAATTTGTAATAACTGATTATTATTAATGTTTTAATATATATATATATATAATAATAATATATAATGAACATCCAATTCGTTGGTTTTCAAACTTAAACATTTTTTTATAAGTAATAATATTATTAAAAAAAGGGAACGGGTGGGATTTTCTTTCAAAAGAGTAAAAATCTTATAACAAACCGATTTAATAATATCTTAACTACTCATCCCTCACATCACGTTTCCCATGTCACCCATCATCCCACGTCAACAAACAACCCCCCAAATTTCTCTCCCCCGTTCTCTCTCTCCATAACCCTATGATATATTAAAATCCCCTAAGTTTCAAAGCTAGCAGAAACCAGGCCCTACACACACAACAGTGCGCCGCAGCCAACCAAAGATCAAACGAAATTTCCCTGTCACCGTACGCCCCACTCCGGCCATCCCTCAGCCGCGCACAGCCCCAACCCGCAAACGCCCACACCTCTCCTCCCCGTCCGGTGCAACCCAGTGCCCAACACCCAGCGACCAAGCCCAGAGCTTTCCTCCGCCCTCTCTGTTTACTCGACCCACCGAACGACGCCGCCGGAACCCCAGTCGCCAACGTCCAGGCGACCCTGCAACCGCCGTGGAACCCCACGCCGATGAGATCCGAGAGCCTGAATCACCGCACCGAAGTCGTGTCCCTCACCTACAACAAATCGCAACGACGGACTCTTTTAACCGTGAGTTTCTTTCTTCAGCATGCTCGTGCGTAAATTAAATAACATGCACTAGTTTAGACACCTCACCTGCATGTAAACTATTATGTAAGTTAGTGGTAGCTATATATATTAATCTACATCATATGTTAGTATATGTTATTATTACGGGCACCATTTTCAAGTAAGTTTCATGTTGGTATATTGGCCACTTGCTTGATCCTTGGGGGTTTTCTTACAGGAGGTTGATGATTCGAATTGCTCCATTGATAGGTGTTTTCCTTTTTTTTGTGGAACAGTGGCCATGCACATAACACTCTGTGTTTAGAATTGATGTATTTATAGGTTGTCACCTGTCATAGAGTTGTATACGCGTACCGGTAGTTAAGTGCTAATGATTATAATGGTTCATTTACAAGATGATAAGTAGGTCTGCTTTTTCATTGCCAGTATATGGGGATGGCCTAATTTTACTACCCGGTTCAATTTCTAAGCACAATGATAACTGAAATATTAAAATGATAGATAATTCCTAATCTCACCTTAGGATGTAGGATAATTTTGTTGGAGCAGCTAGATAGTAGTCAAGTTGCATTACCCTAAGCAACCATACAGTTGCTTAAACTTAATACAACAGATGAGTTTATAAGTTACATATATATATATATATATATATATATATATATATATATATATATATATATATATATATATATAAATAAGCTACTTATATTAATAAACAGAATGTGGTTAGGCAATCGGTAATTAATCAGTTTATTTGCATACCTATATATATTAGTTAGAGTATATAATGCGTAATTAGATGATGCGTATATGGGGTAGCTTATGTATAACAGAGGGATATGTAACAGTAAGGAAGTGAAGAGCTTGGGGACATAAGAATACATATGATAGCAGTAAGCTATATTAGATGAAAATGTGTTGAAAGTGAATTTTTATATTACTTCGTTAGTTAATATTTTAAAACCATTCACGCAGATATAATACGCCTTTCATCGTGATCACGCGGACATCTGAAATCGTCAAAACAGGCAAGTGAAACTTGCCAACTTTTCTTTAGGCCATGTCTTTAGGCCAATTCCTCGTACAAGCGTGAAAGAGACTAGATCGTGAAATGATAGCGATCTAGGCGCAACTTTGTGATCTAGCTTGACAACGAAGCTAGATCCGACACCTTGCCATATCATTTATGCATTGATATCTGTCATGTTTAAATTCCTTAACTGTACGCATTTGAATTGTTAACTGCCATGCATTGCATCATACATGTCATCCTAGTTAAACTTGCATCATAGCACACGCTACACTACTTGTACAATCCATGTTTCCGTGTTACCGGCTAGGCACCCGTTATGCGGGCATAACCCTACGCCATCCGTGTTAAAAACACTTCCTGGCTCGTGATCCAGAAGCGAGCATTCCGTGTTCGGGGGTAATGCACTGGCTCGACACACGTGGAGGGGTAGGGATAAACGGTCACTTGAGTGTAAGAGTTGGCCCGTACAGCCACTCTAGCCAAAGGACGGAATCTCTGTGCACGACGTGATTACAATTCCAGTACTTGACTTTTACTTGTTTACTTGCCATGCCATGTCATTTGTCATTTTATATCCATGTCATACTTTACTTTAGAACTGTTAGGTTGCTTTACTTTTATAGTTTCCTTGCACAAGTCTTTTAGACTTGCTGACATGTGCCCCTTCTCTTTGGGTGACGCATGTTAGTTGTTGAGCCAGAGACAGTTGCGGAGGGTGACGAGTTCGTGGAGTTCGTGCCCGAACCTGTTGGTGACGTGGAGTACGAGGACACCGGTGATCAATCTTAGAGACCTCCCGTACTTTTCTTTGTTAGTTGCGGTTGTCGGTGAGTAGCACCGTTTTGTTAGACTCTGTTGGCCATGCTAGGCCTTTTACTTTTGACTCTTTTGTTGCCTGGTGGCATTTCTGGTTGTTGGACTTTTTGTTGGACTATGAGTTAGAATAATGTTATATTATTGTCTCTCTTTTCCTATTATTGTTATTGTTGTTCTGAGTCACATTACAGGGACCTGCTACTTCGTTTTATTTGACGCTTATCAGACTTGCGGCTTTGCAGCTTCAAGTCCGTGCGGACCTTCTCACGCTTCGCCTCCATGTTTTTAGGAAGCGGGGCGTGACATCTCCCAAGTTTTTCTGGACACATGAGCTAAAGGAGGACAAGCAGATCGAAGTTCAGCAGGTACAGTCCTGCAATAACTTAGCTGATCTTTTTACCAAGTCTTTGCCCAAATGTATTTTTGTAAAGCTTGTAAAGAACATTGGTATGCGACAATTGAAAGACCTGCAAGCCTGAAGCTTGTACGGATCAGGGGGAGTAACCCGTGGGTTGCACTCTTTTCCCTTAAGCTGTTGGGGTTTTCCCACTGGGTTTTCCACAGCTAAGGTTTTAACGAGGCAAACACACTTACTCTGGATCCAGAAGTATCCACCCCTCTTTGCCTCAGATGCAGAGACCAAAGTGATGAATGGGTAAGGGGGAGTGTTATGAATGAGGGAGGCCTTTGGACTCCCCTCCTTCATTACCCACTCATTGGTCCCCATTACTATGGGTAATGGGGACCCTTGGTCTCCTTGAGGCCCTTCATCTCCCTTCTCTAGTTTAATATATAGAGAACCATGGCCTATTGCCATGGTTACTCATTCTTTTGTTAAGAAAGCTTGTCTATCTCTCTCTTGAGTTCGATTACTCTCTAACAATATATATATATATATATACATATATATACATACATATATACATATATATACATACATATATACATATATATACATACATATATACATATATATACATACATATATACATATATATATATATAGTGGATTATTGCTTTGTTATTAGCAGGTAGTCATAATATACAATTTATTGCGTGTATACGTGTGAGTGTATATATAGAGTGGATTATTGCTTTGTTATTAGCAGGTAGTCATAAAATACAATTTATTGAGTGTATACGTGCGAGTGTACATATATAGAGTGGATTATTGCTTTGTTATTAGCAGGTAGTCATAAAATACAATTTATTGCATGTATACGTGTGAGTGTCGTATTCTCATTTTGTCACATTATCAGGGTCATCAAGCATGCATACCTTTGTTTTCTTAGTAATTACCAGTTATCATGTCTGGTTACATAATACATGTTGATTGTGAAGTTTGAAATCGAGGTGTGCATTATTGATGTCCATGATAATGATGGCACACATGGCAACTGTGATTACATGGCAATATCTACTCTACTGAGCAGTCTGTAAGTTGCTCAATACATGTAGTATTTGTAGTGAGGAATTTTGTACATGTGGTGTATAACTACATACAAATGGGAGTAATCAACAAACCTAGATTATTTAACTAAAAAGATCAAAATTAGTTTGCCATGCATGCATCAAACTTAGTTTAACATCCATTTGAATCAAAATCAGACATGAGATTCTCGCGTATGTTTTTGATCATGATATTGGTTTGAATATTAAGGTCTAGGTTGGACTCATCAAACTCCATGCTAGAGTTGATAAGAGAGCTCCTCTTCACTATTGACCTCGACTGCTTGTTCATGGTCGAGACCCAGATTGAAACCAAAGTTTTCACAAATTTATAACCAACTATCTTAATGCCAACTACAGATAAAACCTAAATGTGCTTTTTATACTTTGTAACGACATGTTTTTATACGTACGTATTTCGTATGTATTTCTATTGATTGAAAATTTGACTATTTTTACTAAATCGATTTCTCCTAAACAAATCTTAATTAGATAGATCCCTTAATCAAATCGTTTCTAATTCCTTTTAGTAAATCGATTTTCCAAATCGAATCTTAATCAAATCGATCACTTCAATCAAAATATCTTAACCGAATATTATCTTATCTAAATCCTAATATATCTAAATATCTTAATTTTCCTTAATAAATCTTAAACAAATCTAATAGTCCTAACTAAACTGATTTCATACTCAAATCTTATCCTAATCTAAATCTTAACTAAATCGATTTCTTCTAACTAGATTATTTTCTAAATCAAATCATAACCTACTTATTCTAATTAATCCAAATATCTTAATTAGTCAGATTTTCTAAAACAGAATTAATCTTAATAAATCTTAATGAATACTAACAAATCTTAACAAACCTAATTCTAAAAATTCTAAATATCAAAGGATTATTCAAATCAGATCTTAACCTGCCAACCAATCTTAGCTGATTAACATATCTGATCATATCAAATCATATCCACGATTCTCTGCGACAACCCACTTCCTCTTCCAATCTCTTCTCGTTATCTCTTCCATTCACTGCGCAACTGCCACTTTTCCTGCAAAACAAATAAAAAGGGGAAAGACACCCCACGTTCTCCTCTTAATCCTCCTCCCTGTGATCCAACGGCGGCCTCGCACCGACCGCAACCGTGACGACCTCCTTCCTTCCCAAACACCGGCAACACCCTCCATTTGAGCCCCGACCTCCTGCCATCTCTGCCGTCACCCACGGCCTCCTCCTCCCTCCGTCGACCGACGGCAGTCCATCAAGGCCGAACCTCCTACTCTGGCCAAACAAGGGTCAATGGTGTTGGGTTTTACGGGTCCTTGGGGCAATAAAATCGACGTTCGGCCTAAGTCGGTCGGACGACGAAAAAAAAATAGCAGTGGAAAAACAACGTTAAAACTATTTTAAATCTAGCCCTAAAGGAACAACCCTAGCCAAAGATCTCTACTATCCCGGGGTTGGGTCCGACCAACCACTAAGGATAGATCTATCAACCTATTTGCAATTATAAATGCATGTTAATAATTTAAACTATATATATATCTTTTACTTCGTTTCCGCAGAATTCAAAGCGTCGTTTTCAGAAACATTTCTTTGGCCCACCGTGTCGCTTCTCCGAAGCCGAACCGCGTCCTGAGCTGCTCCTCGTCCCGAGCCGAACCGCTTCCCGAACCGCGCCGTGTCTCGAGGCGACAAACACCCTTGTCGCCAAGTCAACCATGCGCCGAAGAAGATTCCACCTTTGAGTTGATCCTCCGTCAAGACTTTGGATCCGATCTGAGCTCCTTTGTAGCTTTACTAAAGCCCAATCAGGAGCAAGGAAGAATTTAGGGAGAGAGGAAATAATTAATTTTAAGTCTCAATCCGAGCGTACTCCAAACTTTTGGGAGCTTCTCAAATTTGAAGACTTGGTGCGAGTTTTCAAGGAGAGTGTTGGCCCATATTTATATAGGCAACTGACCCCTCCCCTTCTCATCATATCCGATGGGGGACTAAAGATATGGAGTGAGAAAAAATCAACTAAAGTTTACCTTTCACAAAGGTACTTTTTGGCGAATTTTTCATCCCTCACCGTTGAGCTTCGTAATTGATACAACCTATCAATTCGAAGAGCACTGAACGGTGAACGCATAGAAACAAACGACGCTCAATTTTGACTTCGTTTGACCCCTCAAACATGTGTCCAAAGATCAGTCTAAAAGCACGCGTTTAACAAAAATGTAGCCGTCAAATTTCTGGGCACGAAGCCCTAGAAGTGGGGCGCATAATGTGGGCCCCATGCACGCGCACAGCTGGTCGCCTGGCACTGTTATGGCGGGCCCTGCCTGGGCTTGTGCACAGGTGGCCAGTGCCTGGGATTGTGCCCTGGCATTGGCAGCCTGGGCCCCGCCTGGGCCCAGGCCCAGGCACCCAGCGCCTGGCCTGGGTAGGGCTGTTGACGAACGAGCTTGAACGAGCTTGAACAGGGAGCTTGGTTTTGTTCATGAACAAAATCCATGTTCAAGCTCTGTTCGTTTACTAACCGAGCTCTAAAAACATGTTCAAGCTTGTTCGTTAAGCTTACCGAACGAACGTAAACGAACGTAAACGAACATTTACCGAGCTTGGTCACGAATAGTTAATCGAACGTTCTGTTCGTTAACAAGACTTATCGAGCTTGTTCGTGAATATGTTCAGGAACATGTTCGTGAACACATATCAATTTTGTTCATGAACAGATTTTCAATCAAACAAACGAACGTTAATTTTTTAATTAGGAATAATAATATTTAAACATAATTGCCAATGACTAAATCAATTAAATAAAAGGATTAAATATTTGCAGTACAAAAACAAATAAATCTAGCATAATAGCTCCATATATCCCATTACACGCATCTATTCCAAGCATAGTAAAAATAGAGTATTTGTCTAAATTTCCTATTTTCGGTACTTGTTCATTCACACTTGACGAGCTTGTTCATGAACATCACTTAATGAGCTTGTTCACGAACACTTAATGAGCTTGTTCATGAATATAAATGAACGAACATAGTTATGTTCAAGCTCTGTTCGTTTACTAACCGAGCTCTAAAAATCTGTTCAAGCTTGTTCATTAAGCTTCCTAAACGAACGTAAACGAACATGTACCGAGCTTGTTCACAAGTAGTTCGTCGAACGTTCTGTTCGTCAACAGCCTTACGCCTGGGTATGGCGCCTGGGTGACTGGGCAAGCCCAGGGCTTGGGCTTGACCCTTTTTTTACATTAAAATTATTTTATAACAACTTTTAAAATAAACCTTTAAATGTTATGTTTAAATCCCCTTTTAAACATCTTTATTGGGCTCGTTTGGAGTCCGATTTTGAGCACGGTTTTCCTCCGAATTTCGTAGAAAAATCCTCTTCGTTTCTATGCCTTAATAAAATATATTTGCAAACATTTTACTATATATATATATATAATTTTCCATTGCATCATAAGCAATAATCCACATCTTTAAGATTAAAATTCATTTGCATCAAATACAAATGAACTGAGCGCATACATCCCTTAATATCTCCTACTTGCACTCAGGATCATTTATCCCAAATGTAGAAGCTATTTGCAACCTCTTTGCAGTTTAATGTTTTAGACTTATATTGCAAATTCTTTGCGAGCAAATTCTTTGCGACTTAATTAATTCTCATTCATCATATGTATTATCTCCCTTAATTCTACATATTACTTGATGAAGTTCTCACTCTGTGTGACACCCTACAGTCTGACCCTGCTACAGGTGGGGCACGCAATCCCAAACGACAGTGACCACGAGCAGCAGTTGTCGTCCCTGTTTCGGTATCATAATTATGTGGTTAACTCATTGACATGAGTATTATCGGGACCACCCTGACGGTGTCCGTGATGAATACCGCAGTTTTAGTCTCCTCGTCAAAACTATGTCGCCTAGTCAAACCTAGGATACAGTCAAACTGTCAACCCCAATAGCTTGAACTTGGTTAGTTTCCATCGGTCTTTAGTCAAATAATGTTGGACTTCTTCCAAAAAACTTTGGCCAAAGTTTTTTCACTAAAGACCGAACCAACACATGCGACACTAACTCCCCATAACGGGAGAGACGAATTCTCTCTTGGTCATTACTCTCCTCGCACGCTTCAAGTGTCACCCAACCAAAGACCGTTCGATGGGCCTTGCCTCGAAGCTAGGTCAGAAATCTAAGTGACACCGTTCACGTACAGGTTCGTACAATGACCTCAAGTCTAAGGACCAACTAGCCTATCATCACAGAGAGTTATCACTGACAAATAAGTTATATTGACCATGTGATAACTCTCGTTGGATCGTTCAATGAACTCATTCTTCAATGAGCACATGTGTTTTGTCTTCGAATTTGCCAAATCGAACGATCATGAGATCATCGTCACCACTCCATGGTGAAGACAAAGACACAATGGTCTATCCGATGTTTCGATATCCTTTTCTCGAAACATCTATGACCACGAACGATTTCAGACTTATGCTACAAACTGTTAAGCAATTCTCCATGATCGAGATCCTCATTTTGATACTTGTTTAACCTCGTATTAAATCTTAGGACTTTACCTAAGTTCTAGTGTCGACTACATTATTACTAACTTAGATAAATACTTACGATACAGCTTATTATAATTTTAAACAAGATGTTTTGTACACTTACACAGAGATAATTGCCTCGAGTTCGAGGGCATATCTATCTCCCAACATCTTTCACTTGCACTCAAGCACATTTATCCCGGTATCTCATACCACATTTACACATAAGTCTCTCTAGACCTTATGTGGCAGAGCCTTCGTGAGTGAATCTGCTAAACCATTTACTGTATAGACTTAAGGGGTTTCTATGTTCATGTTAGACCATATATTTGAATCTCATCCAAATAATTTCCTTGGTCTCTTGGAATCCATAGTTAATGTCTAGCCTGGATCTCATCCAGCTCATCGTACCTTACGAGAATAGTCCATAATACGTTTTACTGGTCATTTAGACGGTTCATAACCATTTCTGATAAAGTGTCAAACTCTTTGACCACTTTGTCAAACCTTCTGTTTCGGCTCCTTGATGACTTGCATGTTTTATATTTGCTCCCACTGACCTTGAAAACTCTCTGGCCGATTCATATAAGTTCGTTCTTCTAAATCATATTTAGAAAACAGACTATACATGAATGCTCCAGTTTTCATGGTCATCATGAGCATTTACATCGAGATCGGTCCGAGTAGATCCGTACACATCTGTTGGCGAGACAGTTTCATCATAATCCATTTATAGGAGTTAGGATGATAACCATTCAACCAACATAAGTTGTACTTTACTATTTTCTTTCTGCACCAATCTTCTGTCTTGAATATTTGCTTGCAGCCAATAAGAAACACTTTCTTTGGGCACGTAAACTAAAGTTCATACTTTATTTACGTGCATGGACCCTTTTAAGATTGCATCAAGTTATTGATCAGAGTCCTTACTCCGATTTGCATTCTGGAAGTTGACTAATTCATCATCAACTATGATGTTTTACTCGACTTATCGTCTCACGAGACTCGAGTAACATTGTGACTTCCTAATGATTAATTTGAGGAATATTATATTTATAAGGTTCTAACATAATCTTATCAAATACTTAGGCATTATTATCTGGGTTTTAACCCAGAACGAGGAATGTAACTCAGAGTCACTAGCGATGTTTCGCACTTAGTCTAACATAGTATGATTCATGCTTTCTAACACACTGATGTGTTTAAAAGACTAGGCCTGAGAGAAAATCTCATTTTCTTTTAGTTACGCAAGAGTTACATAGCTAAGTATTCGACTATTCGATCCGATCTAATCACTTCAAATACTTCTGTCGTTGTGATCTCTATTTTATTAGACTTGTGTTTCATTATGAACACGTGTCGTAATAAAATAAGTATAACTTATCTAGGCTAATTTAGACTTAGGTCTGAATACATCTATTTGTACAAGACCATGAGTTCTCCAAATCATTCTCCCACTGTCTCACAGAAGGTGTTAGTCAATTATACCTTTGAGACAAGACTTACAAGTGTCTTTCAACTCATAATACGAGAGATCAAAACTCTCTTTATGTAACTTGTCAAGTCTGTTCTTATCGGTACGACCTAGTCTATTTTGTCATAGATAAAGTTTCTATAACTTGTGTATTTGTGTATTATCATTTAATACATTATCGGTATACAAATTACTCATTACTTCAGAAGCAAGGTGACGACATTTGCCAAGAATGTTAGACTCCTCTATGGTCCAAGAAATAACGATTGCTCCTTTTTCCAATACGTATGATAATGTATTTTGTATTACGATTATCTTGAATTTGTGACATCAAATATGTCACAATTTCAATCCCTCCTTCTATTGCCTTTAATAATGATAGATAAAACTTTCTTTCTCAATTGACTTTCCTTAATGCCTTCTTCCTTTTCTAAATCTCTTTTAGATATTACGCGTCTCAACGAAATAATAGCCGTGCAAACATATCATGTATCCAAACGCTTGAGCTTTGCAACCTTGAGTGTGCTCAACAAGTTGCTCGTCTCAAGATCTGGTTGGGATACATAGTCTTGCACCGTTTATGCACTCATCTTCGATTCAAACAATTTCATCGAAGTTTCGAACTATGCGGATCGAAACTTTTTTCCATACAATCTTGAATGTGCTCAACAAATTGTATGGAGAAACGTGCTTTGAACATCAGTATGTTCAAACTGCCTCTCATAGAGGCAAGTGACAGGATACCATGCATTTATTTTGTTGGACCCAGAGCTCAAGGAAATCATTGTCCTTAAGCATGTGCTAAGAAGGTCATTTTAATGTCAATGAGAACATAGTTTAATCTATCAATTAGAATTTTAACTGATATTCCTTTAACCAACCTTTTGACCAGTTAACTAATTCTCTTAAAATATTATGTTTTTTCATTCAATTGGTAAACATAGAACTAGCCTAGTTTAGCGTATGTTCAATTTTAAATATAGATAGAATGACTTTTATCTAACTATATCCTCCCACTATTTTGCGATCATTTTTAGCCATAATAATGAACGATTTAATTAACTTAAATTTAATGGGAAAGAGATCCAACCACCCTAAGCCTCACAACATTGAGTGTGCTCAACAAATTGCTTGACTCTTCATCAATCATATCATATATGATTCCCTTATTGGTTTTTTACCCCTAGCCACTTATGATCATCAGTGTGCTCATCCAAATCACAATGACTAGTCTAGTCGCACCCTTGTTTTCTTGTCTAGCCTAACTTATGCCGACGCTCGGTGTATGGGCACGCGACGGTTTGGGTTAAGTCTAGACTCATCTCATGCATAGAGAAGTTGGTTTTCATAAAGTATCTATGACATAGCTTGAGTGTGCTTAACAACTATAACAAAGAACCTATAGTTGCCAACCTCTAAAACAAGGAGGGTTACGGCTAATCTTGAAGAAGATTTTTAACATAATTGACTAGATAATCGACGATGTCACATAATCATAATTCACATCCTTGCGGTCCAGCGGAACACGGCTAGGAATTTGGCTAGGCCAGGATCACTATCCCAAGTCAAACTAGGTGATCCACAACACTAGTCAAAAAAACACTAGACCGAATCATGGTCCATTAAAGGAAGTTTATTATTCATATGTGTCTCGTTCGATTAGAATTGGCTTCAATAAGACTAGTTAATCCTATAAACTAGTTGAAACCTAAAATTCGAAATTATTAGGATTGCTTAATAACTTTTATTAATGTCCTTATCAACTATAAGGATTTTTAAGATGCTATCCTAATCATGTATTAGGCATTTTAAAATTCAAGTTGCAACAATTTTTAATCATAGCCTTTTATTCGAAATTATTATTAAAACAATTAAAATAATAATTTAGAGAGGGATACCCTAAACATGAATTTAATTTGTTGCAAAAAATTTAAATCATAATATGTCCTTCAAAATTATCATATAATTTTCTTAAGGCTTTAATGGCTATCCTAAAAGTCTTTCTTGAATTATCACATAATCAGAAATAACTAATATAACCATTAAAACATCAACTAAACAATTTAGCTAAGCATGCAACTTAAAAATATCACATAAATCTAAGTTACATCAATAATTATCAAATAATTATAAAGATCTAATTTTTAAAATTATCACATTAATTTAAAATTAAATCTAATTTTAAAAAAAAAATCGAAAATAAAAACGTTGCTTTAAAACGATAATTTTAAAGTTTAAATTAAAACCTCAATCTGATGGAGCATGCTGTATCAATACAATTTATAAATTGCAAAACTATATATCAATGTAGACTCGGTTCTGATACCAATGTTGGGTTTTACTGGTCCTTAGGGCAATAAAATCGACGTCCGACCTAAGTCGGTCGGACGATGAAAAGAAAATAGCAGCGGAAAAACAGATTTAAAACTATTTTAAATCTATCCCTAAAGGAACAACCCTAGCCAAGATCTCTACTATCCCGGGGTTGGGTCAGACCAACCCCTAAGGATAGATCTATCAAACTATTTGCAATTATAAATGCATGCTAATAATTTAAACTACATATATACTTTCACTTCGTTTCCGCAGAATACAAAGTGTCGTTTTCAGCAACATTTCTTTGGCCCACCGCGCCGCTTCTCCCAAGCCGAACCGCTGCTCCTCATCCCGACCTAAACCACTTCCCGAACCGCACTGCATCCCTAGGTGAGCAACATCCTTGTCGCCGAGCCAACCACACGCCGAAGAAGATTTCACCTTGAGTGGATCCTCCGTCAAGACTTCGGATCCGATCCGAGCTCCTTCGTAGCTTTGCTAAAGCCCGATCAAGAGCAATGAAGAATTTAGGGAGATAGGGAATAATTAATTTTAAGTCTCAATCCGAGCGTGCTCCAAATTTTTGGGTGCTTCTCGGATTTGAAGACTTGGTGCGAGTTTTCAAGGAGAGTATTTGCCCCTATTTATATAGGCGGCTGACCCCTCCCCTTCTCATCATCTCCGATGTGGGACTAAAAATATGGAGAGAGAAAAAATCAACTAAAGTTTACCTTTCACAAAGATAATCTTTGGCGAATATTTCCGCCCTCACCGTTGAGCTTCATAATTGATACAACCTATCAATTCGAAGAGCACTGAACGGTGAACGCATAGAAACAAACGGTGCTCAATTTCGACTTCATTTGGCCCCTCAAACATGTGTCTAAAGATTAGCCCAAAAGCACGTATTTAACAAAAATGTAGCCGCCAAATTTCTGGGCACGAAGCCCTAGCAGTGGGGCCCACAACATCGGCCCCATACGCACGCATAGCTGGCCGCCTGGCACGGTTCAGGCGGGCCCCGCCTGGGCCTGGGCCTGGGCCTGGGCTTGTCCAGGCCAACGCTTGGGCAAGCCCAGGGCCTGGGCTTAAGCCAACACCTGGGCAAGCCTAGGGCCTGGGCTTGACCCTTTTTTTACATTAAAATTATTTTAAAACAACTTTTAAAATAAACCTTTAATGTTATGTTTAAATCCCCTTTTAAACATCTTTATTGTTCTCGTTTGGACTCCGATTTGACCACGGTTTTCTTCCCGACTTTCGTGAAAAAATCATCTTCGTTTCTATGCCTTTAAAAAATATATTTGTAAACATTTTAATATATATATGTATATATATATTATTTTCCATTGGATCATATGCAATAATCCACATCTTTAATATTAAAATCCATTTGCATCAAATACAAATGAACTGAGGGCATACATTCCTCAACAGGCGGCACCCCTCCTCTCCTGCCGTGTGTGCTTCCATGTCTTCTTGGTTGATCTTGTTGCCTTGTACCCTTCCAAGCCACCAAGTGTTTGACGAAATGCCCCAACGAGATCCGTTGACTTCTCGAGCTCCGGCGATCTTCTGACGATCCCAATTCCATCGCCGGTGAACCCTACGCCCGATTCCATCTTCCTTCTCGGATCCATGCAACGAATAGTAGGTTCCCTTAAGCTAAGTATGTTTTAATATATTCATCATTATAAGGGTGTATTGCAGTTTCGCAAATGCACCCGGGATTAGCTTGTAGACTATCATACTGTACTATATTTCACTTTGCTACGAGTTAGTAATGCCAAGTACTAAAAACATTTATGTTGTGTTAAATATTCTAAAATCATATTAGTTAAAGAAATTGGCACAAAAATGAAAGATCTGAACATACAACTTATAACATAATAACAGCATATTGTGTTAACATAAGGGTATATTGATGCATGTTATAAAAAGATAGGATTTGAGGTGTATAATTTATTAATTTATCATGTAATAAAATGTTATAATACATTCATCATTATATTTATATTACACCAATGCAATATAAATCACCCCATGACTGGTGTATATAATTTGATAATGTACATTTTCTTTATTTTTAATTTTAAAGTAGTTTTTCATTTCCCTTGCAAATTCATTTTAATTATTGGATCACTTGCGTGCGTATTGATACACTGTTGTTAGGTGTAGTCTATCTCCTTCAATTTGAGATTATAAGGGGCATGATTATAGAGTATATGAATTATTAATATAATAATTTTTATGGGGAGGGTGTGTGCTTGTCTCAGGTGTTGATAGTATTATACAAAGCACATGATAACATCATTATTATTAACCATTATGTTATATGCTAGTAAGCTGTGGGTTTTAGTACAGCTTAATATATTTTATAGGTTATATTCAAATGTGTTTAGCAAACTATACATTATTTATGTAATGACATGATGTATCACATTGTAATAACATATACTGTCATTTTATAACTCGTCACTAATAATTAGTCATAGTTAGTTATATAACAATACTACTCATGTGTTATATACTATAGATATAGTTAATTATATCTACAGATATAATACTAATCACAGTTATATATCTATTATATATATATTATATAAAACTATGTTAATTCTTGTTGGTAGTAGTGATGTTCAGGCCATTAGCATTATTGTATAATGGTATTAGTAATATATTAAATGACTTATACTTCTTTTTAATGCATTGAATTTTGTTGTGGATTTTAGATAACATAATGCATATATGTTATACTGATACACAGAATGTTATGTATTCATTAATTTACAACAATATGACATATATTAAATAATTGATTACAAGTAAAGACCAAATGGAATGTGATATTGGGCCCTTGGGGGCATGTATGGATTATTGGGCCCTCGGGGTATTGACGAAATATTGGCCATGAGGCAATACATTCAACAAAACAAATTCACAATGACACGTTAGGTGGGGTAGTCCATTGTAGTAGAGGTCGGACTGCTGGATTTCATCCCACAGATAAATTTGACCGTCGCTTGGATGGTGTCGGTAAGTCCAGAACCACGGGTAGCTCCCGTTGGTTTGGGTGTAATTGTAGTTTCTTTCGTCTTGGACATTGGACTTGTTACTTGATTAAGTTATTGAATGGCACTCTTTTTTCTTTCTTCTATTGCTATCATGAATTGTGTAAACTGCTAGCTACGTTCTTACCATACTCTTATATACTTGCAATGCCCACTACACTTTGCCATACTCACCACACTTTACTATGCTCACATGCTTTTATTCTGTAGTAGACAAAGTTATTACACTGCTAAATTCCTTTTAATTATTTAAATGAAATTGATGCTTAGGAACCTACATGAGTAACCCTCACTGACGGGTATTGTATTTATGTTTTTAATGCAATGTCTGTCAAGTTCTGAGGGCATTTTTTGCAGATCCTAGTTCCAGCGTAGCGTGATACACTAGAGGCAGGACTCTTCTAGGGGATATTATTAGGCTAAGTCTCCTTGTAGTTCCATTGCATCAGATTTGTGTATTCCATGTTTTAAGGGCCATAAGGACTTTCTTCCTTTCCTTTATTGTTGTAATTCATTCCGAGACATTAGGATTGTAATAATAAATGATTATCTGTGTTGTTTCGAGTATGCATGCAAGAACCTGCAAGGTTTCACATAGACGCTTATTGTGTTTAAGTCAAGGAGGAAAGAAAAACAAAAGTACATCCTCCTTACTTGCACATGCGGACCCGCTCGTGTCCTCGCTCCCAAGTATAATGGGAAACGGGGTGTGACATGCTTACATAGCAACATAGAACCATTTGTAAACTTAGTTAATCTAAAATGAAAATTGGGTGAATTTTTTTAAAATTATGTTACTCAAGATAGTATCACTAATGATTTATCAGAGAAGGGAAAAATGTTAGGTATTGGTGTTTTAGACAAATATTGTTTTGATGATGATCACAACATTATGTTGTTGCTAATGACTCTCATGTTTTAGTCTCATGTTTAATCAAATGAAGAATATTATTTCTTGAGACTAATAGCTTGGTGCAAGGATGGACATCAAGGGGAGCATTGCCAAAGCTTGAAACTTGATGAAGGAAAGCTCATCAAGAGGTGCCAAAGCTTGGAAGATGATCGGGAGCATCAAGACATCAAGAGCTTGAAGGCTTAGACTCTAGGAGATGCAAAATGTAATCTATGTAATTTCTCTTACTTGCATTTCTATTTTTGAGTCTAGGATTTTTATAATGCCTTGATAGATGGTTTACTCATTTATGCATATGCATATAACCATCCTAGTGAGCCTTAGGATTATCATAGAATGCAACCCTATAGGTTCCCCTTTCCATGAACTCCAATTGCAGTCTCTGACTTTCCAACAGCCGACTGTTGAAGGCAGGACATGCGACTGGTGATCACCAGTTGCCTGGCCAGCCTTCTACAGGCGACTCTTGTACACCGCTCAAGTCATTTATTCTTGACTCTTTTCTTGAGCTTTTGGTGCTGGAAACTGAAGTCCACTTTACAGGCGCATGTCTTCTATCAGGCGCATGGACATTGTTCTATAGTCGTTTGTATACCAATGTGTGTAACATGTCATTTCTGGGCATCACTCCATCTTGTGGGCAGTCGAATGATGTAGATTTTACATACGCTTGTCATTCTTTATGCGCCTGGACTTTGCTATTTAGTCGTCTGAATGCACAAGTGCAAAAGTCGCATTTTCTCAGCTCCAGTCCATCCCATGTGACAGTCGCCTGATGAAGTCTTTACAGGCATCTGCACATTGTACATGCACTATGTAGTCTTCTATAGTAGCATATACTGGCTCAGATTATATTTGTTTGAAATAATCTATCCGTTGATCAGTCGATTGTCGATCATTATACAGTCGCATGTCCGAGCCGTAAGTTTCCAAAATCTAGCCATTGCAGATTTTCTTCTTTGGCCTTTTTGCTTGGTTTTATGGAGTTTTAGTGACTTCCTATATATAGGAGCTGGCTTAGTTTATTTATAATTTCTTGGTTAACATTGAATATCATTAAGGATCATTAAGCCACACTTATATTCTCTTATTTCCCTCTTAGAGCTCTAATCCTCTTCATGCATTGAAGCTAGCTCAAGAGAAATCCTTCAAGTGAAATCAAGCTCATCTTAACACATGGAGATCCTCTTCATACCTTGCATACTTCATTGAGTAAGTTCATCTCTTCAAGGCATAGGTAAGAGTCATTTGTTTCATCTTTTTTTTGAAACCTTAATTCTCTTTGTGGAAATTAGTTACTCTCTTTGTGGGAGTTGGTCCCTCTCGTTGGGAGAGTTAAACCCTTGTGTATGGGTGATTGTGTCCTTGTGTATGATAACCATAATTCTCTGCGTGGGAATTAGTTTCTTTCTGTATGGGAGTTAGACCCTTATGTATGGTAGGTTGAGTCCTTGTGAAGGACAAATCCCTTGTGTCGTGTATTTCTGTATGAGATTGTATTAACTACCTTGTGTAGGATTATAGTGAATATTTGGTATGACTGGATGTACGCAAGTTGGGGAACCAGGGTAAAATCTGTGTGTTAGCGTTTGCTTGATTATGTTGTTTAAATTCCTCTTTCACTTATACTTCAGTATTTGCAAGTTTAATTTTTAATTACACGATTATTGCCATTACTCTATTCGCCCCCCTCTAGAGTGTTTGTTGTTAGTCTTGCAAGGCATAGATGGTCCTTACAAAAAAAGTATATACTTTGGTAAATATGAGTTTATTTGCCGAGGAGGTAGCTGCAGCCAATTGATAGATGCAGTATGTTACGCAAGACATGTTTTGATTAACATACTGAGCCTATCAATGGTTGCAGATGCCTACTCGGCAAGGAAACCCATATCTACCAAAATTGATATTGTTTTTGTTGGATCTGGATCTAAGCCAAGAGGGGATGAATAGGCAAATAAAAATTCACGTGCAACCCATGAACAATCACAGGCAGTTATAGCAGATGCATAGTAAATAATAAGCAATCACAGAGTACGCAGTAGATTTACCCTGGTTCGATCGCACCCACGACATACGTCCAGCCCCGAAAGCAAATACTAGATTAATAATGTTACTGGTACAACTTGTAGCTAGAGCACCCACTCTACACTCGCCTGGCTCTCCGTACATGCACACCAACGGTGCTAAACAAAACTAATCCTAGTATAAGCTCTCACTTGACTAGTCCCAACTAGTCAAGTCCATCTTGTCTAGCACCCACTAGACAAGACCCCAAAAGTGTCACAAATATGGTAAAGTTTCCCCTACAGAGTTCTATACATCAATACACAAAGATAAATAAATATGAGTTTAGAATAGCTCAGTGATGGTGTAGTCGTCTCTGTCGATCAGCTCAGGTCAGATCAAGTCTGACAGGATGTCTTCGTCAACGTCACGTCCTCCTTAAAACTTGCGGCCTTGTTGAAGTATTCCCCTTCTATGTTGTGCAGCAATGTATGGAGAACTCCTTTAGTATGCTTGCTAGGTTGCGGCCTTCGAGTTGTCTTCCTTGATGAGTTGTGCAATGAAGAGATGGGGAAGACCCTTGATGAAACCTGCGGCCTTGAGGGTTGGAGCTTGCGCAATGTGTCTTGGAGATGGAGAAGACCCCTTGCTATGATGTTGCGCAATGTATCTTGGAGATGGAGCAAGGTTGCGCAATTGAGGATGGCAATGGGAGATGGAGCTTTGGCCTTGGAGATGAGAAGATGAAGCTTGAAAAATATGAACTTACCCTTGTAACTTGTGCAATGAAGATGGAGGAGATTGTTGGATCTGGATCGTAGCCTAGAGGGGGGGTGAATAGGCTAATAAAAATTCTCGTACAATCCACGAGAAATCCCACGCAGTTATAAGCACAGACAGGGAAATAAAAAAGCAATCACAGAGTACCCACAGATATACCCTGGTTCGGTCGTCCCCACGACCTACTCCAGCCCCCGAAAGAAAATACTAGATAGATGTGTAATCCTGTACAGCTACAATGAGTCAAGATCCCAAATCTACTCTCACCTAGCTCGTACGCACACCACATGCTCTACACTCTCAATCTAGTCAGATGCTCTCCCTCCATGACGACCCCAAAGTCGTCAGGTCCCCAAAAAGTAACACAGATGGTGAAGTGTCCCCTACGAAGATCTAATACAACACTACACGATATAATAAAGAAAAGAGTTTAGAAAGCTCAGATCGTGTAGTGGCGTGGTCTTCGTCAATCAGCGCAGGCCAGATGTCGTCTGGCAAGATGTAGTATTTCCTCGGTAACTCCAGTTGCGGCTTACTCCTTGGTCCTTGCAAAGTGTAGACTTCCCTTCAATTTGCGGCTTGGGCACTTAGCTTGATGGGACTATGTTCCGACATTGCGGCTACACTTCATTCGGCTGCTTGGAGAATTTGCTATAGTGATCTCGGCTGCCACCTCTGAGTTGATATTCCTCCCTGTCGCACACAACAAAAAGGGTATCAAATTCGAATATATATTAACCAATAAAAACTTGCTTTCTCTTCCAATTAGGTTCTCCTTAACTAATTTTTTCCAAGTGGCCTGCAAATACAAAGGCAAAATTAATGGAGACTTGAATAATCAATAGTGGAGGGAAAAATACAAAACAATCAAATTTAGTTTACTTCCCTTGTTCACATGATGGCATTTTGTTCCTTGTTGTGTTCGGCCTTTGCCTTAAGTCGATGGTACGACGGCGGGAAGAGGCTTCGGCACTAGCTTGTTCTCACGGCGAGTATCGAGGTCATCGGCTAGATGTTGATGACGAGGAGAATCACGGCGATGGCCTGGAAGTTGGAGGCTCGACGGTGCCTTGGCTGGTCGATGTAGTCACAGCAGCAGGGTGACGTCGACGTTGACGGCAGTTCTGAAGCAGAGGATGATCCCGTTGCCGGCGGTTTGAAGGCGCACTTGGTGGCGAGAAATATCACGGTTTACTCCTTAATTAAATTCTCTCTGTCCACATGAATATTTCGTCCATGTACCACAAAGACAAATAGGGAAGTGATTTTAATTAAAAACAAAAACAGATCAGTTGCAATTTGTGCCCTTGAATTTGATGCATGCTACAGGCATTGACACTTCACATGAAGCTTTCGTCCTCTCTCCAAAAACAAGTGGCCTTAAATTCTTCCTTTAATATCCTTTAATTAATTTTTCTCCACTTCCCTCTTCAAGAATTAATCCACGCTCTTAATTGATGAAGGCCCTGTAAAAAAAAGAAAAATGCACAGCTTCAATCTTAAACCAAAGTGAATCATTTAAATAGCTTCCAAATAAATCAATCCTTGCGGTGAAGTGCATAGATGTAATTGATCTCGGCTTCTGTCTATTTCGTTGGCCTCTTGAGAAAACAATGTGCGGCCTTTGAGATTTTTGTTGCGTAAAAGTTTTGGCCGAGCTTGGTCCTATTTGGTGCGGCTCCCTTCAATTGATGATGAGCTCTCCTCTTAAAATTGTGCGTCTGTCCCTACACCGAAACAAGAAAAGAAACGTGGCAGTCAAAAAAATGGCCGGCCTTGTTCGTGCTTCTGACTTTTCTCTGCACACGAGAACAAGAAAAATACGCATCATCTTGATTTAAAAAATAAAAACTTAAGCACAAAGAATTTTCGGCTCCTCTTGTTATCTTTTGGTGGCCGACTTTTTTTGTTGCCGCACTATGTATGATTGTATGCCGCGCGCGCATTAGGGTTCTTTGAAGGGGGTATATATATATATATATGGATGAAGATCTTTGTGGCTCAAAAGAGATCCCTAGAATTTAGGAATCGATGCAATCTCTAAATTGTATTTGAGTTTGAATAGGATAAAGATTGCCATGAGATTTGATTTGCAATTCAAATTGGATATGGAGAAATCTTTGTAAGTCTTGCTAATTGATTTGACCAAATTCATCTCATCCCACATAGGACCAAGTCCAACTTGCTTTGTAGACAACAATTCCTCTCTCCCAATATGCTATATGAATAGCAATTTCGCCAATGCTTAGAACTACGATTTTGCCATTCCTGAAACACTCAACACACACGTAAAATAGTTCGCACACGTTTGTCATCATCAAACTAAAGTTCCTATATCGTTGCGTCCAACAGAGATGCTTTGCTTGAAGGTGTGGCAATGGAGGATGAGCAAGGGAGTTTTAGCCTTGGTTGCTTGGAGGTTGCGCAAGGGAAGATGGCTACTAGGATGCACAATATGTAGAAGGACTTGAAGATGCAAGTTGCGCAATGTATGAAGGATTTTAGGTGCAAGGTTGCGCAATGGCTATAGTGAAGTTTGGCTGGCCTCCTTTAGTTCTCTTGTGTCTTGCCCTCTCAAATTATCTCTCCTTTGAATATGGGTTTACATAGGAGAAAATTGGATATGATAGAATCAAATAGAATCCCATAATTGAATGAGATTGGAAAGAATCCTAACTTGAATAGGATTTGAATGAATCACCATGGATATGGAGTTTGAATATGGATGGCTATAGGATTTGAATTGGATCTCATTTAATCACCATTGATTTGCATGAGATTCTCCATATCTCTCCATCTTTAACCAAATCTTCAATTTGCATGGCTTTAGGATTTGATTCATGCACCAATTGATTTGAATCAATTCAAATATGAATTTTAATTGAATTCCTCCTTATCTTCCCATCTTTGACTTAGTCCAATATTTATAGCCATTATCTCCATCTTAGACTTAGTCCACTTGATTAATGCATGTCAAATTCTACATCAATTGACCTAGTCTCTCTTTGAGTATTTGCGAGAGTGCCATTCCTGAAAACACTTAGCACATACATTAAATCGTTCACACATGTTTTTTATCATCAAACATAAAGTCATCAATCGTTTTATCCAACTACATGTTGTATCCAACAATCTCCCCCTTTTGATGATGACAAACGAATATAGGATTTGCAATAACGATTCAAATGATATCATCGTGACATGTATGTGTGAAGTGTGATAATGGAGGATGTATGCAATAGGAAACAAATGCAACAATGATGTGCAACATACAAGCATGCAACAATGATGTTTCAAACATAAAAGCATGCTCCCCCTTTATTCATGCTCCCCCTTGAGCAAATATTCACATATTCATTAAGCACATGCATGCATTCATTATTCATTAATGCTCCCCCTTAAACCAATATTCATATATTCAACATGTAAGCATTAATGCACACACCAAATCTTAAATATTTATTCCCATTTGTTATCATCAAAAGTGTATAACAAAGTCAAATTTCATACCACATGCAAACTAAAGAGTATTATAAATTACAACTAAAACTTGAATGTAGACATTCATAGAATAAGCACTTCAAATCCAATGAGAATTATAACATAGACTTTAACACCTTCGTGTAAGTGTGTGATGTTTAAACATTGAAGCACATAAGGAGAAACTTTTAAGAAATTCAACCAAAACCAATCCACATTTTCTATTAAACATTAAATTATCTAGGATTGATTTTCCACATCTCATTAAAAATGAGTTCAAGATACCACACCCTAAAACATAGCCTATAAGGACTCTTAGATGTGGGGTGGCATTGCTTTTCGAGTATAACACCAAAGCTAAAGATTACCTGTACAGCATATGTTGGATACTTGTGGGTAGTGTCGTTGCCAAGGATTGTATCCATTTTACATACGGAGCTATTTTCATTCTTTTTCAATTTTTTCATATTCAATTATTTTATGCTCAAATTTTATCCATGGCAAGACACATCATATCCCTTAGATTTTCAGTTATTTTTCATCCTACCTTTACTTTCCAATATTTCATAAAAATGTCACCAAATGTACAATAATATTTAATTTTCGTGGAAGTGAAAGCGTAAGTGTAGAAATCAAATTATTCTAATCATTGAACATGTCATGGCTATTTATAAAATCAAACATGCACATGTAGCCATAACAATAATATCTCAATTTCTACAGGGATATGATTATCATTCATTAATATCACTTGAATGATTCAAAAGAAAGATATACATTAAGCACATTTTTTTTCTTTTTGTCTTTTTCATTTTTTGATTTTTCTTTATAAAGAACTAAAACAAGCTAGAAAGCAAACAAATTAGCACACACAAAACGATAAGTTAAGCACACATAACAAAAAAAAACTATGAATGTATGCATTAAGTGCAAAGTAGAAATAATATACATTCGCGTCGTCGTTTGGCTAAGGAACTAAATGAAATGTTCAATCCAAAGTTTCTCGCCATCTCCATCTTACCTACACGGTAGATGTTATGTGTGACCTTGGAATCCAACAAGGTCCACACAGGTTAGTCATAAAATTTTTAGGAACCCACACTTGCTTAAACTTTATGTTTGTGTTCCTCAATTTGCAATAATGAGAAGTATGGCCAACACTAGCACAAGTAAAGCGTGTTGCATAAATATTTTTGACTTTCAATGGCTCAATATGAATTTTCTTAGACTTAGGCTTTTCAACATTTTTAGAACCAAATCCAAGTCCACGTCTATTATTGCCATATAATTGATTTTTAAGAATAATGCCCAACGATTGAAGTATGACCAACACTAGCACAAGTAAAGCAATTTGCATAAATGTTTTTGTCTTTCATTGGTTCATTGTAAATTTTCTTAGACTTAGGCTTTTTAACATTTTTAGAACCAAATCCAAGTCCACGTCTATTATTGCCATATAATTGATTTTCAAGAATAATGCCCAACGATTGTTTTCCAATAGAAAATTTCTTTAATGACAATTCTAGACTAGTGACTTCGGATTTCAAGAAAGCACTCTTATTCACAAGCAAAGTGCATTTACTAATAAATACCTTTTTATTGTCCTCTTCAGCAATTATTTTTCTTTTAAGCTTTTTATTTAGCATGCACATCTTTTTATTAAGCAATTCAATTTCAGTTTCAAGCTTAATCACAGTTTGCTTATACATGCTAATATCATTCAACAAAGTAGGACAAATAAGACATTCAGCTTTTTCATGCAACCTAGATTTCTTGTTTTCCAACAATAATATGGTAGAATCACTTGCAACAATTTTTCCTTTTAGTTCCTTAATTTCTAATGACATGTGGTAAGTGTCTTGTTGCAGTTCATCATTAGCATTTCTATACTCTTTTAATGTGGATTCACATTTTTATAGTAGATTCTAGGTTGTCAATTTCATCTTGCATATCATTAATAGTACATTGTTGCCTCTCAATTTCAACTTGCATTTCTTTACAAAGATTCGGAAGATCAGTTCTTTTAGTGCAAGATTTTACCTCATCGTGCTTTCCCATCAAGCAGAGGAAAGTGTGAGCAGTCTCTTTAATCTCATCTTCGCTATCCATATCCCACGTTATCGCTAGAGATTTTCCTTTCTTTTAAGCGACATTACTCATTTCTTTTGGGCAATTTCTTACGAAGTGTCCCTTCTTCCTGCATTTAAAACATTGAACTTTTTCATTAGTATTGTAACAAATATTTTTAGACAAAGAAGCATCAGTTTTATTTAGAGGAGCTTTTCTTCCCTTAGGCTCTTTTCATCGCTAAAGATGTGATTATCGGAGGATTGTTTGCTTCCATAGGTTGTCTCCAAAGTCATCCATATATCCTACGCAGAAGAGCAATGTGAGATAAGATCAAATATTTTTCTATCTATTTCACACAATAAAATATTCATTGCTCTAGCATTTATAGTACACATTTCTAGCATCCAAATTACTTTCAGGCTTAGAGATTATAGTATAACCGTTTTCAATAATGTACCAAATGTCAACATCAACGGATAATAAATAAGTTTTCATCCTAGCCTTTCAGTATATATAATCATGGCCACTAAATAGAGGAGGACGATCAATAGGCATGCCATGAGCAAAAATAATGATGGGGTATTCATAATGTCTAGACTAGATCCTCTAACCAGCTTTGATACCACTTGTTGGATCTGGATCTAAGCCTAGAGGGGGGTAAGTAGGCTAATAAAAATTCTTAACCTACGAGCAATCACAGGCAGTTATAGCAGATGTAGAGTAAATAATAAGCAATCACAGAGTACTCATCAGATTTACCCTGGTTCGGTTGCACCCACGACATACGTCCAGCCCCGAAAGCAAAAACTAGATTAATAATATTACTGGTACAACCTGTAGCTAGAGCACACACTCTACACTCATCTGGCTCTCCGTACCTGCACACCACCAGTGCTAAAAAAACTAATCCTAGTATAAGCTCTCACTTGACTAGTCCCAACTAGTCAAGTCCCTCTTGTCTAGCATCCACTAGACAAGACCCCAAAAGTGTCACAAATACGGTAAAGTTTTCCCTACAGAGATCTATACACCAATACACAAAGATTAATAAATATGAGTTTATAATAGCTCAGTGATGGTGTAGTCGTCTCTGTCGATCAGCTCAGGTCAAATCAAGTCTGACAGGATGTCTTCGTCAACGTCATGTCCTCCTTGAAACTTGCGACCTTGTTAAAGTATTCCCCTTCTATGTTGTGCAATAATGGATGGAGAACTCCTTTGGTATGCATGCTAGGTTGCGGCCTTGGAGTTGTCTTCCTCGATAAGTTGTGCAATGAAGAGATGAGGAAGACCCTTGATGAATCTTGCGGCCTTGAGGCTTGGAGCTTGCGCAATGTGTCTTGGAGATGGAGAAGACCCCTTGCTATGATGTTGCGCAATGTGTCTTGCAGATGGAGCAAGGTTGCACAATGTAGGATGGCAATGGGAGATGGAGCTTTGGCCTTGGAGATGGAAGATGAAGCTTGAAAAATATGAACTTACCCTTGTAACTTGCGCAATGAAGATGTAGGAGAGGCTTTGCTTGAAGATGGGGCTATAGAGCTTGAGCAAGGGAGTTTTGGCCTTGGTAGCTTGGAGGTTGCGCAAGGGGAAGATGGCTACTAGTTGTGCAATATGTAGAAGGACTTGGAGATGCAAGTTGCGCGATGTATGAAGGATTTTAGGTGCAAGGTTGCACAATGGCTATGGTAAAGTTTGGCCGGCCTCTCGTTGGTTCTCTTGTGTTTTTGCTCTATCAAATTATCTCTCCTTTGAATATGGGTTTATATAGGAGAGGATGGGATATGATAGAATCAAATAGAATCCCATAATTGAAGGAGAGTGGAAAGGATCCTAACTTGAATAGGATTTGAATGAATCATCATGGATATGGAGTTTGAATATGGATGGTTATAAGATTTGAATTGGATCGCATTTAATCACCATTGATTTGCATGAGATCTCCATATCTCTCCATCGTTGACCAATTCTTCAATTTGCATGGCTTTAGGATTTGATTCATGCACCAATTTATTTGAATCAATTCAAAAATGGATTTGAATTGATTTCCTCCTTATCTTTCCATCTTTTACTTAGTTCAATATTTGTAGCCATTATCTCCATCTTTGACTTAGTCCACTTGGCTAATGCATGGCAAATTCTCCATCACTTTGACTTAGTCTCTCTTTGAGTATTTGCGAGAGTGTCATTCCTGAAAACACTTAGCACACACATTATATCGTTCACACACGTTTGTTTTCATGAGACATGAAGTCATCGATCGTTGTATCCAACTACACGTTGTTTCCAACAGTTTTTTCCATCTTAGATAAATCAGCAGTGATACTGTCACGTCCCGCTTCCCAGAAACTGGGAGTGCGGTACGTGAATGCCACGACGTATTTAAAACAAGGGAAATAATGGAGTTTTTTTTTCTTTTCTCTTCTGGCGCGTGCACAACACGCGGGCATGTGCTGTGCATGCTAGTGCATGATGTGCATGCGCCTGCATGCATCAAGTGGGAAGGCCCACCCGCATGAAGCGTGGGCCCAAGGGTCCTGCCTGGGCTTGCTCAGGCAGCAGCTCTTGGGCAAGCCCAGGCTGCGGCTTGGGCTCCTCCCCCTTTTTTTACTTTTTTTATTTTAAACCCCCTTTTAAAATATTGTTTAAAACACTTTTAAACATCTTTATTGGGCTCATTTGGACTTCGATTTGAGCATGGTTTTCTCCTCGACCTTCATGGAAAAAACTCTTCATTTCTATGCCTTTAAAATACGCTCGCAAACAATTTATGACATATTTATTTATTTATTTCTATTTATGTATGCATCATATGCAACATAAATAATTCCCATCCATTTGCATCAAATACAAATGAACTGAGGGAATACATCTCTCAACATATCACACTTGCACTCAGGATCATTTATCCCGAATCTAGAAGCTATCTGGAACCTCTTTGCAGTTGTATGTCTCTTGCATCAAATGCATTAATCCCCTTTAATTCTACCTATTACTTGACGAAGGTCTTACTCTGTGCGAGACCCTACAGCCTGACCCTACTACAGGTGGGGTTCAAAACCCCAGATGGCAGTGACCACGAGCAGCATGTATTGTCCATGTGTCGGTATCATAATTATATGGTTAACTCATTGACATGAGTATTATCGGGACCACCCTGAATGTGTTCGTAATAAATACCGCAGTTTTTTCCCACATAAAAAACTAAGTCGCTTAGTCAAGCCTAGGGTATGGTCAAACTGTCAACCGTAATAGCTTGAACTTGGTTAGTCTCCATCGGTCTTTAGTCAAATAATGTTGGACTTCTTCCAACATACTTTGGCCAAAGTTTTTCACTAAAGACCAAACCAATACATGCGAAACTAACTCCCCATAACGGGAGAGACGAATCCTTTCTTGGTCATTACTCTCTTTGTACGCTTCAAGTGTCACCCAACCAAAGACCTTTTGACAGGCCTTGCCACGAAGCTAGGTCATAGGTCTAAGTGACACCGTTCACGTACAGGTTCGTACAATGACCTCAAGTCTAAGGACCAACTAGCCTATCATCACTAAGAGTTATCACTGACAGATTTGTTATGTTAACTATGTGATAATTCTCGTTGGGCCGCTCAGTGAACTCATTCTCCAATGAGCATTTGTGTCTCGTCTCCGACTTCGCCAAGTCGAACGCCCATGAGATCATCGTCACCACTCCATGGTAATGACAAAGACACAATGGTCTATCCAATGTTTTGATATCCTTTTCTCGAAACATCTACGACCACGAACGATTTCAGACTTATGCTACTAACAGTCAAACAATTCTCCATGATCAAGATCCTCATTTCGATACTTGTTTAACCTCGCATTAAGTCTCAGAACTTTACCTAAGTTCTAATGTCGACCACATTATTATTAACTTAGATAAATTTTTACCAAACAGCTTACTGTTATATTGAACAAGACGTTTGTACACGTACACAGAGATAAATTG
The DNA here is from genome assembly GCA_030789695.1 of Scilla litardierei. NCBI lineage: Eukaryota > Viridiplantae > Streptophyta > Magnoliopsida > Asparagales > Asparagaceae > Scilla > Scilla litardierei. The sequence continues at coordinate 282,364,718 of CM061133.1, read as the reverse complement.
CCTAGAGGGCGTATCCATCTCTCAACATCTCCCACTTGCACTCAGAACCATTTATCTCATTATCACATATCGCTTTTACACATAAGTCTCTCTAGACTTTATGTGGCAGAGCCTTCGTGAGTGGATCTGCTAAACCGTCTATCGAATAGACTTAAGGAATTTTTATGTTTATGCTACACTAATTATTTAAATCTCATCCAAATTATTACCTTGGTCTTTTGGAATCCATAATTTCTAACTTGCCTGGATCTCATCCAGCTCAACGTCCTCACTTGAGACTTAAAACAATATTCTTTTCCTACCTTACGAGAATGCTTCAAAATAGTCACTCGTCATCTGCACGGTTCATAATTGGTTCTGATAAAATGTTAAACTTTTTGACCACTTTATCAAAACATACGTTCTAGCTCCTTGATGCCTTGCATGCCTTTTATTTGCTGCCACTGACTTTGAAAACTCCCTGGCTGATTCATATAAGTTTGTTCTTCTAAATCATATTTAGAAAATAGACTATACTTGAATACTCCAGTTTTCATGGTCATTATGAGAATTAACATCGAGACTGATCCGAATAGATCTGTACACATCTGTTGGCGAGAAAGTTTCATCATAATCCATTTATAGGATTTCCGATGATAACTATTCTCAACCAACATATCTTGTACTTCACTAATTTCCATCTGCACTAACCTTTTTTCTTGAAGATTCACTTGCAGCCAAAAGGGAACACTTCCCTTAGACACGTCAACTATGGTCCGTACCTTATTTACATGTATGGACCATTTTTGGATTTCATCAAGTCATTTCTTTGAGTCGCTACTCCGAATGGCATCTTGGAAGTTGTCTAGGCCATCATCAACTATGATGTTTTACTCGGCTCCTTTGGCTCGCTAGGCTCGAGTAATCTTTTGACTTCCTAACGATTAATTTGAGGAATATCATATTGATAAGGTCCTCACAGAATCTTATCAAGAACATAGGCATTACTATCTGGGACTTTACTGAGGGAGAGGATTGTAACTCAGAGTCACTTGTCATCTAACGCACCATGTCTAACAGAGTGTGATTCATGCTCTCCAACACACCAATGTGTTAAAAGACTTTACTTGAGAGAAAATCTCATTTTCTTTTAATTTCGCAAGAATTATATATCTAAGTATTGGACTCTTCGATTTAATCAAATTAGTTAAAATATTTATACTATTATGTTCTTTATTTTATTAGACTTGGGTTTCATCAAGAACATGTGTCGTAATAAAATAAGAATACCATATCTATGCTAATTTAGACTCGGGTCCGGATACATCCGTATGTACGAGACCACGAGTTCTCCTACTCATTCTCTCACTGTCTTACATAAGAAGTTATAGCCATCATACCTATGAGATGCGACTCACAAGTGTATTTCGATTCATAATACGAGAGGTGAACAGACCCCTCTTTATGTTACTTGTCTAATCTGTTCTCTTCGGTACGACCTAGTCTATTTAGCCACAGATTAGTTTTCTATAACTTGTGCATTCATGTATAACCTCCTAATACAATCTCGTTATACAAAGTACTCATTACTTCAGAAGCAAAGTGACGACATTAGCCAAAATGTGTTAGTCGTCCTCTATGGTCCAAGAAACAACAATTGCTCCTTTTTCCAACATGTATGATAATCTATTCCTTTTGTATAATGATTTATCCTGAAACCGTGACTTCAAATATGTTACATTTTCAGCTCCTCCTACTTTTGCCTTTAAATGATAGATAACACTTTCTTTCTCAATTGACTTTCTTGAATGCCTTCTTCTTTTCTAAATCTCATTTAGATATTATGCGTCTCAATATAAATAATTGTTATGCAAACATCTCATGTATTCAAACGCTTGAGCCTTATAACCTTGAGTGTGTTCAACAAGTTACTCGTCTCAAGATCCGGTTGGGACTCATATTCTCGCACCTCTCATGTATTCATATTCTAGTCAAACAGTTTGCACGAAGTTTCACACCTTGCGGATTGAATTTTGTTGGGACTAGGGCTTCAAGGAAGTTATTGTATTTGAGCCAGTGTTAAGAAGAACACTTTAATGTCAGTGAGAACATAGTTTATTCTATCAAATAGAATTTGAGTTGATATTACTTTAATCAATCTTCTTGACCATTTAGCATATTCTCTTAGGATATTATGATTTGGACTTCATCGGTAAACATAGAACTACCCTAGTTTAGCATATATTCAATTTTAAATATAGATAGAATGGATCCTCCCACTATTTTGGCGATCATATTTAGCCATAATAATGAACAATTTAATTAATTAAATTTAGTGGGAAATAGATCCAACCACCCCGAGCCTCACAATATTGAGTGTGCTCAATAAATTGCTTGACTCTGTGATTGGTAGATGACTCTTCATCAATCATATCATATATGATTCCCTTATTGGTTTTTACCCCTAGACACTTATGAGCATGAGTGTGCTCATCCAAATCACAATGACTAGTCTAGTTGGACACTTATTTTCGTCTCTAGCCTAATTTACGCCGGTGCTCAGTGTATGGGCACAATGCGACGGTTTGGGTTAAGTGTAGACTACATCCCTTGTAATAAAAAGTTGGTTTCCATAAGGTAGCTATGCCATAGCTTGAGTGTGCTTATCAACTACAACATAGAAACTATGGTTGCAAACCTCTAAAACAAGGAGGGTTACGGCTAATCTTGAAGAAGATTTTAAATGTAACAGATAGATGTGATCGATGGTTTCACATAATAACAATTCGCATCCTTGCGGTCCATCGAAACACGACCAGGGATTTGGCTAGGCCAGGATCAATATCCCCAGTCGACGGGTGATTCACAACACTAGTCAAAAAAACGCTAGACCAGATCATGATTTATTGAAGGATACTAATTATTCATATGTGAGACATCAACTTGAAATGGCTTCATCAAAACTAGTTAATCATATCAACTAGTTGAATCCTAAAATTCAAAAGTATTAGGATTGGTTAATAAATTTTATTAATGTCCTTATCAACTGTAAGGAATGAATTTTACGGTGATATCCTAATCATGGATTAGGCCTTTAAACAAGTTTAAATCATAACAAGTCCATAAAAATTTTCTGAAAGCTTTTAATATCTATCCTAAAAGTTTTTCTTGTATTATCACATAAACAACAAGAATAATAAAACCATTAAAAAATATCAACTAAACAATTTAGCATGATAACAGATTAACTAAATAATTATCTCATAAGATTTAGCTAAGCATGCAACTTAAAATATCTCATAAATCTAAGTTACATCAAAAAATTATCATATAATTTTAAAGATCTAATTATTAAAATTATCATATGATTTTAAAATTAGATCTAATTTTCAAAAAACAAATTTTCGAAATTAAAACCATCACATGGAACGACAATTTAATTGCATAATAAAACATCCATCCGATGGAGAAACATGTTGCATCATACGCGCTTTATAATTGCAAAACCATATATCAATGTAGACTGGCTCTGATACCCCTGTCGGATTTCCTAGGTCCTTATGGCTCTAAAATCGAAGTCCAGCCTAAGTCGGACGGACGACGAAAACATAAAAGTACTGAAAACCCAACTTAAAACAATTTTAAGTCTAGCACTAAAGAAACAACACTAGCCAGAATCGTTACTATCCCGGGGTTGGGTACGACCAACCCCTAATGATAGATCTATCAACATATTTGTAATTATAAACACATGTAAATTACACTACATACCTTTCACTTCGTTTCCGCAGAATACGAAGCGTCGTTTTCAGCAACGCTTCTTTATCTCTGAAGCGATGCCCCAAGCCGCTTCTCCCGAACCGAACCGCGTCCTGAACCGAACCAACCACGCTCCAAAGAAAGGTTCACCTTGAGTGGATCCTTTGTCAAGACTTTGGATCCGATCCGAACTCCTTCGTTGCTTTGCTAGAGCCCGATTAGGAGTAAGAAAGAATTTGGGAGAAAGAGGGAATAATAATTTAAGTCTTAATCCGAGCATACTCAAAACTTTTTGGAGCTACTCAAATTGAAGACTTGGTGCAGGGTGCACCGGTGCAGGTTTTAAGGGATAGGGTTGGCCCATATTTATATAGGCACTGACCTCTCCCTTTCTCATCATATCTGATGTGGGACTAAAGGATTAAGAGTGAAAATTTAATTTAGATTGCCTTACACTAAGGTCAAACTTTAATGAATTTTCCCTCCCTCACCGTTGAGCTTTGCAAGTGATATCATATATCAAATCGAATAGCACTGAACGGTGAACGCATAGAAACAAACGACACTCTAATCTGACTTCGTTTGACCATTCAACCGATAGGCTAAAGTTATATAAAATTCTGATTTTCGCTAGAAAAAAAATCAGCCGTAAAAAATCGCACTTAGGTTCACAATCCTTACTATGTGGCACATAATGTGGGCCCCGCAGGCTGACGTGCATGCAGCCCAGATCACTGCCAAGCACGCGGGTGCTTGCCTGGCATAGGCCCGTGCGCAACGGGGGTGGGCCCGCCTGTAGCAGGCGGGTGGGTCCCACCCTCCCCTGGCACGTGCACGACACACAGGCACGTGCTGTGCGCGCGCTTGCGTGCATTAAGCGGGAAGGCCCGCCCACATGAAGCAAGCGGACCTTGCCCATAAAACTTGGGCCCAGGCGCCCAACCTGGGCTTGCCCAGGCAGCAGCGCCTGTTCAAGCACAAGCTGCTGCCTGGGCTTCTCCTCTCTTTGACATTTTTTATTTAAAAAATATATTTTAAAACCTCTTTTAAAATATTATTTAATTTACTTTTAAACATCTTTATTTGGCTCGTTTGAACTCCGATTTCAAAGCGGTTTTCTCCCCAACTTTCGTGGGAAAAAAATCTTCATTTCCATGCCTTTAAAATACGATCGCAAACAATTTACAACATATTTATTTATTTATTTCCATTTATGTACGCATCAATGCACCATAAATAATTCTCATCCATTTGTATCAAATACAAATGAACTGAGGGCATACATCCCTTAACATTTTTCACTTGCACTCAGGATCATTTATCCCGAATCCAGAAGCTATCTGCAACCTCTTTATAGTTTTATGTCTCTTGCATCAAACGCATTAATCCCCTTTAATTCTACATGTTACTTGACGAAGGTCTTACTTTATGTGAGACCCTACAGCCTGACCCTACTTTTGGTGGGGTTCGAAACCCTAGACAACAGTGACCATAAGCAGCAGACGCCGTCCCTGTTTTAGTATCAAAATTTTGTAGTTAACTCATTGACATGAGTATTGTCGGAACCAACCTGACTGTGTCCGTGATGAATATCGCAGTTTTAGTTCCCTCGTCAAAAACTATGTCTCTTAGTCAAGCCTAGGGTACGGTCAAACTGTCAACCCTAATAGCTTGAACTTGGTTAGTCTCCATCGGTCTTTAGTCAAATAATGTTGGACTTCTTCCAACATACTTTGTCCAAAGTTTTTCACTAAAGTCTGAACCAACACATGCGACACTAACTCCCCATTACGGGAGAGACGAATCCTTTCTTGGTCATTACTCTCCTCGCACGCTTCAAGTATCAACCAACTAAAGACCTTTCAACCGGCCTTGCCTCGAAACTAGTTCAGATGTCTAAGTGACACCGTTCACGTACAAGTTCGTATAATGACCTCAAGTCTAAGGACCAACTAGCCTATCATCCTTGAGAGTTATCACTGACAGATTTGTTATATTAACCATGTGATAATTTTCGTTGGGTCGTTCCGTGAACTCGTTCTCCAATGAGCACCTGTGTCTCGTCTTCGCTTTTGCCAAGTCGAATGACCATGCGATCATCATCACCACTCCATGGTGAAGACAAAGACACAATGGTCTATATGATGTTTCGATATCCTTTTCTCGAAACATCTACGACCACGAACGATTTCAGACTTATGCTACTAACAGTCAAATAATTCTCCATGATCAAGATCCTCATTTCGATACTTGTTTAACCTTGCATTAATTCTCAGGACTTTACTTAAATTCTAATGTCGACTACATTATTATTAACTTAATTAAATTCTTACCAAACAGCTTACTATTATATTGAACAAGAAGTTTGTACATGTACACAGAGATAAATTGCCTAGAGGGCATACCCATATCTCAACAAAAACTACTCCTAGGGATAGAACGATTCCTCCCCAGCCACTGGCTTATAAGACTCCACTCCAGATATAGGGTCACATGGCTCATCCTCAACATACTAATTCTTAGGGTCTGACCCACATTCATAAAACAACATGAATAGGATCAGCAAGATAAACTCGGTAGGCTCCCACAAAGACCAACAAAAATATAACGATAAACAGAGGACATATGAAAATTAAAGCATATAGAAGTAAACAAGTAACTAAGCTAATGAATATGGTATAATACTCACATGGTAACAAAAAGTTAAGTAGTGCTACAAGATCATCAGAAGTAGTGTCAAGTGTAATGAACATGTATAACAATGGTGACAACTTCTGAATTTTATGCTAAATGTGTGACTCTTGTCCTGAGGGTACAATTTGCACTTTGGGTGTTCCGTCCGCTCGAAACAACGATCTCAAAAATATGGACAAAGGAACAGTCCTCATGGAGTAGCCTTGGTCTATCATCCATGGAACAACCATACCCAACGTTACCAGGGTCCGGACTTATATCGTGGGCACTTGCCCACACCTCGTGGGCACTCGCCAATAGATGCAATCGGAGCATCAGCTGCGGTAACTCATAAAAATATAATGTCTAGGTAACTCTTTGCATCCCTCTTTTGGATGATCGGTACTCCCCGCATCCCTCTCTTGGATGACCGGCTAAGGGGACCATCGTTGCTCCTGCACCCTCGTTACAAAAGTTACCCTAACCCAAGTGTCATGTGTGTCTATGCATACAACAAAACCAAGCATATGTTTTCATCAAGAATTTCTCTAACTCAACAGAACACAATCTCACTCTCATCATCATGCATCACATTTTCATACACACTACGTTTTAAAATAAATATAAGCATCACAACAACACTACGTTTGAAACACACTACTGTTAACAGGTAATTTATAAGCTAATCTACTAGTGTTCACAAAACTAAACCAACCCACATATACATGTGCAGTTCCATCACCTAGCTGAATATAGTATCAAGAAATATGTGGTTTTGTTTTACAAGTGCAAAACAGCTTGTGCCTTATTGCATTGATTAAGTGACGTGCGTTTATATTTTATATATTCACGCACACCTTCTCTGTGATTTCTCGTTGTTTTCCGTTGTTTCGTATATATTCTCTTGTGATTTTTAGTTTCTTTTCACTTTCTTTGTGTTTGAGTGTACTTGCAGGAGATTGCCAGCATAGGGGACATATGAAGCAAATATCAAGAGTCCCCAGAGCAACGGGAGGCATCGCACGAGATCCTGAGGGTCATACGTCAACTCAGAGCATATATCAACCATTAACCGATTGGTTGGACAGTTCCAACCGACCGGTTTGTGCACGTGTATCAGAACCGAGCAAGCAATGAAGCAGATCCCACCCGATCAGTTCAGTGATCGGGTGGTGGCCGTAGTGTTCTCTGTTTTTGGAGTTGAATTCCAACCGATCGGTTGACTTGTCAACCAAACGGTTCACCTGTAGCATTTCTCCACGAGCTCGAGGATCCAACAACATCACCCGATCGGTTCAGTGATCGGGTGATGTATCTCAAAGGCTGAAGACCGGTTCAACGCTCGTCTCAACCGATCGGTTGATGCTTCAACCGATCGGTTGGATGTTTATTATATATATAACCCTAGGTTTTTTCAGAAAACGAATCCCCAGTTTAAAGCAGTTTTTAGGGATTTTGGCGGCTGCGAATTTAATTTGTTTTGTAAGTTCTCCGATCATTTTGATACTTTGATATTACATTAATACTATTGCTTGCTTCTCTATTCTATTGCTTGATTATAATTTTGATGGTCGAATTTTGTGTTATCGAATTTCTTGCGATGAATTGTGAGTAGTTTCCTAATCTGTGGCTTTGGTGGAAACCCCTTCGTGGGTTCTCCCTAGAACGACCATAGGATTAGGGTTTTGATAGGATGTAGGGATTTAGATGGTTACGCGGGGCGTTTTATTGTCATTAGCGGGAGAAAGACCGCTTTTGACTGTCGGGCCAAGGGGAAATAAAATTGGCGTTTGATCCCCTAGCCACAGCTCACACCCCTAGCATATACATTGATTCCTAGCGCGTGGGAACAGTGGGATGAAATGTTGGGAGTAATCGTTGCGAGCCTAGTGCTCCCAGGATCGGTTGGTGTTAACGGACATGGGAATGCCCACCGTTCGAACCCGGGTAGACCTAGCATATCATCCTGGGCATCGACCGGAATATCGAGCCCATGGGACGCTAGGTATCGCTTTCAGAGGCAACGTCTCATCACTAAACCCAAGAATCCAATCGTATTCCTACCCACCGGTCGTGATAGAGAGAGCACATGATAGGGTAGAAACCAAAGTCCTAGGTTACTTTTTATATCTTACATCATTCGTAGTTTCTTTTCGTGACAACCCACCTACCGATAGGACTAGCTCACCCACCGGGTGATCCGGTTCCTGTTTGACAACAAGCATATCACACGCCTCCCCGTGTTCGACCCCCAAGCCATACTACAACACCGTGCGCTTGCGGTTATAAATATTTAAATCTGGTATCCCCTTTCCGACTACACATTGTCAAAACTAGGGGACGTCAAGCTTTATGGCGCCGTTGCCGGGGAGGTTACGAGCTTGTTTCATTTAGGACCCAGTAAACCCCCTGAGACTAGTTCACATCCCTACCTTGTGATAATTTTCACATTCTACTCAATTTTTAATTTTACTTGGACATAATGTACATATTCGTTGTATAGGGTTGGTAGACTATGTCTCCATACCGCCATCATTATTTCTTATCTCCACATTCATTCAACTTGTGCTATTAACGTGCTCTCTATCCTTGCAGTCATCTTTCTCTCCTTTTCTTACATGTTTTCTACTCTACAGTAAGAATGTCGTGTGCCGTTTCAAGTGATATCTGGGCACATGCACATCATGTCAGCTGTTTAGCCTGGAGTCTGACAGAATCTCTAAGCGCCTCGAGCATCAAGTCCCTTCTGTCAGCCGCTGTAGAAAATCAAAAGAGGAATCATGATATTCGCCAACATCTCAACACGACGTTCTTTTTCCCTTCAGATGAAGCGATGCCTATTGACATACCCAATACAGACTTCAGTGAGGGGGATCTATGGTGGGCCGGAAAGGTGCTCTCTCTCAAGCGCAAGAGTCTGTACAAGTAATATAATTTGGGAGTCCAGATGTCGAATCCTCATGAGGAAATCTGTTGCAACCACAGCTCAAATCAAATAGAAATCCAACGAAAAGAAACTAACCACTTCACTAATGATGGTGATGGTGTGAAAGTGCGTGATGGTGATGTGCGAACAATACGAACAAAGAAAAGTCGTGTATGAAAATATCTATAAAAAGTATGCACATGGTATGGATTCGTTAGGATCAATGATTCGTATTAATTTGGTTGACAAGTATAACGCAATGAATTCTCCTTTTGGGAGCAATTCATCGGAAGCTACCGTTTTGGGGGTTAAAGCACAATATTCAATAAGATCGTCGCTAAAGTTATAATACGATATGAAACTCTCTTTTGGAGAGATCAACACTACGGTATGAAACTCCCTTTTGGGGAGATCAAAACTCACCCTTTTGGGGCGATCATCAACTCAATCACTTCTTTTAGAAGATGAAAAAGACGATTTACGAACAAAGATTACAACTTTAACGACGTTTAACGATTTAGCACGAGGAATACAACCAAATAAACACGCATCATATCCCCTAACTACGCCATACCATGCACAATAACAATTTAGCTACTCATGGTGCAAGAATAAACAAGTTTCATAGCAAAATACATCAATCCAATAGCAAAATACAATAGAAAAGCACCAAATACGAGGTTTGAGTTAAGAAAATAGCCTCTGGAAATAAGAAAATACCAAGCACCAAATATCCTTGAAAAGCCACCAAAACTCTCTGGAAATAAGAAAATAGCCTCTGAAATTTTACAGAATTTTGTGGTGGTGAAATACAGCTCCTAGAGCCTCCAATACGCTCAAAATACGCCAAAATCTGCTTGGATACGCCAAAAACCCTAGGAATACCTTATATACTAACATTGCGGGTTTAATGAGTCTTAACGGGTTCACAACCCGCACCAATAGCCTAAAACCTGAACCCATCAGCCGCTTCAAACGACCACCGTCGGATCAAGGCGCGATCTGCTGAGGGAGTGCCACGTGTGATTTGAGTTTCGTGCGCCCACAACCATTTCACAGCTCGGATTAATCTGGGCCGTAGGATCGTCGATCAGCAGCTAAGGACGGGCCACGTCACCCCATAGGTGTATTCGAATTCGAATCGAATTCGTGTTTGCTTCGGTCCGTCCGATCGCAAATCGACCGACCACAAGTAGCCACGTCGCCCTGAGATGCTGGGTTCGGCGAGTTCAAGCGGGCTAGACGTGGACCGTTCGATCAGGCGGAGAGCTCCTACGATTGCCCCACGTAGCGCTTGGACTCCGATCAGCCTTCGGAGAAATCTTCGTCCGTTGGATGTACAATCGGACGGTTCACGTTGATCAGCCCACGGATCCTCGTTGCTTCGTGCGGCTGCGATCTCAGCTTGATCATGCGCCGCTCGATTGAGCGGGCTCCGTTGCGATTGCACCACGTGGCGGAGCACTGGCGGAGCGCGCGTATACGGAAACGTATTCCGCGCGTATTTGCGTATTTTCGTGTGTATTTCTCCTTTTAAAGTGTATTCTGCATTCAAAAATTCACAGTAATTAGCACAGATCTCAGAAAAATACAAATAAATAGTCGTTGGAATCGTGAAATCGAGACCAAGCTATGAAAAATATAAAAAGTTCAGAAATACTCCATTAATTGCTATTTTGTGCTCAAATAGAGTGTTTTCTCTAATAAATGAAGGTGTACAAAATATGAATGTATTAGAGAACAATGTAGCATCACATGAGCACAAAATAGGGCTAAATGGGGGGTTAAATATGTAATATTGAACCCGAATCACACCCCCCAACTAGCGATTTGCTAGTCTCTAGCAAAAAGAGCGATTAATACGGATGATTAACAAAACAATAAATTCTATCAATCGCTTATGACATGGCTCAATAATAAGCTTTCCAACATGATCTAGACTATCAACATACACAATCCATGCACAAGATCAATCACATGATATTTTCTCTAATTTAGTTTGAATAAATAGCATGCAAGCATCGTTTTGCGCAAGCGAAAGTATAACACGTCGTTATATTCTAGTCTTCTCATTTCCAAGGAATTGGCCTATCCAAAAGTAACCGTTCGAATCATGGGTATTGAGATTGCTTTAGTATATTCACCATTTCTTTTCTTTTATTAGTTCCGCGTAACGCGCATCAAGCAACATTCGCAGAAAAATGTATAACTTGGATCGCTCCATCAAATGATTGAGTTTCCGGTCAATGGCTCCCAAATCAGACGATAATAGGGCATTAGGCCAAGAAAGACCCCTCGGACTGTACTACTCGAGCCAACCAAGTTATTTATTAGTGACATACTTATTCATTCATTTTTCTTCATTCATTTTTTCTTTCTTTTCTTTTCTTTCTTCTTTTTTTGTAAGCAACTCAACACCCATATTTTCGAACATAAACATTAATAACCATGGCCACATTCCTCTTCAACTTGAGGACTATTCTTATAAATCGTGTATACTTAAGCTTTTTCATCACATTAGCATGCATGAAATAAATTCAAACTATTTCGAGATATTAATCATGGAAATTGAAAGTTTTCATGAATAGCATATTAACGGTAATTCCATGAAGAAAAAATAATTTAATCAAGCCATAAACAATTTTTAGAACTCAATTAATGTATAATCATCCGTATTTGAGGCATATGAAGGAGTTTTAAAATGATGAGATTTGGTGATTTATTCTTCTCAAAAAAAATCCTAAGGTCTCATACACACACCCCAACTAAAGATGGACATTGTCCTCAATGTCGAAAGGGGTACGAGTTTATTCAAGCCAGCAACCTAGAAAGCATATAAAAATCTACACTACTGAAAAGAACACACCGTGATCAAACGGCGGATCCCGAATCTTTAATTGTGGAGGAAGTTGTTCAATTTGCTCCTTGTGCTCCTCGGCGAGTAATCTTCCTCTATTAGCTAAATTGGACCCCAGCAACACAACTCCAAGCATCTCTATAACGTGTTTACCAGTTTCCTGCAAGAGATGAGTCATGTCGGTCCAAATTAGTTTGTGATTCCTTTCAACAAAAATATTCCAAATGTAGTCATCAAAATAGTTGAAATAAATTAAAGCAAGTTGACGACTACTCCCTGAAAGATATGCACTACTCTCGGTATGATGCTCGATCAATGGGGAGAGGGGTAAATGATTTTGGGACAAAACTGGAGGAGGGCATGGTTCTGACTCCATGGCGATAATCTCAAAACCCTTGTCCCTAGCTGTCTCCTCCTCTCGTTCATCCAAAAATTTTAGCTCGTCCTCTCTTTTGCACACACTTTCTGCCATGTGGATATTTTTTGCTCGTGTCCTCAACGTGACATGGCTCGCTCGATATACATGCAATAGAAGATAAGTTCGTATTAGATTTTTGAAGTTGAATTTCAAAAGAATTATTTTCTTCTAGGCAAGTGGCAATCAAATTAAGATTTTCAAAGGATTTCTGAATCTGCCGAATCCGAGCAAGGAAATTCTCTTGGAATTGATGGGATGTGGCCTCCTGTGTCTGAATAGTCAAGTAAACTTCCTCTTTCAAGGATTGCAAAGGTACGTCTACGCTTTGCTCCCCTTGATTGAGGCACGAAGGCTCCGTTGAATCGCACTCTGAAGTCTCTTCCATGGTTTCTTCATTTTCTTACAGAGACTCCATGTATTCCCACGCCTCTGTCGGCGTCATGCCTCCCAATAATTCCTGCATCTATGGTCGTAGTCCATCTAGGAAAGACACCATAAGCTCTTCATTTGTGTACCCATGCTGCGGATAGCTCGATACTATGTTTGTGAACCTCCTCCAGGCCTGAAAGAAAGTTTCACAATCAGTTTGATTAAAATTTACAATCTTGAGCTTTTCCATCCTATGTTTGTGTGCATTAGCATACCGTGCATCATACAGATTGTTCGTGCAATAGAAATTCATATAATCCATTTGTAAAAAAACAAAAGTTTAAGTACAAAAAATTAAACAAAAATTTATATACAGTAAAGTGGAAAGATCTCACCGAAGGTCCTCTAAATGAAATAAACCGTAGTCACAAACCATTCCTCCCCGATAACGATGCCAAAAACTTGGTTGGACCCAAAAAGGTGCTCTCTCTCAAGCGCAAGAGTCCGTACAAGTAATATAATCTGGGAGTCCAGAAGTCGAATCCTCAGGAGGAAATCTGTTGCAACCACAGCTCAAATCAAATAGAAATCCAACGAAAAGAAACTAACCACTTCACTAATGATGGTGATGGTGTGAAAGTGCGTGATGGTGATGTGCGAACAATACGAACAAAGAAAAGTCGTGTATGAAAATATCTATAAAAAGTATGCACATGGTATGGGTTCGTTAGGATCAATGATTTGTATTAATTTGGTTGACAAGTATAACGCAATGAATTCTCCTTTTGGGAGCAATTCACCGGAAAATACCCAATATAACTCAATGAATTCTCCTTTTGGGAGCAATTCATCGGAAGTTACCCTTTTGGGGGTTCAAGCACAATATTCAATAAGATCGTCGCTAAAGTTATAATACGATATGAAACTCTCTTTTGGAGAGATCAACACTACGGTATGAAACTCCCTTTTGGGGAGATCAAAACTCACCCTTTTGAGGCGATCATCAACTCAATCACTTCTTTTGGAAGATGAAAAAGACGATTTACGAACAAAGATTACAACTTTAACGAAGTTTAATGATTTAGCACAAGAATACAACCAAATAAACACGCATCATATCCCCTAACTACGCCATACCATGCACAATAACAATTTAGCTACTCATGGTGCAAGAATAAACAAGTTTCATAGCAAAATACATCAATCCAATAGCAAAATACAATAGAAAAGCACCAAATACGAGGTTTGAGTTAAGAAATTTATCACCAAATATCCTTGAAAAGACACCAAAACTCTCTGGAAATAAGAAAATAGCCTCTGGAATTTTACAGAATTTTTTGGTGGCGAAATACGGCTCCTAGAGCCTCCAATAAAAAGTATGCACATGGTATGGGTTCGTTAGGATCAATGATTCGTATTAATTTGGTTGATGAATATAACTCGATGAATTCTCTTTTTGAGAGCAACTCATCGGAAAATACCCTTTTGGGGGTTCAAGCACAATATTCAATAAGATCGTCGCTAAAGTTATAATACGATATGAAACTCTCTTTTGGAGAGATCAACACTACGGTATGAAACTCCCTTTTGGGGAGATCAAAACTCACCCTTTTGGGGCGATCATCAACTCAATTACTTCTTTTGGAAGATGAAAAAGACGATTTACGAACAAAGATTACAACTTTAACGAAGTTTAACGATTTAGCACGAGGAATACAACCAAATAAACACGCATCATATCCCCTAACTACGCCATACCATGCACAATAACAATTTAGCTACTCATGGTGCAAGAATAAACAAGTTTCATAGCAAAATACATCAATCCAATAGCAAAATACAATATAAAAGCACCAAATACGAGGTTTGAGTTAAGAAATTTATCGCCAAATATCCTTGAAAAGACACCAAAACTCTCTAGAAATAAGAAAATAGCCTCTGGAATTTTACAGAATTTTGTGGTGGCGAAATACGGCTCCTAGAGCCTCCAATACGCTTAAAATACGCCAAAATCTGCTTGGATACGCCCAAAACCCCTAGGAATACCTTATATACTAACATTACGGGTTTAATGATTCTTAACGGGTTCACAACCCACACCAATAGCATAAAACCTGAACCCATCAGCCGCTTCAAACGACCGCCGTCGGATCAAGGCGCGATCTGCTGAGGGAGTGCCACGTGTGATTTGAGTTTCGTGCGCCCGCAACCATTTCGATTACAGCTCGGATTAATCTGGGCCGTAGGATCGTCGATCAATAGCTAAGGACGGGCCACGTCACCCCGTAGGCGTATTCGAATTCGAATCGAATTCTTGTTTGCTTCGGTCCGTCCGATCGCAAATCGACCGACCACACGTAGCCACGTCGCCCCGAGATGCTGGGTTCGGCGAGTTCGAGCGGGCTAGACGTGGATCGTTCGATCGGGCGGAGAGCTCCTACGATTGTGCCACGTAGCGCTTGGACTCTGATCAGCCTTCGGAGAAATCTTCGTCCGTTGGATGTACAATCGGACGGTTCACGTTGATCAGCCCACGGATCCTCGTTGCTTCGTACGGCTGCGATCTCAGCTTGATCATGCGCTGCTCGATTGAGCGGGCGCCGTTGCGATTGCACCACGTGGCGGAGCGCTGGTGGAGCGCGCGTATACGAAAACGTATTCCGCACGTATTTGCGTATTTTTGTGCGTATTTCTCCATTTAAAGTGTATTCTGCATTCAAAAATTCACAGTAATTAGCACAGATCTCAGAAAAATACAAATAAATAGTCGTTGGAATCGTGAAATCGAGACCAAGCTATGAAAAATATAAAAAGTGCAGAAATACTCCATTAATTTCTGTTATGTGCTCAAATAGTGTGTTTTCTCTAATAAATGAAGGTGTACAAAATATGAATGTATTAGAGAACAATGTAGCATCACATGAGCACAAAATAGGGCTAAATGGGGGGTTAAATATGTAATATTGAACCCGAATCAATCTACGCACCTATGGGGAGATTTGTCAGGAGGATCATCAGGCAGGATTTGTCGAGTGCAGTGAGCAGGAGTCTATCTTTTCCTTGCAGACCTCTACTGAGCACACTGGAGCTTGGGACTATGAGGAAACTGAAAGTAGTGGTGGAAAACTATCTACTATTGAGACCTGTTTTCGCGTTGAAGCCTTTTTGCCGGATAATTATCATGCACTTGAGGGAGACCTAAAGCCCTCCTCCATGGTCTTCTTGCCACCGTGCAAAGCTTCGCCATGCGAACCCACGGTTGAAAGTGAAGGCCGAATGTTAGCATCCAGGAGACCCAAGAAGAAGTTCTCTCATTGGAGGATGCACAACTTGAGGAATATGTGTCAAGGCCACATGAAGGTGAGATGAAGGAGTTACCTCCGGGATTGAAATATGAATACTTGGGAGACGATTCGACGCAGCCGGTCATCGTGAACTCCTTGCTACCCGAAAACCAAATGACTAAATTACTTGATGTTCTGAAAAAATTCAAGAATGTTTTCGGGTATGCGATTGAAGACTTGAAGGGAGTAAACTTGGGGCTTTGCTCGCATAGGATATTGCTTGAAGATGAGCAAGCCTCTTCCATCGAGCCACAACGAAGATTGAACCCCATCATGATGGAAGTAGTCAAGAAGGACATTATTAGACTCCTCCAGGCCGGGATTATCTACCATATTTTCGACAGTCGTTGGGTTAGCCCGGTACATGTTGTGCCCAAGAATGGAGGGATGACAGACATTCGTAACGAGAAAAACGAGCTAATACCCACGAGGACCATCACTGGATATCGAATGTGCAGTGATTACCGGAAATTGAACATGGCCACAAGGAAAGATCACTATCCTCTCCCTTTTATTGATCAGATGCTCGAAAGACTGGCCAAGCACAACTATTTCTGCTTCATGGATGGATACTCTGGCTTCCTGCAAATTCACATCCACAATGATAACCAGGAAAAGCCCACTTTCACATGTCCGTTTGGGACGTATGCTTATAGGAGGATGCCGTTTGGGCTTTGCAATGCCCCGGCTACATTTCAAAGATTGATGTCCGCAATTTTCTCCGATTACTCTCAGGACATAATGGAAGTCTTCATGGATGATTTTTCCGTTTATGGGACAGAGTTCGACTCGTGTCTCTGCAACCTAACTAAAGTCCTGAAGAGATGTCAAGATAAAGTGCTAGTTTTAAATTGGGAGAAATGCCACTTTATGGTCCAAGAAGGAGTCGTATTGGGGCACATTATTTCTTCAAGGGGGATTGAGGTTGACAATGCAAAGGTAGATGTGATCGAAAAGCTTCCGCCTCCACTTAACTTTCGGGGAGTCTGCGGTTTCCTAGGGCATGCGGAATTCTACCGCCAGTTTATAAAGGACTTCTCTAAAATTTCTAGGTCCTTGACTCAGCTCCTTGTAAAGGATACGCCTTTCGTCTTCGATGACAAGTGCATGGAAGCCTTCTGCCTTTTGAAGAAAGTCCTTATTTCCGCACCTGTGATTCAACCGCCCGACTGGAGTCTACCGTTCAAGTTAATGTGCGATGCTAGCGACTATGCAGTTGGGGCCGTCTTGGGGCAAAGGAAGGACAAAAATCTGCACGTCATCTACTATACAAGCAAGACCCTCGACGAAGCTCAAAGGAACTATACGACAATAGAAAAAGAACTCCTAGCCGTCATCCATACCATGGACAAGTTCCGGTCGTATCTTGTGGGTGCCAAGGTTATCGTGCACATCGATCATGCTGCCCTCAAATACCTTTTGAGCAAGGAGGAGGCCAAGCGTGCCTCATAAGGTGGATTCTCCTCCTCCAGGAATTCGACTTTGAGATCAAGGACAAGAAAGGGGCGGATAATGTTGTTACGCCGCGCTTCCCATTGTATTTGAGAGCGAGGACGCGAGCGGGTCCGCATGTGCTTAAAACAAGAAGGAGATAATTTTTCTTTACTTCCTCCTTGGTTTAAGCACTTACTCACCTGTGTGATAACATCCTTGCAGATTCTTGCATGCAACTCAAACAACACAAATAAGTATTCTATTACAATCTCAAGTCTCAAAAAATGAATACAACAATGTATGAAATGAAAAGAGGGTCATAAAGCCCATACAATCGTTGAGAGGGTGTAACAAGTACAATGATGCTGCGAGGGTACAAAGCTGCGAGGGGGAAACTCCAAGGCAAAGCACTCCTGATCAACCTGCTCAGTCACTAAGCAACCTCTTCTTTAAACCTGTCTAATACCTGACGTATATTTCACAAGACAAGGAAATATACGTCAGCGAGGGTCGCTCGGCAAGATTTAGAAGGTTAAGATAATTGACCCTCGGCAAGGTTTTCAAAACAATTTCAAGGCAATATGAGTGACAAAATAGAATTTACAATAATTAAAGCATAGCAGCGTAAGAAACATATAAGCACGTCAAGCGTAGTGCACAAGTAGTGGCATGGCAAGTGTAGTGTGCAAGGCAGTGAGCAGGCGAAGTGTAGTGCGCAAAGTGGCCAACAAGGCAAGGTGTAATGTGTACAGTAATAAGCATGGCAAGTGTTTGTGTGCAGCAATAAACATGGCAAGTGTGGTGTGTACAGTAGTAAACATGGCAAGTGTAGTGTGTACAGCAGTAAGCATGGCAAGTGTGGTGTGTACAGCTGTAAGCATGGCAAGTGTGGTATGAACAACAGTAAACATGGCAAGTGTGGTGTGTACAGCAGGTGTGGTGTTAGTTCACGAACAAGGCTGGAGTAATTAGCAAGAGTATGCAATCCTCAAATAGTAACAACAGAGGTAAAGAGTGTGACAATCAATCAAGTGTGCCTAGTGAAAAGCCCAATGTCTGAGGGGAAAAGTGACTAGCGTTACACCCAAGCCAACGGGAGCTACCCGTGGCTCTCTACTCACCGACCCGGCCAGGTGTCGGTCAAGTTTACCACAAGAGTGCAATCTAGCATTCTAGCCTCTACTACATTGAACTACCCCACTCAAGTGTTCTGCTGGAACACGAGCCAGCCTAATCCATATTACAAGCACGAGTTTGTCAACTCACATGATATCACGATTTCACGATTTCACCTCTTGGGTGCACGAATTCATAATTTCACGATTTCAAGTATTCCATTCTGTCAATATGTTCCATTAATACATGTTCCATCAATAACCATTCAAGCATGGGTGTACGAGCATGACGTGCGACATGACATAAAGCAAAAACTAGAAATTCTTGACTTGGCAGTTAAAGGTAATGATATTTAAAAGTTGTAAAATGTACACTTGCCTGTTGTAGCTGTTTTCGGGTGCCCACGGGATCACGATGAAAGGTGTACAAGGCTGCGTCATTTAGATTTACGATATTAAGTTGAAGGTGATAAAATAGCAAATAATACAACTTAAAGTTAGTGTTTAATTGCACTGACTTATATATCTGTTACGCCTATTTGGCCGAAGACCGAAAGACACGAGCCCGAAAACCCGACTACCGATCAGAAGCCCATCCGCGAGATCGGGCCCGCCCGACGAGGCCCACAAGAGGGCCCCCGAACGTCGATCCGACCCGACCCCGGAAACACGCGAGTCACTCGCCCACTCCAGCGATAACCGTTCCCCCGGGCCCGCTGCCACTTAATGGCCGTTATTGGGAGGTGCTGGCATGGCGCGGGGAGCGGCGACGAGGAGGCGGATTGAGGGGGCACGATTGGGGGCGGACGAAGGACGTGAGTCATGGGTGGTCGCGACGAGAGGCCTATAAAAGGACTAGGAGGACGACTGAACAAAGGACCGCATCTCAGGTAACAAAACCTAAGGTACTCCATCAACGACCTTGTTCCCCCACTTCATCTCCTTCCCCCCGCTCGTGCCGGAGGACGTCGTTCGGATCTCCTCTCGAGTCGAACCGTCCCCGCCGAGCCTCCTCTTTCAGACTATCATCTGACTTAGGCATCGGAGGGGATTTGGCCGGAACCAAGGTCCGGCCTCCCTGACGAGTGTTCTCGTCTGTTCAGGAAGGCGTTAGATCCAAGTGCCGAAGCTTCCCTTCAACACCAGGCGAACGCCATCAAACATCAAGCGAGACGACCGAGGCTACCCCTCGTCGTTCGACCGACCGAGGCCGAGCGCACCCATCCGAGCCGAGGCTTCCCCTCAGCTCTGCGTCGGCCGCGCATCAAGCCAAGGTGCCGAGGCTACCCCTCGTCGTCCGACCGTTCGAGGCCGAGCACCTCACACCGGGCCGAGGCTTCCCCTCAGCCACCCAGAGGCCGAGGATCCAGACCCGGCCCCGCTGACGTGCTCCGCGTCGGCTACATCCCCGATTCGCGTAGCGTCTACACGCGCTCGAAGCACCCAAGGGACCCTAATCGGCCCCTTGACCACGTTGACCGGGCAGTCCACAGTCAACGATATTGTAGTGAGAAAACACTCTGAAATATCTGGCGCCGTCTGTGGGAACGAACTATCCCATGAAAAACAAACCACACCTGCAATGACACGGCTTCACCCATCACGGCGAAGGGAGGGCAAGGCTCAGGCGCGAGGCGACAGGGCCCGCCATGGTTGGCAAGGAAGGGCCCGGGCCCAGCACGAGGAGGACCAGGAGGAGAAGACCAAGAAGCCCTCGCCGGCCCTACCGGTCGGGAGGACGGGCACGGCCGTAGCAGCGAGCAGGTCGGACGCAGCTTTGGTGGTGTCGGTGATCATCGACACAACAATGGTACGGCGGCTGCTCATCAACACCGGCAGCTCCTGCGACGTCCTCTTCATGTCAACCCTGGAGAAGATGGGGCTGCGGAAGGAAGACTTGGAACCTCGCTCGGGTCCCGTGGTAGGGTTTACGGGTCATTCCACCCCCATCGTCGGCATGATCCGCCTCCTGGTAACACTCGGAGGCCCACCAGACTCGGTGACCCTGGCAGTAGAATTTGTCGTATTAGGGATCGGGTCGGAGTACAACGGAATCATCGGTCGACCCCTTCTCAACGCCATCGGCGCATTAGTCTCGACCCTTCATCAGACTATCAAGTTTCGAACACCAAGGGGGACGGGGTAGGTCGAAGGTGACGCGGGGAGACCGAACACCTGCTACCAACTGGAGGAGGAAGGGCCCGAGGATCGTCTAGTCGACCAGATGGCCGCGCTCGACTTAAGGAGCAGGCCGAGACCCGCCCCTGCGAAGGAACAAGAGCAGATCCTGGTCACGGACATCGAGGGCAGGTTCATCTCAATCGGGAGAGGACTAAACCACGACCTGAGGAGCCAACTGGTCGAGTGCCTGGAGGCGAACCTTGACGTCTTTGCTTGGTCACCGGAGGACATGCCCGGCGTAGATCCCCAGGTGATCGTCCACCAGATCAACGCCGACCCCAACTTCAAGCCGGTCAGGCAGAAGAAGGGAAACCTGGGTGGCGAAAAGATGAAGGCGGCCTCCGAGGAGGTAGAGCGTCTTCTCGACGCAGGCTTCATACGAGAGGTCTGGTACCCGGAGTGGCTATCGAACGTGGTGATGGTCAAAAACCCCAACGGAAAGTGGCGAATGTGCGTGGACTTCAGTGACCTCAACAAAGCATGCCCCAAGGACAGCTACCCCCTGCCACGCATAGACCACCTTGTGGACAGTGCCTCGGGGTACGAGATGCTTAGCTTCATGGATGCCTACTCAGGGTACAATCAGGTCCAGATGGATCCTCGGGACGACGAGATGACAGCCTTCACGACGGACCGGGGAACCTACTGATACAAGAAGATGCCCTTCGGTTTGAAAAACACAGGGGCCACCTACCAGAGAATGGTCAACAAGGTTTTTCACTCCCAGATCGGGAGGAACCTGGAGGTCTACGTCGACGACATGCTTGTCAAGTCAAGAAAGCCGGAGGACCATGTCGCCGACCTCCGTGAAACTTTCGAGCAGTTGCGGCGACACAACATCTGACTCAACCCCACGAAGTGCACGTTCGGGGTAAGATCCGGCAAATTCTTGGGATTTATGATAACTAACCGTGGCATTGAAGCTAACCCTGACAAGATCGAGGCATTGATCAATATGCGAGAGCCAGCGACGATCAAAGAACTGCAAAGGCTGAATGGGCGTATCGCGGCCTTAGGCGATTCCTATCCAAATCGGCGGAGAGATCGCTCCCCTCTTCAAAGTTCTGAGGAAAGCGATCGCAGAACCGTCAGACAACAGGAAGGCGATACCATGGGACGAAGACTGCTCTAGGGCATTCACGGATCTCAAGGAGTACCTTCGCAGCCCGCCTCTCCTGTCCAATCCACGAGAAGGGGAATCGCTAAGCCTTTACCTGGCATGCGCGGAAGAAGCGGTGAGCTCGGTACTGATCAGGGAAGACGGTGGGGTGCAATGGCCGGTGTACTACACGAGCCGGGTCTTGAAGGGAGCGGAGGTGCGATACTCGCCCATGGAGAAACTGGCATACGCCCTCATTCTCTCAGCGCGAAGGCTCAGGCCCTACTTCCAAGCCCACACCATATTGGTCTTGACCGACTCGCAATTGGAGCAGAACCTCAAGAGATTCGATCGAATGGGAAGGATGCTGAACTGGGGGTGGAATTGAGCGAGTTCGACCTCCGATTCAAGCCACGCACAGCCATCAAGGGGCAGGCCTTGGCCGACTTCATCGCTGAATGCACTACGGAAGGAGGACATCCCTCAGAGGGAGAAGGCCCAGCAACGGTAATCATCCAGCCCTTATCTTTTCTTTTGGCTGACCACCTCCACCCTGTCCGGTCAGGAGTTCCAGAAGCATGGATAGTCCATGTGGACGGATCGGCAACACAGTCAGGAGGCGAGGCTGGGATCGCGATCCGATCTCCGGAAGGGAACATCATGGAATACGCGTTGCGGTTCGAGTTCCTGGCCACCAACAACATGGCGGAGTACGAAGCGGTAATCAACGGCCTGAGGCTGGCCCAGGAGCTCGGGGCCGAGTCCGTGCGCCTCCTCAGCGACTCGAAGCTCATTGTCAACCAGCTTCCGGGAAGTTACGAGGCGCGGGAGGAAGCAATGCAAAGATATCTCGCCGTCGCCAAAACGGCGCTGTCCAAGTTCAAGAGCGCGGAAGTCTTACATCTCCCACGGTCGGAGAATGTGTGGGCAGACGCACTGTCGAAGCTAGCCTCGTCCTCGACCAAGGAGCTGGGCCGCACCATTTACGTGGAGAACCTGCAGTCCCCCAGCACGGAAGAGCGGGAGGTGATGGTGATCGACCAAGATCCCACCTGGATGGACCCGATCATACGGTACCTCACTCATGGGGACGTGCCGACGGATTGGGACGAGCGTCGGACCCTGGAAAGGAAAGCGCTCCGATACGTGATCCATGAGGGGACGCTCTACCGAAGACGCTGGACGAAGGCGGATGTTCTCCCATACCTGAAATGCATCGGACCGCAGGAAGCCGACTACGTCCTACGGGAGGTTCTCGAAGGGATCTGCGGAAATCACCACGGGGGTAAGATGGTCGCACAGAAGATCTTGAGGCAGGGATATTACTGGCCGACCCTAGTCCGAGACGCAACGGACTACGTCCAAAAGTGCCAAGAATGTCAGAGGTTTGCCAACCACGCCTCAACTCCCCCGTCGGAGCTCATCCCTATCGTGAGCCCCATCCCCTTTGCGAAATGGGGGCTCGACATCCTCGGACCATTTAAGCCGGGTCGGGGGCAGCGGAAGTATCTGATTGTGGCAGTGGACTACTTTACCAAGTGGATCGAGGCTGAACCATTGGCCACCATCACGTGGAAGAAAGCGAAAAGCTTCGTACGGAACTCCATCATCTCCAGATTCGGAGTACCACGGGCCATCGTCACGGACAACGGGAAACCGTTCGACTCCGCGGGGTTCAAAGACTTTTGCGCGGAATGGTGGATCAAGCTCCTCTTCGCCTTTGTAGCGCACCCCCAGACCAACGGGATGGCGGAAGCAGCCAACAAATGCATCATAGAGCCCCTCCGAAAGAAAGTGAAGGACTCCGAAGGAAACTGGCCGGAAGAGCTCCCCTGGATAATCTGGTCATACCGGACGACCCACAAGGAGGCCACCGGCGAAACCCCATTCATGCTTGCCTACGGAGCCGAGGCAGTGGTACCGGTCGAACTGGGTGAAGAGTCTCTCCGCCTCAAGTGCTTCGACGAAGACAGGAATTCGCAAGGCCTGGAGCTCAGTTTGGAGCTCCTCGGCAAGCGGCGGGAGCAAGCCCTAGCCACCATCATCCGCCAGAAGCAGAAGGTGGCCCGATACTACAATTCTCGGGTCAAGGGAAGGAGTTTCCACCTTGGGGACCTGGTCCTCAGGAAAGCAAGCTTCAACCCGGATATTGCTCGCAAAGGGAAGCTCACGGCTAAATGGGAGGGACACTACAAAGTCATCGAGGTCCTCGGACCCGCAACCTACCGTCTAGCCAATATGGAGGGGAGGATCCTCACTCACGCCTGGAACACTGAACACTTACGCAAGTACTTTCAATAAATGTATTGTTTTCTACGAAATAAATTTACTTAAGTTTTTTCCTTTCCAGATAAATGTGTTCACAAGAATCCCACTCGAGACAAGGGAAGCCTCGCCCGATGGGACGCCTGCTAAGCGTGCGCCTAACAAAAGGATATACAAAGAGACGTACGAAGAGGCCGAGGGGCATTCCCCTCCCTCAAACATCTCCGGGGCACCCGTGAAGCCACATGCTGGTTGTTCACTTGGGTCGCCCCCACGCTCTGTTTCACCGTCAGAGTGCGCCCGGAGATCCTCGAAATTTACTCCCGAGAGCGAGAACTTCTTCTGGATCTCGGATTGGCAACGGGCGAAACCCTTCTCGAACGCATCAGCCACGGCTGACTCGACAAAGGAGGTGGCATACTCCTCCACAGCGTCTTGGGTGATCTGGGACGGATCCACCTCCTCAAGCTCACGCACCCGAGCCTTCAAGGTCTCGATCTGGCGTTGGAGCTCCGCCCTCTCCACCTCAATCTCCCGGGATCTCTCGCCGAGTTGAGCGAGGAGAGCCCTCTCCCGTCCCTCCGCCGCCTCCAGACGATCGGAGAGCTCCAGGGCCTCGGGGGCAGCAACGGCGACGGGGATCTCGACAACTCCCCCAGGTGTGTCGGTGTCTCCCAAAAGCACGGCGACCCGCTCCTCGGCCTCTGACTTTGTAGCCAAAGCCAAGGCTCTCTCACGGTCCGACTCTTCGAGGGCAGAGGACAGCTCGGTTATGCAGGTCTCCAAGGACTGGACTCGCGCCTCGTCAAACTGACCTGCCTCCCCCTCATCACCGTGGACATCAGGATCCCGCCCGGTGTCGGACCTGGCCTTAGGGAGCGCCGCAAACTGGCGCCTCATCGAAAGTCCCACCGAGGACAACTGCACCAAGGCGACAAAGGTAAGACGGTGAAATCAGCTAGAGGGAGAACAAGCAGAGACACCTCACCTGTTGGCCAGCCTGAATCACGAAGGTGGCCAAACAGTCGCCTCTGACTCCATCCAGCGCGGCATGATCAAGAGGGAGGCAACTATTCTCAGCCACTCGCGCGGCAGTTCCGCGGCTCAAAAACACCGACTCCTTCTCCCCCACCGGGAAGCGTGGGCGAAGAAGGCCTTCCCCTGACGAAGGAAACTCGCCCGGGTCGGAGCGAAACGCGCCCAGATACCGATCGTAGGCATCGGGGAGAGAACCGTTCGAGAGAGGCGAGGGGCCGGCCCACGGTCAGGCAATCTCAACAGGGGCAGGCCGGTGCTGATCAGCGGACGGCGAGACGTTAACTTCCTCGACCTCCCCGTGGACCCTCTTGGAAGACTCCAACAAAGGGGTGGAGGGAGATGGCCCCTTCTTCCTTTTGGAACCAACAGCAGAGGTCATGATCCGCTGCTTCTTCCGGACCTCCAACACATGATCCCTCTTACGCGGGCCCGGATCCGGGGCCAGCACGTGAGGGCTAGCGGGAGAAGAATTGAGAGGGAATCCACATGCACCCAAAGAAGAAGTAAGGGGCCGAGAAGAGCCCGAGCAACCCCGAATGGCGAACGCTCGGAGAACTTACCCAAGGGCCACACAGTCTTGCGCAAGTTATGGCTGCTGAAAAGGACGTCGATCATCCGATCCCTCGAAGGAATCGCCAGCACGGCCTTCGCCGTCTGCAGCTCGGCGGCAGTTGGGTCACCCAGATCAAGGATGACCGCGCCGGCCGCTTCCCAACGAATCGGGAAAGGTACGCTCGACGGGAGAACGACAAATACGTACTCCCCCTTCCAAAGCTTCAGGGAGCTCGGCAACCCCAACACAAGGCTCATCTTCGGACGGGCGCTGATGTAAATCCACGCCCCCGACTGGTGATGACTCATGCGGTAGAACTGGGCGAAGAGGCGGAGGGAGGGCACCACTCCCTTCAGCATGCAGATGACGACAAACCCAACGAGGAGCCCGATGGCGTTGGGGCAGAATTGGCACAAGCCCACGTTGTAGGCTTGAAGTAACTCGATGATAAAGGGGTGGAGCGGGAAACGGAGTCCGTAGCGGAAGCACTTCTCGTACACTCCAACCTCGTTGGGACCGGGAAGGCAGATCCGCTCGTCGGACCCGGGAGCGCGAGCCGAATAAGGTGGAAGCAGGTAGGCGGAGTGCATACCCCCGATGGTGGTGGCACAGACTGACGAATGCCATGCTAAGACCTCCGGAGGCACCCCAGAAAGCTCGCCCCCATGCCGACGAATCGCCGAAGGAGGACTACCCATCAAGTTAGGAGTGACGTCATGCTCCGGCTGACCCGAACCAATGGCAGATGAAGACGACATTGGGCAGAGCTCGGGCAGGATTAAGATCAAACACGAAGAAGAAGATGGCGGGATGGCGGCTCACAACCAGCACAGCTTCTCTACCAAAGATGACCCCGCGAACGGTGGGGATAAACCCGCAGCTACACGTGGCAGCATCATGGGACCGACGGCGCTTCGGAACCCGCGTCTTGAAGGTATCGAACGGGCCGACTCATGATGACGCCCAATTAATGAATCAGCTTCGACTGACGAGCCTGTCGAAATCGGCGGAAGTCACATCGGCCGAGCCGAACCAGCCGAGGCCGATCGACCCGACCGATGGGGGCAATTGTTACGCCTATTTGGCCGAAGACCGAAAGACACGAGCCCGGAAACCCGACTACCGATCAGAAGCCCATCCGCGAGATCGGGCCCGCCCGACGAGGCCCACAAGAGGGCCCCCGAACGTCGATCCGATCCGACCCCGGAAACGCGCGAGTCACTCGCCCACTCCAGCGATAACCGTTCCTCGGGCCCGCTGCCACTTAATGGCCGTTATGGGGAGGTGCTGGCATGGCGCGGGGAGTGGCGACAAGGAGGCGGATTGAGGGGGCACGATTGGGGGCGGACGAAGGACGTGAGTCATGGGTGGTCGCGACGAGAGGCCTATAAAAGGACTAGGAGGACAACTGAACAAAGGACCGCATCTCAGGTAACAAAACCTAAGGTACTCCATCAACGACCTTGTTCCCCCACTTCATCTCCTTCCCCCCGCTCGCGCCGGAGGACGTCGTTCCGATCTCCTCTCGAGTCGAACCGTCCCCGTCGAGCCTCCTCTTTCAGACTATCATCTGACTTAGGCATCGGAGGGGATTTGGCCGGAACCAAGGTCCGGCCTCCCTGACGAGTGTTCTCGTCTGTTCAGGAAGGCGTTAGATCCAAGTGCCGAAGCTTCCCTTCGACACCAGGCGAACGCCATCAAACATCAAGCGAGACGACCGAGGCTACCCCTCGTCGTTCGACCGACCGAGGCCGAGCGCACCCATCCGAGCCGAGGCTTCCCCTCAGCTCCGCGTCGGCCGCGCATCAAGCCAAGGCGCCGAGGCTACCCCTCGTCGTCCGACCGTCCGAGGCCGAGCACCTCACACCGGGCCGAGGCTTCCCCTCAGCTACCCAGAGGCCGAGGATCCAGACCCGGCCCCGCTGACGTGCTCCGCGTCGGCTACATCCCCGATTCGCGTAGCGTCTACACGCGCTCGAAGCACCCAAGGGACCCTAATCGGCCCCTTGACCACGTTGACCGGGCAGTCCACGGTCAACGATATTGCAGTGAGAAAACACTCTGAAACAATATCCATTACATATATAAGCTTAGATAATATGCTAACCTTGGATAGTACAAAGGATACTGCCAGTTATGTGTAGTGAACATTCAGTTTATATAATAAATGTATGAGATGACTTATAGTTAATAAATAGTACTGACATCCCATAACTTGATTTACATCATATAATATTTACTGTTACTACATAACACAACTAACATATCTACATCTAGTTACTGTTAAACTATTATAATATCTAATTATTAAACTAATCGTAACCTTATAGCATGTTAACAACTGACAGAATAAAGTTGCACATCATATTACTACCAGTTACACATTACTAGTTAACAACTTACATCATTATATTAAGTATAATAACTCGCATGCGAGTATAAGACTTACGTTGATTCGGCGAGTGTTGCCCAGCGGAGATGGGCGTCGACAAGTCGAAACAATGCGGCTGCGGTGACTGCAGCCCAAGCTGCTGCGGGGTCGGTGAGAATGCGTTCGTCGGAGGGGAGGCACTGGCGGTGCGTCGTGGTGTCGTTGGAGGTGAACGGAGGCAGCTATGCAGCGAGGTTGGCACTGGTGTTCGGCGTTGAGGCTGGAGGAAGACGGGAACGAGGAGGTGTAGGGGAAGTCGTGGGTGCTGGAGCTGTCGAGGAGAGGAGGTGTTCGGAGTTGAGCTGGAGGTGGTTGGTGTTTGTGAAGGAGGCGGTGGCTTTATGGAGGGCTGGGGAAGGAGTTCAGACGCCGGTGGTTGAAGAGTGTGGCAACGGGAGGTGGGGCTGAGGTTGGTGTGGCTGGAGGTAACATTGGGAGGTGGTGTCGGCGCGGCTTGTCGGGGATGCCGTGAGTATTACAAGAGGGAGGAGGAAGTTGGTTCGGGGGTTTGTCGGTGGTCGAGTGGGTATTGCGGGGTGGCGCTTGAACGGAGAGCGGGGCTTGAGGGGTGAAACAGGGGAAATGGCGGAGGAGATGACGGTCGACGACGTCGAGAGCTGCAGGTTGAAGAGGGAACGGCGGCGGTGTCGGAGGTTGAAGGAAGGAGGTGGGCAGGCTGAGGTGGGTGGTCGAGTTGGCGAGGCTCGGCGATGAGCTGTAGGGCGCCCGGGGTCGCCTGAGGCGAGGCGGTTAGATGCGGGCTTGGGAAGCTGCTGGTGGCTGTCGGAGGGAGAGAAATAATAAGAGTACTGGGTAGTTAAGAAGTGATAGGGAGAGTGGGGACGTGGGATTGGTTGCAGCAATTTATGGGAGAGAGAATTGTGTGCGGTTGGGATATAGCAACATGAATCGTGGAAAGACGTGGGATTGGTTGATCACGTGAGGATGAGCTGAAGATGGCGATAAATTAAGATTCGGCCATTAGTCGTTTTTTTTGATTTGAAAGTGATAAATGTTGTATGATAATGAACTCAAGAGAGAGAGAGAGAGAATTTCATTGCTAAGAATAAGTCACCATCGCTAAGAGCCATGGTGCTCTATTTATATATCTCATAGTGGGGAGGCCAAAAGCCTCTAGGAGACCAAGGGTCCCCATTACTCTAAGTAATGGGGGCCTAATGAATGGGTAATGAAGGAGGGGAGGCCAAAGGCCTCCCTCATTCATAACACTCCCCCTTACACATTCATCACTTCGGTCTCAGCTACTGAGGCAAGGGGTGGATACTTCTGGATCCAGAGTAAGTGTGTTTGCCTCGTTAAAACCTTATCTGTGGAAAACCCAGTGGGAAAACCCAACAGCTTAAGGAAAAAGAGTGCAACCCACATGTTACTCCCCCTGATCCGTACAAGCTTCAGGCTTGCAGGTCTTTCAACTGTCGCATACCAATGTTCTTTACAAGCTTTACAAAAGTACATTTAGGCAATGCCTTAGTAAAAAGATCAGCTAAGTTGTTGCATGACTGGATCTGTCGAACTTCAATCTGCTTGTCGTTCTTCTGCTCGTGCGTCCAGAAAAACTTGGGAGAAATGTGTTTTGTCCTGTCGCCTTTGATGTAGCCCTTCTGAAGCTGAGCAATGCATGCGGCGTTGTCTTCGAATAGGGCAGTAGGCTCCAGATCACTGGTCTTCAGGCCAGTTGATTGGAGGATGTGTTGGACGACGGAGCGTAGCCAAAAACATTCTCTGCTCGCCTCATGGATCGCGATGAGCTCTGCATGGTTGGAAGATGTAGCAGTAGTGGTTTGTTTTACCGATCTCCAAGAGATAGCAGTACCTCCGTAGGTAAATACAAAACCTGTTTGAGATTTTGCCGTGTGCGGATCAGAGAGATAACCTGCATCAGCATAACCAAACAATTTGGGAGAGGCACCTCTCTGGTAGTAAAGTCCAAGATCAATGGAACCCTGAAGGTATCGCAGAAGATGCTTTACTCCGTTCCAGTGGCGCTTTGTGGGCGCAGCACTGTGTCTGGCTAGTAGATTAACTGTAAACGCTATATCGGGACGCGTACAGTTAGCCAGATATAGAAGTGCTCCAATGGCACTGAGGTAGGGTACTTCAGGACCCAGTATCTCCTCCCCCTCTTCCAGTGACCGGAAGGGGTCCTTATGTACATCTAGTGATCTTACGACCATAGGAGTACCTAAAGGATGACATTTATCCATATGAAACTTGCGTAGAAGTTTCTTTGTATAATTAGATTGGTGTAATAGGATTCCACCTCTTAGGTGTTCTATCTGTAAGCCAAGACAATACTTTGTTTTGCCTAGGTCTTTCATTTCAAAAGTATGTTTAAGGCTTTCAGATATCTCTTTGATCTCTGCAGGAGATCCTATGAGATTTAAGTCATCTACATATACAGTTATGATGACAAATCTTGTTCCCGTTCTTTTGATAAATATACACGGGCAGACTTCGTTATTCGTGAATCCTTGCTGTGCAAGAAAATCACTTAGTCTGTTATACCACATCTTGCCCGATTGTTTTAGACCATATAATGATCTATGTAGCCTTACAGAGAATACGTCCCGAGGTATCTCTTTCATCTCTGGGGGTAGATTAAACCCATCAGGAAGTCTCATATAGATATTTTTATCTATATCGCCATATAGATATGCAATCACAACGTCCATGAGCTGCATTTCTAGGCTTTCCAGAGAAGTTAGGCTGATTAAAAATCGGAAGGTGATCGAATCCATGACCGGGGAATACGTATCTTCGTAATCAATCCCCGGTCTTTGGGAAAATCCCTGGGCTACAAGGCGTGCCTTATAGCGAACGATCACATTATTTTCATCTCTTTTTCTTATGAAAACCCACTTATATCCCACAGGTTTTACACCTACTGGTGTGTGGACTACTGGTCCAAAGACTTTGTGTTTCAAGAGTGAGTCCAGCTCTACTCTTATTGCCTCGTCCCACTTTGGCCAATCATCTCTGCGTTTACATTCCGCTAGAGATCGTGGTTCGACGTCATCGTCATATTCAGTGACGTGAACGGCAATATCGAACGCAAAATCGTCGTCGACGACTATGCTATTTCTGTCCAGTACTTCTCCAGTACGTACAAAATTTAATGATGTTTCTCCTATTGTTTCCTCTGCTGGGGAAATCAGGAGGGGAGAAGTAGCTGGTCTGAGCTCAGCATCCTGTGGAGGGATAATCTTAGTATCGCCAGGAGTCTTCCTCTTTCGAGGAACTTTATCTTTTGAACCTGGTGGGCGTCCTCTTTTCATTTGAGGTACAACCAATTCTGCTGCCGGTGGGCTGCATCCATCTATGAGGATGTCAATCCTAGCTGGCGTATTGGCAGCATGGACGTGTGAACGGACAATCTTCTGGTTGTCCGTGAATTTATCCGGTAAAAGATGTACTGTATTCTGGATGTGAAGGATCTTCAGGATCTCATCTTCACACAGATTAGTACGCGGATCATATAGGGACAAAGACTTCTGGTCCCAACTAATGGTCTCAGAAGCTTCTGGCTTCTTAGACTGTGTGCCCAGTTTTGGAAAAAATTTCTCATTAAATTCACAGTCTGCAAAATGTGCCTTGAATGCGTCACCCGTCAGGGGTTCAAGGTATCTGATAATAGAGGGCGAATCAAACCCAATATATATACCTAGACGACGCTGAGGACCCATTTTGGTCCTCTGCGGTGGTGCTATTGGGACATATACCGCACAACCAAACACTCTCAAATGAGAGATATCCGGAAGTGCGCCGTATGCTAGTTGCATCGGGGATAAAGTGTGACCTCCAGAGGGTCTTATCCTAATAAGTGATGCGGCATGTAAAATAGCATGCCCCCAAGCATCCACAGGCAACTGGGATTGCATAAGCAATGGACGTGCAATCCATTGGAGTCTCTTTATAAGAGCCTCAGCTAATCTGTTTTGGGTGTGAACATGTGCTACCGGATGTTCAACTTCAATACCCGTTGCCCGGCAATAGTCTTCGAAGACTTGTGAAGTAAATTCTCCCGCATTATCAAGACGTAGTTTCTTGATATGGTTATCGGGGAAATGAGCACGCAACCTTATTATTTGTGCCAATAGCTTTGGAAAAGCTAGGTTGCGGGTGGACAAGAGGCACACATAAGACCATTTGGTTTATGCATCAATCAGTACCATGAAGTACCGAAATGGGCCACTTGCGGGGTGAATAGGCCCGCAAATGTCACCATGAATTCTCTCAAGGAAGCTAGGAGACTCTAATCCCACTTTCAGGAGGGATGGTCTCGTTATTAGTTTTCCCTTAAAACAAGGGAGACATGGAAATTCACCCTTTTGAAGAATCTTCAGGTTCTTCAATTTGTGTCCACGGGATTCAGTGATGATGCGGCGCATCATTGCTGTTCCAGGGTGACCAAGTCTATTGTGCCAAAGTTGGAATTCTGGTAGTGACTGGCACGTCTGGTGTTCAATCATATTGGCTTCTACTGGTTGAATGTATGTTTGGTATAGACCCGACGGGAGTCCCTTGAATCGCTCGCAGATGATCTTCCGGTCATCTTTTTGACGAGTTACAATTAGATATTCAACCTTATTTTTATCCCTGGTCTCTAAGTGATATCCGTTTAAACGGAAATCCTTGAAACTTACGAGATTTCTGTTTGATATAGGAGAGAATAATGCATTATTAATTTGAAGTCTTGTGTTATTTGGGAGCAATATAATTGCTTCACCAGTTCCTTCGATTATTTGGGACAGTCCTGAAATTGTGATAACAGGACCGTCATATTTGTTTAAGCTATTAAAATAGCAATGATCGCGAAGGATTGTGTGCGTCGAGGCACTGTCCACTAGGCACTCAGACATCATCTATATAAGCCAAAAAAAGAAATTTTATTTGAGGGAAAATGTAGACAACATTCATAAATAAAAGTCCGCACTAAAGCAAATAACAGATGAAGATACATCGAATTCTAAATGCATAGATAAATGATGATGCTCAATCTAGCAGATCGTCGTTCTCGAAGTCTTTAGCAGTAAAGACTGTTGGCGGCTGTACACCTGCCAAGTTTGTTTCAGGTCGAGACTTCTGGCTCGCCTGATATAGATCCTGTAGGTGGCGAGGAGTGCGGCAGTTTCTGGACCAATGGCCAGTCATGCCGCATCTATGGCATTTGTCCTCCCAGGTCTTCTTTGGAAGTGACACGTGCTTGGTGTCCTTTCGCTTCCAAGTGAAGTTTCTTTTCCCTTTATTGTTTTTGTTTGTCTGGGGAGCTGCACCTCTTGGTTGCTTCATTACCGCTTTCCCTTTAGTATTTTTAGTCTTCCTCTTGTTTTTCCACTTCTGGGGAGAAACGTGGTGGGCTTCAGGGATAGGGGCAGTGCCAGCTGGACGTAAGTTATGAGTTGCTAGCAGTAAATCTCGATTCTGTTCTGCTCTAAGTAGGCATGAGATCAGATCGGAGAATCTCGTGAAGTTGCGTTCACGATACTGCTGCATGAGGATTGCATCTTTCTCGTGAAACGAGGTAAATGTTTTTTCCAACATGCGCTGTTCTGTCACTTCTTCACCGCACAACTTCAGGCGTGAGGTGATGTTATGAAGTGCAGAATTATACTCAGCGACGGACTTATAGTCCTGAAGTCTGAGGTTTTCCCACTCATAACTTGCACGGGGTAATATAACATCAATTTGATGTTTATACCGTGCTTCCAGTGCTGTCCACAGGTCCTTCGGGTCCTCAACCGTTAAGTATTCGGCCTTTAAGGTCCGATCTATATGCTTCCTAAAGTAGATTATGGCTTTCGCCTTATCTACATCGGATACAGTGGTTGTGGGGCTGCTGCTAGCTGTAGCAGAAGCTTCGGCCGCTGCTGGGGCCGAGGAAGGAGCCAAAATGGACACAAGGAGGGCCATTGAACGCAAGTGGAACTTCAGGTCCACTCGCCAACTCAGGTAATTTGTCCCTGTAGAATCGAGGACCTCGAAATCGACGCTTGCCAATTTTGCCATTTATCTACGTATTTTAAAATGAGCATGAATTAATTAAAATTCAAAAATTCATGCATAAAGAAATAAACAAGTAAAAATGCGGGGATCGGCCAGATACCCAAAATAGTACACAGTCCAAAGTTCGTTTAAAGTCCATAATAGAAAAAAAAATAATACAACTTTGGAAACCCAAACTGAACTGGGTCCCTATATCTCCGTCTTCATATGCTGTTGCATCGAGCTTTGGCTTACACAGTCATGAATCGACTCCTTGCGGTCCAGCGGACGCGGCCAGGGAATTGACTAAGCCAGGACCACTTGTTACCCAGTCAAGCTAGGTTGGTCCAGCAAACTTAGCCAAGCACATTGACCGACATCATGATCCATTGAAGGAGTTTTCATCAATTCTATGTGTTGTTGCATCGAGCTTTGGCTTTAAAATACAAATTTCCTCACTTACAAATTCTCTCAAAAGAAAATAAAAGTGCAAGGAAAGTAAATAGGTATACAATGGCCGATCCCGAAAAACACATTTTTACTGATTTAAACATCCACGCAGTTCTAAATATGCTACGGGCATAAAAGTAAACAACCACGCATATATCTCAAGCAAAACATATGGTAAGGGAAACTAGAAAATATAAATATCTTGTAGACCACGTGGAAACGTCATACACCGTTAGGTTAGTTGACTAACGGCAGAGCGGTCTCAGGATCTTTAAGATAATTATATTTTGAAAAATAGAGTCCTAGTAAACCATAGATTATAATTTGCAAAAGCGATGTTTAAATAAAGTTGTCAACATGGGCTATAGAAATTATTTGTGATTTAACATAGAGGATAGTCCCTTTAAGTAATTGGCTTCAGGCCATTATTTAGTGGGAAAAAATAATAACCGTTAAGGAATTGGGGCTGCAGGCCCAATTAATTTATTTAGTTATTGATAGGCACAAGTGGGCTGCAGGCCCAACAACAAAATAATCAATTTTATTGAATTTAAACAAAATCAGCCATTAAGCCCATTTTTGGGTTGTGGAATGGAAACAATCCCAAAAACACTAAGTCTGTCACCTCAAATTCCACCCCATCTGTTACTGTTGTCGGCCAGCGTCAGCGCCCAGAAACCCCGTATTATAATTTTCTTTTTATTTTCCATTTGGTTTAATCTTTATGTCTACTTTCATTGACATCCTCATGAATGCATGAAAACCAAGTTTTTGTGCTGTTTTCATTGAATATGTAAACTTGATATGTAAACTTGTAAACATATTGACAGTAACTTGTAAACATATTTACAAGTTTACAAGTTACTTGTAAATATTTAAATATGTAAATATGTAAATAAGTTTACATATGTAAATATGTTAAATGTAAATATGTAAATATGTAAATAAGTTTACATATGTAAATATGTTAAATGTAAATATGTAAATATGTAAATAAGTTTACATATTTACAAGATTCAATATGCTATTTTCATTGACGACAAAAGAATCAAGTCTACTTTCATATACATCATCTTGGTTTTAAACAAAGGTGCCAGGAACAGAACGGTGATTTTGATCCGGTATGTGGAATGAAAACGGTATGTACAGCACTACCGGTCAAATTTTGGAAAAATCAAAGCCAAATCAAATTTTATTCGTATTTATCTACGGGGTTTACGGAAATTACCTCTAGATTATAAATCTAGGGACGATCGAAAAATGAGAAGATCCGTAGATATAAAATCCCACGCTCCGAGTACGCACAATAGGAACGCCGATACGTAGAGCCGCAACAAGAGATTCCTTCGCGCGTCACAAGTAAGAATAGCGTAAAATTTTTTTGGGATGGATTGAGGGTAGAAAGGCTCAAGAAAAGGGGAGCAAACGTGCTGATAACGTGTTGTATGATAATGAACTCAAGAGAGAGAGAGAGAGAATTTCATTGCTAAGAATAAGTCACCATAGCTAAGAGCCATGGTGCTCTATTTATATATCTCATAGTGGGGAGGCCAAAAGCCTCTAGGAGACCAAGGGTCCCCATTACTCTAAGTAATGGGGGCCTAATGAATGGGTAATGAAGGAGGGGAGGCCAAAGGCCTCCCTCATTCATAACAATAAATAATTATTAGGGAGATACAATCAGTTGTAATAAATTCAGATATGATATGATCTCCCAACTACGTGATAAAATAATTTGATTATCAGTTAAGCTTGATTTAGATAACCCCTTTAATAAAGATATTTAGATATGGAAAGTTAATCTATTTTGAATATTAGGATTAGATAAAAAAATCGGTTAAGATGTTTAGATCTGATCAAGATATTAGCACCTATTAAGTTTTGAATTGGGTATGGTCTGGATGATTCGTCAGGATACTTGGATTAGGAAAATTTATTTGATTAACCTGTTAAGATTGGATTAGGGGGGATCGATGTGGTCAACATATTATTACTATTTCGCCCCTGCAATCGTCTTCAACCAAAAGTTAAAGAGGATCATACGCGATCGTCAAATCGCTAGTCGAGCTACGAAAATAAATAAAATCATCTATTAATACACTTGTACATCACTATACTAATTGAGTACGTACGGACTACGTATATGCAGAAACATGCCGTTACAAATGTCGTCGCCGACCACCTGTCTAGGTTGCCTACACTCGATCCGAATGCCACTTCTGTTGATGACTCACTCCCTGACGAGCATCTTTTCTCTTTCTCTTCCGATTGGACTCCATGGTATGCTGACATCGCCAACTATCTATCATGTACCATTGTACCCCACAAATGTGAGTAATTGAACCGGAGGATGCGCACGGGGCACGACTTCCACTCCCAAGCGTAGGAGTTTCACTGCAATAATAAATAACCGGTGAGTACCGGGTCGGATCACAGGGACAAGTCGTTCTATATTCACAAAATTGATTGATAAAGAAAGGTAATAGCGTGTTACAACTACCTCGCTTAACGGTGGATGAGTGTAGGAAAAAGTGAGGTGAAACCAAAATCCTAACCTAAATGGGTAGGATTAGAGAACCAAAAATGGAGTTAGGATAGCTAGGAGAGAAATCATGGGTTGTGGGTTTACTAAGATCGGTGTTAATCAAGCTCTAATTTCCGCATATAACTCAATTGATCATCCGGCTAAGGACACTCAATCGGTAAATTTAGCTTTCATGAACACGAAAATATGCAATAAGCATGGATGCATCATCATAGCACTAATCAAATTAGGAGCATGGATTCATCTCGAATTGTGCCCTTTCGGGTCTTAACCAATTAAAGTGTGCTCTAACAATTCATCCAAGATTAGCTAGATAATAGGCAAGAGGAAATTAGGGCTAAAATTAGCAACCAAATACAATGAATCACAACCCAAGCAAATTAACACTACCCAATCATCATGAATCAAAAGATGAAATTTTCATTCAAAGCTAACCCAAATCCATTACAATAGAGAGATATCAAAATACAAAGGGGAAGAGGATGTGTGTCACCAAGATCTCCCCAAATGAGCCCTAACCTCCTCCAATTTGCTCATCCACCAAGCTTTCCAAGCTCCCATGGCTTCCAACCCTATCCCTAGCCTTGGGGAAGAAGAAGAGCCCAAAAAACCTAAAATCTCCAAAATAACTCAAAACAGCCGATCTCTCCCCTTTGAAATTTTGCAACAGGCGAAATACACCAAAAAGCGGGCATGCGAGTCAAAAAACTCCCCAGAACCCCCATCCGCTCTAAACCCCCCACCTTTAAGAGCTGCGGGTCGGGCACATAGGGCGCTCGACCCGCGGGCACTGAACGCGCCCAGAAACATGGGGGGCACGCGTGGGCCGCGTGCCCCCCCTTCTCATTTTACAGGGGCGGGTCGGCCGCTGGGCATGCCCGCTTTCATTTCGTTTTTTTAAAAAAAATTATTTTTTTAAAAACGAAAACGCAGCGGCCCGCTCAGGAGAGCGTGCCACAGGAATGGGCCGGGGCCGGCCCACAAGCTTCGGATTTTTTGTTTTTATTTTTTATTTTCTTTTTCTAAAATTCCAGAATACCTTTCTTTGCTCCAAAAATTCCCGAAAAATAACTCCAAGCTCCCAAAAATTCTGGAAAAAATTCAGAAAATCTAGAAAAATACCAGGAGCACCTGAAAAATAAGGGGAGCAAAAATTAGTCCATAAAACCCACATTTTATGTATAAAATAGGAATAGGCTTTAATAATACACAATATCTCGAATATGTACGTATCAAAGCCAAAATAGACACAATATACACATAAAATGCCCAGAAATAGGGAGAAAATAAGCAATTTATACCCCCGAATCACACCCTCCAACTAGCTTTTTGCTAGTCCCTAGCAAAATATGCGATAAATTCGGATTGAAATGAAAACATGCACCAACTCATAATATCCTCATGGCATACCCCAAAATGGTATTTCCAATTGATTTCAAAGCCAATATACCCAATGTATGAAAGTAAATAACAAATGACACTCCCCTCAATCCAATTCAAAGAAGAGTAAGGTAATAAGCACCTTATCACATATATCGAGATATATCACAAATGACAAACTTTTTAACTTTCATGGAAATGGCCAAAACAAAAGAAATTCCTCTAAGTGGTGGGAGATGAGATTGCATCGCTCATGTTGCTTATTCTTTCATTATTCATTCATTTTTTTCTTTTTCCTTTCTTTTTCTCACATTTTTGTATTCTTTTGGATTTTGTATGTTTTTGTTTTTGTTTTGCATTCACACGATAACGCTATGAAATACAAACACGGCCACCTTTGCATACACGCGATAACGCTATATAGGCAAAGGGATGGAATGATCCCCTAAATCTCATTTTTGGCTTACTCCCCAATGTTTCGTAGGGCACCGGCTACTCAATTTGATTAGGAAAACCATTAACTTATATTAACTCTCTTTTTCATTCCAAACATGAATTATCAACTCATCCACCCACTCCTTAAGAGGAAAACAAAACATGCACCATATGGCCACACCCAATCCAATTAAAAACTAAGCCATTCATCCCAACATGAAATTACTTACACCAAACTTTTCCCAAATTATCTCAAAGAGAGTATCACGACATATAATGTAGTTCCATCCATGGCATATTCGCATATGAATCCAAATTGGAAAAGAACTAAACCATGCCAATCAAACATTTATGAATTTGATGCCAAAATGATAATCCGAAAAATTGCATGGTATTAAGCATGTATGGACTAAGCACAAAGCAAGCGGCATAGGAACGAGAAGGACAAATATGATATGCAATAAAGTTCATTGGCTGAGAGCAAGATGGAGGAGTCTCAAAAAAAATTTAGCTAAAGCACTCAAAATCCTAACAATCCTAAAGAATCTAACACTCTCCCCCAACTTAAAATAAACATTGCCCTCAATGTTGGGAGAGTATTAAATTTCGGCAAAAGATCCTAGCAAAGAAAATAAAAGCATACGAAAGTACTAAAATAAAACATTTATTTATTTACACTATTGGAAAGAATACACCTTAGCAAATGGCAGATCGGAAATTTCCATCGGAGGTGGCAATTGTTCCAAGCTCCTTTTATTTCTTCCGCCAATGCTCCTCGGCCAAACATGGCAATGGCGGCCACGTACACAACCCCAAGCATCTCCTCAAAGTGTGTACCTGTATAAGAAAGGAGATGATTTGTGTAAGAGAGAGATTGGGACACATTCCCAAAAAATGACATCCACACATAATCATCTATATAAAATACGGAATGAAAAGTATGATGAATGTGTGAGAAAACTCCCTGGATGGTTGAATATGATGTGTTTTGAAGCTCATCCTCGCGGCATTCAATATCAATCGGGGGAGGAAGTGCTATCTCCATAGAAACTACCAAAGGAGAGGGAAGCTCGGGATCCATGAAAGCATGTGGTATAGACTCACCTTCGCTTGCCTCTTCTTCAGGCTCATCAACAAAAGAACACTCCCCCTTGCCCACTTCACTCCCAAGTGTGTGCGCAATCGGCTCCTTTATCTCCACCATGTCAACAACCAATTCTTCAACAACTAATTGATACGGCCCAGCAGAAATAGGCGATGCCATCATGATAATTTCCTCCACCGGCTCAACCAACTCTCCATGCCAACACTTGGTTCCTCAACTACTACTTGGCATGGGGCACCCAATTCTTCAACTACCGGTGGGGTGAGATCCATAAGAACCTCTTCATTCGGGGCTTGGTGGACCAAAACTTTATGGATTGGCTCATTTGGAGTCGCAACCAATGTGTGATCTTCCTCCTTATAGGACTCTAAATAACGCCAAGCCGCATTCTCATCCATGTCCAAAAAGTGGTCGTTGTCCAACAAATCCACAAAATTCTGTGTCTCCAGAAGCAGACCCTCCAAGAAGAATCCAAGAAGACGCACCCTGTCAAATCCATGATGTGTACAACCGTACACTAACTCTGAAAAACGTGTCCAAGCCTGAAAAAATGTCTCACCGATGCGCTGAGCAAAGTTCACCATTCTTCCTTGACATGGTTTGGTCCTGTAAGATGGAAAAAACTTCATACAAAATTTGTGCTTTAGTACCGACCAAGATGGACTAAGATGAGGGATATAAACTTTAAACCAATTTAATGCACTACCGTCCAATGAATAGGGAAAGAATTTAAGATAAAACTTTTCATCACATGTGTTCCCATCAAAATGAAGCTTGCAAGCACCCTCAAACTTCTTAATATGTAGGTAGGGGCTCTCCGCATCCTTACCAAGAAATCTCAGTAGGGATTTGGTCACCCGCATGTCAAACCCAAGAGAGTTTGAAGTACTTGCCATGTTTGAAAAAAAACAAAAACAAACATTCAAAAAGACTCAAAAAGCGTAAAATAAATAAGGATGAACAATAAGTGAAAGATGAAGAATCGAAAAGACTCATACTAAGAGATAGTAGTATCACACTAAAGCTTTCGAAATCAATCAAAAAATGCAAATAATAGAAACTGTTGTCCCCGGCAACAGCGCCAATTGGTTGAACCGGAGGACGCGCACGAGGCACACCTTCCACTCCCAAGCGTAAGAGTGTCAATGTAATAATAAATGACCGGTGAGTACAGGGTCGGATCACAGGGACAAGTCGTTCTATATTCACAAAATTGATCGATAAGGAAAGGTAATAGCGTGTTACAACTACCTCGCTTAACGGTGTGGGAAAAAGTGTGGTGAAACCAAAATCCTAACCTAAATGGGAAGGGTTAGAGAACCAAAAGTGGACTTAGGATAGCTAAGAGAGAAATCATGGGTTGTGGGTTCACTAAGATTGGTGTTAATCAAGCTCTAATTACCGCATATAACTCAATTGATCATCCGGCTAAGGACACTCAATCGGAAAATTTAGCTTTCATGAACACGAAAATATGCAATAAGCATAGATGCATCATAATAGCACTAATCAAATTAGGAGCATGGATTCATCTCAAATTGTACCCTTTCAGGTCTTAACCAATTAAAGTGTGCACTAACAATTCATCCAAGATTAGCAAGATAATATGCAAGAGGAAATTAGGGCTAAAATTAGCACCAAACACAATGAATCACAACCCAAGAAAATTAACACTACCCAATCATCATGAATCAAAAGATGAAATTTTCATTCAAAGTTAACCCAAATCCATTACAATAGAGAGATATCAAAATACAAAGGGGAAGAGGAAGGGTGTCACCAAGATCTCCCCAAATGAGCCCTAACCTCCTCCAATTTGCTCCTCCACCAAGCTTTCCAATCTCCCATAGCTTCCAACCCTATCCCTAGCCTTGGGGAAGAAGAAGCGCCCCAAAAAAACCCTGAAATCTCCAAAAAAAACTCAAAACAGCTGATCTCTCCCCTCTGAAATTTCGCAACAGGCGAAATAGACCAAAAAGCGGGCATGCGGGTCAAAAAATGCCCCAGAACCCCCATCCGATCTAAACCCCCCCACCTTTAAGAGCTACGGTTCGGACAGGTGGGGCGCCCGACCCGCGGGCGCTGAACGCGCCTGCAATCGTGGGGGGCACGTGCGGGCTGCGTGCCCCCCGCTTCCCATTTTACGGGGGCGAGCCGGCCGCTGGGCTGGCCCGCTTTCGTTTTGTTTTTTTAAAAAAATTTATTTTTTAAAAACAAAAACGCAGGAGCGGGCCGGGGCCGGCCCACAAGCTTCGGATTTTTTGTTTTTATTTTTTATTTTCTTTTTCTAAAATTCCAAAATACCCTTCTATGCTCCAAAAATTCCCGAAAAATAACTCCAAGTTCCCAAAAATTCTGGAAAAAATCCAGAAAATCTAGAAATATACCAGGAGTACCTGAAAATAAGGGGATCAAAAATTAGTTCATAAAAATCACATTTTATGTATAAAATAGAAATAGGCTTTAATAATACATAATATCTCGAATACGAACGTATCAAAGCCAAAATAGACACAATATACACATAAAATACCCAGAAATAGGGGGAAAATAAGCAATTTATATCCCGAATCAGTGAGCTATCAGCAAAAGAAGAAATTCTTTCACGAAGT
This sequence comes from Scilla litardierei, assembly GCA_030789695.1. Classification (NCBI taxonomy): domain Eukaryota; kingdom Viridiplantae; phylum Streptophyta; class Magnoliopsida; order Asparagales; family Asparagaceae; genus Scilla; species Scilla litardierei. The sequence goes on along the minus strand of CM061133.1, from coordinate 282,321,747 downwards.
CTGGAAATTTTATTGGGATGACCCTTTTCTGTACAAGACTTGCAATGATGGGGTGATACGGAGGTGTATTCCTGAAACAGAGGCGACCTCCATAATTTCTCATTACCATGATCAACAATGTGGAGGCAATGCGAGTGCTTATAAAACCACGACGAAGATTCTCCAGAGTGGATTCTATTGGCCGACTCTTTTCAAGGACACCTATGCTTATGTCCAGGCTTGCGACAAGTGCCAAAGGACGGGAAACATATCCAAGAGAAACGAAATGCCTCAACATTATATCTTCGATGTTTGGGGAGTCGACTTCATGGGGCCGTTTCCCTCATCCTCTGGAAATCTGTACATCTTGTTGGCCGTGGATTATGTGTCCAAGTGGGTGGAGGCGATAGCTAGCCCCACCAATGATTCCTGGGTGGTGGCAAAATTCTTTAAAAACAACATCTTCCCAAGATTCGACGTGCCTTGAGTCTTAATTAGCGATGGAGGGAGCCACTTCATAGAGAAGAAATTCGAAGCTCTTTTGAAGAAGTACGGGGTGCTGCACCGAGTCGGGCGTGCTTATCACCCGCAGACAAGCGGCCAGGTGGAAGTTACAAATAGAGAGATAAAGAGCATCCTGGAGAAGACTGTGGCTAGCTCTAGGAAGGACTGTTATTCGAAACTTTCAGATGCGCTCTGGGCCTACAGGACTGCATTCAAGACTCCGATCGGCACGACCCCTTACCGACTTGTCTATGGGAAGGAATGTCATCTGCCTGTGGAATTGGAGCATAAGGCGTTTTGGGCTGTCAAGAATCTGAATTTCGACGCCAAAGAGGTAGGAAGCCACTGACAGCTACAGATGAACGAACTTGATAAGACCCGGCTCAACGCATACGAAAATGCCCGGATCTACAAAGAGAAGTTGAAGCGATGGCAAGACAAGTGCATTTTAAAGAAGGAATTCAAGGAAGGAGACTTAGTTCTCCGATTCAATTCAAGACTGCGACTCTTTCCCGGAAAGCTTAAGTCCAGGTGGTCGGGGCCCTACCGAGTCACCAAGGTCTTCTCGCATGGAGCAATTGAGATAATGGGAAGAGATGAACCGTTCAAGGTCAATGGACAGCACTTAAAACACTATGTGATCAGCGAGCCCGCGATCTCTCCGGTCGGAAGCTCAACGGCCGATAGCTCCGCTACAAATCCTCCGGATCCGAATTGATCACGAACTGAGGAGTCGAGCAAACGACTATAAACAACAGCGCTTCGTGGGAGGCAACCCATGTTCTGAACTTTTGTCGTTGTTTATAGGATTAGTTTACTAGTTTTTGCGAATAAGTATTACTGTGGGAACTCTCGTTGGGATACTCAGATGATTTTTTTGCAGGAATTGTACCCAACCGATCGGTTCATGCATCAACCGATCGGTTGGCCAGTATCAGTAAAGTGCCCAATTCCTGAAGAAGAGCAAACCGATCGGTTGAAAGAATCGGAGATCGGGTCACTGACCGGGTGAAGATGATAGAAGGCTCGGGAATTTTTGGGAAAGTTCAATCGATCGATTGACAAAAATCGACGATCGGTTCACTGACAGGGTGGAGACGACAGAGCCCTCGGGAATTTTGGGGAGCAGTCAACCGATCGGGTGGAATCTCTCCCGATCGGTTCACCTGTAGATGCTATCCAACAGCTCTTTTTCGAAAATCAACCCAACCGGTCGGTTGACTTGTCAACCGATCGGTTCGCCTAACCCTATATATACACAAGCCCCCTCACCCGATTTCATTCACTCGACTTTCAGCAATCGTTTCGAGCGTTTCATCTCCCTTTCTTACCAATCGATCTCTTCCAGCCCTCCCACTACTCCCAATCGTTTTTCCCCACTTCCTCCACCACTCTCCTACCATCAAAACCCTCCCATCGACCACATTCAACCACAAATCACCCAAACCCTGACCCTAAATTCCCAAATTTTCGAAATTTCAGTTCTTGCCGAATTAGCGAGCGACGGCTCCCCAAATTACTCCATCGTACAGCGTGGGATCTTTAGGGAGCTTGGACTTGCGTCATTACTGGGTAACCTCTTTCCAAACTCTATGTTTCTCTTCTTGTGTGCAATGTTTTGATTTTGTGCCTACCTACTACATCTGTTATATCATCTTCGTAGACACCCTCCCCCACGTTATTGTTCTTTCCCTACGTTATTACCATGTCTAGGAAGGGAAATAAGCCATCATCATCATCACACAGACACCACCTGCATGGCCCTTTTCTCCCTTCTTTTCTTGGCATTAATCCTTCATCTAAAGAACAATCCGCACGTTTGCACGCCCTTCTTCATCGCACCATTCGACCTACCCTTTTTGCTGATCGCCCCACACTCGAATCTCTCGGACTTTTTAGGGGCATCGCCAAACTTTTCGAATGCATTGGGTGTGATTTCCTTCTGCTAGCTTATGCCCACACAAATCGGAATCTCACACTTCCCTCGAAGTGTACGATTGGGGGTTCGCTTTCCGCGTTTTCAATTCCGATTTTACTATGACGTTTGCCGAGCTTAACAATTCGCTGAATTTCCCTCATCCCGATCGTTATGTTGAATGCTCAACTCATGATCGGTCTGATATCTATTCTTACTTCCGGGACGATGGTGTTTGGCAACGATTCACCCGGTATCCAGCTTTTCCATCAGGAGCACTTGCATCCTATATTATTCACCCATGTTACCGCTTCACCCATTGCCTCCTTGCCAACACCATCTTTTCCCGCGTTGATATTTCCACGGTTTCTAGGGACGAGCTTTTCTTTCTGTATGCCATGTCTCACGACAGGATCCATGGACATGACCCATTACCCATCAACACCGGCCATTGGATCATCCACGAGATTTTATCTGTTAGCCATGCAATTTTCGGACCTATTTGTTGTGGTGGGATGATCACCTTAATTGTCAGTCATGTTTTGAGGCTGCCGTCTGACCTCCAAATTTTATCGGGACGTACCCGTATCGATCGCGACTACTTGATCGATATCGGTATGATCACCCCTTTTGGTCGTGAACGCGCAGTCTACCTTTATAGTCCTGACAATACTCCTTTTGTCGTCCTCCCACCATCATCTCTTGAGCGAATCCCCATTTGCACCTCTCATTTAACGTGGAAATTTTATCCGGATCCTTGGTATTCTGCAAGAGTACATTTTCCACCCTTGGATCCTCCCGATTGGCACCCTTATACCGTGTCACCTGGTATAATCATTATCCCCCACGATGCACCGATCAATTTCGATGCACCTATGATCCAGCCTGTTGCCCCTCCTTCTCCTGTCGGTACACCTTCTCCATCGTCCACACCGTCATCTTTTGTCCACTATTCACCTCCTTCGTCACCATCTCCTTACAATTCCTTCGATGGCAGCTCGGACTGATTTCCCCCTAGCATTTTTCTGCTTCACTTTGATCACATCATTTTTCTAGCACTGTCATGATCAGCTTGGGGGGAAATCAAATTTTTTTGTGTGATTGTTGTCGTGTCATGTCGTTATTGTATGCTTGTTTTGTGTGTCTCTGTGTATGTGTTTTGTACATTTCGGTTCATTAATTATTTTCCTTATTTTTCTATATTTCTTCTTGTGTGTTCTCCATGGTTTTCACGTTTATTTGTCGGTGCGTACTTCCCTCCCATATTTCGGTTCCCTCCTGCTTTTATTGCTATTGCATTGAGGGCAATGCAAGGTTCAGCTTGGGAGAGTCACACTTTGTGCGTCAGTTGTGACTTTTTCCTGTTATTTTTGAGTCGTTTTCATCGTGGTTTTCTTTTTCTTTCCTTCTTTTTTATTCTCCCTCTCCTAGAGATGACCCCACATGATGAAATGCCACGGAACCACTCACACACACTTAGTTTAGCTACGATTATCACTTTTACTAACCCTATGAAGCCGAGTCCTATTGCATTTCATGCTTCGTGGGTTCACTTTGCTTTTGTGTGAGTTGTCTGTTGTGACTAACTAGTTGGTGTGCTTCTACATTATGATTTTGTTTTATATGCCTATTCTTGGTTGACCCCTAGACTATCATGCTTCGATTTTGAATATGCGGTATTTTGCTTCCACTGCCTGCTTCTTTATGCATGAATAATATATATATTACGCTTCAAATCGCATGTGTCGGGACTCTACCAATAGGACTAGGATAACCCATTTTGCTTATGCTCTGATTCGCGAAAAATTTTCCTTTTGCCCAAGTGTTTAGAATTTGAATTCTTTTTTGTTTTACTTGGTGCAAATCCTCTCGTCGTGTACTGTTCTTCCACTTGGGAGAGTACACATTTTTGCCAAAATCCAAAATCCCAAGAAAAAAATAAAAAAAAGAGAGAGAGAAAAAGAAAAAAATATGTATAGCCAACAATCAAAAAAATATACAAATGTCCAAAACCCAAAAAAATTCCCGTTTTGAATATTACTCCTATCCACCGTGAATACAGGGAAGGCGAAAGTTTGCACCAAGTGTTCTACTCCACACCTACTCAACCCCCTTCGTTTTCGAACACGCTTGGCATGGCGATTTTCTAGCAATCGTCTTGGCATTCATGCGGTGATCTCCTAGCTCCTAGCAGTAGAGTCCCTGATACATGATATGTTTCTATTCTTATACTATTCTCATGCATGCTTGAGCTATTATTCATCGCTAATTCAAATTGAAACGATATTTGGGTCATTCCTAGGGTATGTGTATATGGAGCTTTATTGCACGATTCAGATAGTAACATCGTCTGCTAGCTCACGACCTCACTCACTTGCGCTTCACCACGTGGACCCACGACACTTGTATGGACTCATATTCCTGGGTTTAGTGATGTGTTTATCACATGCTTGCTTAGTGTGGTGAGTTTCTTTTCGCTGGCTCTGACGGGTGATCTAGGATTCTCTTTCTTTTTCAGTTTCTTCCTCTCTATTTTTCCCTCCGAGCTCCTACTCTCACTCGTCTTCCTCGAGGATGAGGAAGGGTTCAGCTTGGGGGATTTTGACGTGCGTTTATATTTTATATATTCACGCACGCCTTCTTCGTGATTTTTCGTTGTTTTCTGTTGTTTCGTATATATTCTATTGTGATTTTTAGTTTCCTTTCACTTTCTTTGTGTTTGTATGTACTTGCAGGAGATTGCCAGTATAGGGGACATATAAAGCAAATATAATGAGTCCCTGGAGCAACGAGAGAGTCGCACGAGATCTTGAGGGCCATACGTCAACTCAGAGCATATATCAACCCTCAACCGATCTGTTGGACAGTTCCAACCGATCGGTCCGTGCATGCGTATCAGACTCGATCAAGAGCAAGCAATGAAGCAGATCCCACCCGATTGGTTCAGTGATCAGGTGGTAGCCGCAGTGTTCTCTATTTTTAGAGCTGAATTCCAACCGATCGGTTGACTTGTCAACCCATCGGTTCACCTGTAGCATTTCTCCACGAGCTCGTGGATCCAACATCATCACCCGATCGGTTCAGTGATCGGGTGATGTATCTCAAAGGCTGAAGACCGGTTCAACGCTCGTCTCAACCGATCGGTTGATGCTTCAACCGATCGGTTGGATGTTTATTATAGATATAACCCTAGGTTTTTTCAGAAAACGAATCCCCATTTTAAAGCAGTTTTTAGGGATTTTGGCGGCTGCGAATTTAATTTGTTTTGTAAGTTCTCCGATCATTTTGATACTTTGATATTGCATTAATACTATTGCTTGCTTCTCTAATCTATTGCTTGATTATAATTTTGATGGCCGAATTTTGTGTTATCGAATTTCTTGCGATGAATTGTGAGTAGTTTCCTAATCTGGGGCTTTGGTGGAAACCCCTTCATGGGTTCTCCCTAGAACGACCATAGGATTAGGGTTTCGATAGGATGTAGGGATTTAGATGGTTACGCTGGAGGTTTTATTGTCATTGGCGGGAGAAAGACCGCCTCTGATCGTCGGTCCAAGAGGAAATAAAACTGGCGTTTGATCCCCTAGCCACAGCTCACACCCCTAGCATAGACATTGATTCCTAGCGCGTGGGAACGACGGGATGAAATGTTGGGAGTAATCGTTGGGAGCCTAGTGCTCCCGGGGTCGGTCGATGTTAATAAACATGGGAATGCCCACCGTCCGAACCCGGGTAGACCTAACGTATCATCCTGGGCATCGACCGAAATATCGGGCCCATGGGACGCTAGGTATCGCTTTCAGATGCAACGTCTCACCACTAAATCCTAGAATCTGATCGTATTCCTATCCGACGGTCATAATAGAGAGAGCACATGATAGGGTGGAAACCAAAGTCCTAGGTTACTTTTTAAATCTTACATATTTCGTAGTTTCTTTTCGTGACAACCCACCTACCGATAGGATTAGCTCACCCACCGGGTGATCCGGTTCCTGTTTGACAACAAGCACATCACACGCCTCCCCGTGTTTGACCCCCAAGCCACAGTACAATATCGTGCACTTGCGATTATAAATATTTAAATCTGTATCACGTTCCGACTACACATTGCCAAAACTAGGGGACGTCATTAAGTCATGTCCTTGATTGAGTGTTGTTAATTCATCATGTTAATAACAATATGCTTAATTCATCATATTGAGTTTAATAACAATGTCGGGGTGCTCTTCATTGGATTATTATATCATGTGATTAAATATTTCATTCCAATGTAATGACAATGAAATTAAATTAATGTGAGTTGTATAATAATACAACGTCATGGCCACATATACCGCCCAAAAGATCATGCTGGAACCTAAACTTTACATGTGATCATAATAATCTTATAGGGAGCCTACCTTACGTGAGGGTTCGGGGGTGCATGGCTTGGAGTCGGCGAGACGCGGTGAGCTCGGGAAGCTCGGGGTGGTGCGGCTAAGATGTTCGGGTTGTTTGGAAGAGGAAGCGAGGTGATCGGAGTGCCCAAGAGAGGGACCGAAGTTTGTTCGGAAGAGAGGGGAGATAGTCGAAGTGCTCGCGAGAGGAATCGGAGTGCTCACGAGAGAGAGGAAGAAGAGATCGGCTCGCGCTCGTGTTCGTACTCGTCGTCGCTCACTGGAAGGGGGAGGCGGGCCGGCCTCTTTGGTGGCTGGAGGAGGAGCATGGAGGGGAAAGAGAGGGAGAAGGGGGAATGTGGCCTGGGAAAACAAAAAAGAAATAGATTTTGTTTGGCCTGGGTTAAACAACTAAAGGAGAATAGATATAAAAGAGAGTTGATGTGTGTGTGTGTGTGTTTTTTTTTGTTTGGGCTCACTCTCCCTGCGGGGGGGAGGGGGGAGGTGGGGGTGGGTGGGTGGGGGGGTGTGTGTGTGTGTGTGTGTTTGTGTGTATTTGTGTGTTGTTTGTATTAAGTGGAGGGTTGTGTTGGCTGAAAAACGGAAACAAAATTAATTGGGTGGGGTTGGTTTTAATAAGGTGAATAATTTGGGGGTTGGAATGTAGAAGGGATTTAAAGAGGAGGTTGGATCCGGTTTTCTTGGATCTGTGTAGGAAAATTGATTAGGGTATGGTTAGGGAAATTAGTTAGGGTTAATAGTAACAGTAATAGCTAAAGTAATTTTTTTAGTTTAACATTTTACGACCTTACGGTTTTCCCATTGAAAGAAAACATGACGAGAAATACAAAAAAAGGTTAGGAGTGACGAAAAATATTATTAACGTTTTCATGTCGTCACAGATAATGTCTTGATTAACATAATTTTAACAAAAATCTTTACATTTTAGATCTACTGAAGTTTTCAAATGGTTCTATGTTGCTATGTAAGTACAAAAAACACCTTTAGGTTTTCTCTGTAGGTGGCATTGAGACCGTTGGTGATAAATTTGTGAAATAAAATTGGTTTCAATCTGTGCCTCGACAAGAGTGAAGAGGAGCTATCTTATCAACTACAGCATGGATTCTGATGAGTCCAAGCCGTGCCTTCAAATTCATATGTAGACATGTATATATATGATTGTTTATTTTGTAATTAGCGTTTTGGCTTAGTAGATATGGCAGGCTCTCGATCTGTGGCCAATTATCAATCACATGAGTCTCCTCAGATGAATGCTTCACAGGAGGATACCGACCCATGACAACATGCAAACACACACTCTAGTCGAACACTGGGTCCAACTAGGCATCGAGAAAATCTGGCTGGTCCTCAGCAGAAGATGATGAGAATTTTCGGGATCATGCATGTATACATATTTATTTTATTTACTAAAAGGATGATTTAATGATATACTTAAAATTCATGTTATATTTTTTATGAATGCAATGCAGTTTCACCGATCCAGATCAACATTTGGATCGGTGCCTACGGATTGCAAGTAGGAAATGTGGAATGCCATGAAGGTAATTCACACCATATGGTGCTTACAAAAATGCAATTTAATTTTATTGATATTTTTATTTATATGCAATTTGTTTATATATTTTTATAGGAAATGTACTTGCTGGAATGTTCGGACGATAAGGCACAAGCTAATGAATTATGGACCAATCATGTGTCATGCAACATGTCCGAGGACCTGCGATCTGCTTGAGAAACCAGGATGGATACTAGATGAGTTTATTTGGCTCTATGTGACTACTGGAACACAGATGAGTTTAAGAATATGTCAGCCCGGAACAAAAGGAATTGGATAGGTGATGCTGACACCGATAAAATACTTGGCATGCACTGCGGGGGTTCTATTATCATTGACCACACTGAGAGAAATTACATGTTTGTGTGCATTTACTGCATGCTACCATAGTTATTATTTTCTATTTTTGGTGTAGCTCATAATTTTACCTTGATATTTGTTTGACCTTACAGAGGCATGCACCTGAGGGGCATACTGTTACCCCACCAGGATGTATTCGATATGACTCATCAGAAGAAGGGGTGATTTTGTTAGCAAACGTTCACGACAAGTCTCCGTAAATACTTTTGGACAACTTATGTCTCCGTACTTTATTTTCGATTCGACAAATCAATTTGGATATATAACTTATGTCGTGTAGGAGTCCTATCGAGAACGGTTGACACAAGTATACGGGAAAGACACCAGCTCCCACCCATATTTAGCCATTCAATATGGAATGAAGTGACTGGTGGGCCGTCTCGATCTCAGATATTTGGATTTCCTTTGCCTGCTAAACCCTCGCATGTCATGGGGATAGCTTGTTCTACCTCTTCCACCGCATCCTCCCAACAGCTTAATGTAAAGTTAATGGCAGAGAATAAGCAGTTAAGTGCTGAGGTAACGACCATCAAGGATTTGCTCATGTAAATAGGTCCCAGATGTGGAGTTGATGTTTTGACCTTATACCTCGACACGGTATAACTTCTTAGTTATTCAATATATGTTTCACTTGTATATTATAAGTTCTAGTTATATTGTACTTGTTTATTATTTTCAGCTTAATTAATATTGTTGCGGGGTAGAACTCGCGTACAATGAATTTATATTATGGGAAACCAAGGGCATGGTAGTTATGCTAATGACGGGATTAGGATAGGCTATTTGATAGGTGGTTAGTGGGGTGATGAGGCTAAACTTGTGGCGGGAGCTGACAACGATGTCGAATCCAGGTGAATGCAGTAAAGGGGCCGAACTGCCTGGGTTGATGGTGAGCGCGACCGGTGATGATGAGCTGACATGCGCAAGGAGCAACTCGTCAGAAAGACCGGGTTGGGGTCCAACCCTTAGCCTCTCCGATGCCTAAGTCAGTGACAGGACTTAAAGCGGGGGTTGGGCACATAGGTCGGACTGAGGGTGAGTCAACCGTACGTGAAGAGCTATGAGTGGAAGAACAAAGATATGGACGACCTTTGCTCTTGTGTGTGAGTAATGAGATTCAAAGTAAATTTTCCAACCCCTTCACGTAAGAATCGGAGGGGTATTTATACCTGTTAGAAGGCAGTTAGGTGGGGTTGATCTAGCATGCTGACTCGGCATACTGAGTTGGCCCTGCTGTCAGCGGAAGCTTCAGACGAGAATGTCAGGAATAGGAGTGTTGGCCACGCTTTTGTCGGACGGCGCAACGGCCAGGGGCGCTTTTGTCAGGGTGTCAGGGCCGAAAGCATTAAGTGTCAGGGGGCGCAGCGGCCAGGGGGTGCTTTGCCTGATGGTCGGGCGGCGTTAGTGTCAGTAGTGTCCTTTGTACTAGGTTGTTTGTCACATCTGATGTGCCAAAGAGTCGTCAGTGCGTGTCCGAGGCACGGCGCTATCGATGGGGTCGCCAGGTCGCCCCGGTTGGAGGACACGTCATCCGACAACGTGCTCTGCGCGTTGTTCCCGACGAGCAGGTGGAGGGGCGAGTCGGGTGGCGACCGGGACCCTGGAGGAGTGCGGCTCCGCCATCGCCCATAGTAGGGTGCACCCTTTCCCGGCCGTGTCGGGCTCCAGGGTAACCTGGCGCTCTTCCGTGGGTGAGTCAAGTGCACGGTCTCTGAAGTCACTGGATTGGTGCCCTAGCGCTGGGCCCACCGGCCTTTGGGACAGAAGAATGACGTAGGTAGGGTGTTTGGTGACCGGGGATAGAAAGTAGGGCTATCACGATCTTTAGGTCGTAACAATTGCCCCCGGTATTTGAGTTCGGGTCGGTTCTCTGGCTCGACTCGGATGACGTACTGCCTTCCCTACCTGAAGGGAACAGCTCGGACCTTGCTCCGTGTTAGGAAGTGCCGGCTGCTGTCTCGGTGTTCCCGCCCAGATAGCCATTATTGCGATTTGAAAGGGTGGCGGAATACGATGCGTCTCTGCCACTAGACGGGTGACGCATGGTTGAAATGACTATCGCGACAGACGAGGTATCAGAGGTGCATCGATGAACGCCACGTGTCGGACCGGCGATGGTCGGGATGGCCCGAGGTTTGCTATGAGTATGGGGGAGAGGGTTGGTGGAAATTTTCTCGTGATTTCTGTATCCGCTTGCGCTTCCCAGCTTCCGGTCATCGTTTGCTGACGACCCCGCCGGTGCCTTTACCGGGGATCTGCCTCCGGCCATCTCCTCAGTTCGATGGTTTGGCCAGGTAATTTCCCAGTTCATCTATCGATGGCTTCTTTCTTTGAGCGCGGCAGTTGTACTGTTAATGTCGAACTGGGGGATCTGAATCCTCTGGTGGGTGAGGAGGTGGCAATGACGGACGAACTCCTAGCAAGTGCCCAGATTTTGGCTGAGTTACCCGAGGGGACCGCCCACTGACGGACTTGATGCAAGATGATCGGATAGCCCAGGAGCTTTGGCCCACAGGTATTCTCCTTCTGACAGGCCCTTAAGTAGATTGACCCTGGTTTCTCTTTCTTCTGCAGGTGAGGACCTGATGCTTTCGTGGGAGGAAGTGCTGAGGGCGGCTGAAGTGAGGGTAATGAAGAAGACCGTCCCCGTAGATAAGGGCAAAGGCGTGATGCGCGAGGCAGCGCCCGCAGAGATGGCCGCCCAAAAGCGGAGCGACGAGGTCCCTACTGCGGAGGAGGTGAACCAGGGGCGACAGGGGCCCGAACCTGGTGCTCCTTCCCTTCGGATTGGTGGGGTTGCGCCAGATGCTTCGGTCGATCTGGACGCGGTCAGTGCTGTCCCCGAGGCTCCGGTCGTAGACGAGGGGGATGGGAGGCAGCAAGGGTCCGAACCGGGCGTTCCTTTCGCTCGAGCTGGCGGGACCGTGTCTGATGGCCCACCCTACCTGGAGATAGTCAGCATGGCTTCCCCGAGGGTTCCGACCTCAGGCAAGCGCCGCCGGCCCCCTCCTGTCGAGAGGTGGCCCTATAGAGTTCTTCTGTGGGAGATGGGGAGAGAGGCATACCCAGGTTGCGAGAAGGCGCTCGCCCGCTTCAAGCTGACGAGGGCCGAGGCTGAGGCCCTGCCTGGCGAGGACCTTCACCGAATGCCCTATCGGGTAAGCCGGGAGGAGTCGGTATTCGAGGATGCTGGGGTTGCGTCCTGGCTGTCAGAGTATTTAGTGCTGCCACGGGATCGCGAATCTTTAACCAACGTGGGCACGGAGCGACTGTGCGATACCGCCATGTGGCATATTATACAGGTAGGTCGAACTGTAATTTACGTTCTGGCTTATGTTCTTAAGTACGCTGACTGGGTCCGGTTTCTTTGGTAGGCAACGACGTCGGCGGCGGCCCTGCAATGCCCTACCCCTATAACTGTGGTTCGGGCTTCCCTGGATGAGGTGAAAGACGATCTTTGGGAGGCGCGAAACCAACTGCGAGAGAGGGAGAAGGATCTGGACCAAGATATTAGGCTCTGGACCTTGAGGTGTCGCGGATCGACTTTTTAGAGGCGCGGGTGGCCAAGCTTGCTCGTCAGCTGGAGGTGGAGGAGAGAAAGGGGGTCTTGCTCACCCACCCCCTTGAGGACGAAAAGGCACGGGGGGACCTACTCGCCCGCCAGTTGGAGGAAGAGAGGGGGAGGGGGGCCCAACTCGCCCGTCGGCTTCGGGAAGAAGAGGAAACACGGAACGATATTCTGAAGAGGAACGCCGAGGAGGCGTCCATCGAAAAGCAAGTGATCGACGTTCAGCAGAGGAACATAACCGATCTGATGCGGGCGATCGAGTTGGAGAACAAGGAGAAGGCCACCCTAAAGGAGCAGCTAGAGGGTAGGGCGACCGTCGATCAGGGTGCGCTCAACGCCGCAGTCCGTCGTTTTCAAGATGAGGGGTTACTCCCTATGATGACGGAGGCAAGGGAAGCGGGTGTCCTCCAAGGGATGGAGAGGGTGAAAACTCGCCCAGCGAACCTGTATCCCAGACTGATGGTTGATTTTCCCGGACTGGATATGCCCTTGGCCGGAGGGATGGAGGAAGAGACGAAACCGAAGCGCTCGTGATGCAGAGTAGTTAGAGATTTTGTACGGTCGGGTTTTGACCGCGCCTGATCTCGCGTTGTAATGCGGATAGGATGAAAAGTTGAATGAAGTAAATTTTTTGGTTTTATGCAGTAGTTGGTCTTTCTGTTTTGCGTACGACTAGTTGGTCTTCCGATTTTGCGTAAGACCGTGTGAGGAATGCCCCCAACGTTCACGCTAGGACGAGCGTCGGGGTGAGGAGTAGGGGAAAAGTTGCGACGAAGTAGGTGCGCTTGTTTCTGGTTGCCTTGAGCTGGCGGGCGGTGCTGATGCTTGCGTCCGTGAGTCGGACTGGTCGTACTTATGCATGTCCCCTACTTCTTGGTTGGAGCACCTTATGTCGATCCATGGGCTTAGCCCTCCTCATTGGCTAGGACGTCGGTGGGTTGGTCCCCTAGTGCAAACGAAAGGAAAAGGCGGGGATATGTTTCGAGTTTCCCGCCTCGAATCATCACCGAATTGCAGAGGTCACATCGGATTAAAGACAGGCGGTAATCGAAGCGTTCCGACCACTTATTGGGAGACGCGTGGGGGGACGTGACAGGAGGCGTCAGGTGAAGCGTCAGGCCGCCTGGATGTGTGCCACGTGGTCGGGTGCGAGCGATGGAGATCGGAGGGTGGATGCCTATAAGTAGGGGTGGGAGCTTCCGAGTATTCCAGAGCAGATTTTTCGAGTTCAAGCGATTGCTTTCGTGGGGGCCAAGTTCGTTGCCGGAGTTTGTGCCGCATTCGTACCTGCCGCTGCTGCCGTAGCGAGTAGTCGGGAGGTATATTTCTTACATTTTCTTAGGTATGGTTTCGTCCTCCTCAACCTCGTCGTCGGGGTTGTCGAGCAGTGCCGCGACTGATTCCGCGGAGGTGGTAGGCGGAGAGTCGTCGGGGGGTCAGGGCCGTGCCATAGGCGGGAGCGGGAACCCGAGGAAGGGGAAAGCGGCCCTAGTGTCGGAAGTGACATCAGCTGTGCGAGCAGTCACGACCGTGGTCAAAGGTGGGGTCGTGCCTGCCGAGATAGCCGGTCAGAAGTCCGAGGCGCGGACAAACATTGTTCCCAAAGTGCGCTCAAAGTATATCAGGCCGCCATGTGAGGTCCGTCTGATGACCGCCTCAGAGAGAGTCTGCTTTGCCAAGGACGGCAAGGTCGGGGTCTACGTAGCGTCCTTTGATCAGGGTTTACGGTTTCCTCTCCATCCGTTGTATCTCGAGATTTTAGACTTCCTCGGTCTGGCCTTCTTCCAGTTGATGCCGAACTCCGTCAGCGTGATAGTTGGGTTCCTGGTTCTATGCGCAAGGACCAACGTCAGTCCGACCCTCCCTTTGTTCTGCTACTTTTTCGGTCAAGAAGCTGAAGTCCCATTATTATTGTCGGCGAGGAGGAACCATCCTCTCATCTGGGGGCTGCCAGGGAAAATCAAGGGATGGAAGAAATCGTTTGTGTTTATCTCTGTGCCCGCCGATATTAGGGTAAAGTCGGACTGGGGCGTGCTAAACCCCGAGGTGAGGGAGAAAGTCTGCATGAGCGGGGTTGAGGCGGAGCGGGCGACGAGGTTGGAGGCGGTACCAGAGGAGGGCAGGCAGTACGCCTGCCTTTCCAGTCCGGAGCTGATTGCACGGCTTATTTGATCCGAAGGTAACTCTAGTATCGCGGCATCTATTTGTAGCTTGCTCACCCTAAACTCCTCCTTTTTTTGCAGATCCGACGATGAGTATCCCCATCGAGGACCTGGACAGGATGGCCGATCTGTTGTCGGTCGAGGAGCATGGGGCCAGCGAGCCCGTCGTACCATCTGTTGCTAAGGGTCACAAGAAGAGGTCGAGGTCGAGTGAGGGGGGAGGACCAAGAGGGCCGAGGGGGCCATCGGTCAGAAAAAGAAGAAGACAATGGAGAGGCCGACCGTCGTCGAGTCCGGTTCCGGGTGGTCCGTCAAGGGTGTTGGAGGCGCCAATATCCCTGATGCCATCAACCTTGACGCGCTGGAGGAGCCGGGCCATACGGTCGACCGGGCGCCTACGGGCGCGGGTGGGAACATCGACCGGGCCACGACGGCATCGGCCACCAGTCCCATAGCGGTCCCCCGATGGGGTTCCGTAGGATCGAGCTCGGCAGTTGGCTCGGCCACCGAGGCGGCATGGCCTTACAGTTGCCCTCGGTATGCCCTGGAGATGCCCGCCCCACTCAACTGCGAAGAGAATCTGGCGACGTTTCGGTCGATGAAGGCCGAGGTTGAGAAGATTCCAGGGGATGACCTTCTGACGAGGCAGTCATGTCAGCGAGGCTTGCCGAGAATTCTCAGTTGCCCCAGGATAGGGAGTCCTTGGTGCGCGTGGGCTCGGAGAGGTTAGGAGCCACAGTGGTCTGGCACCTTGCGCAGGTATGCTAACGAGGTATGCAGGCGGTATCTTGGGGATTATCGTCGTTAGGCTTGACTCTCTCTTCTTTGTGTGCGCAGGCTACTTCTGTGATGACCACCCTTCAGCACCGGAGCCCGGCTCTCGTCACGGCCGAGCTCACGGTGGCGAGGATGAAGGGGGAACTCGACCAAGAGAAGGCCCGGTATGCCAAACTGAAGAAATCATTCGTCGACCAGTGGACGTCGATCCGAGAGTACCAGGGGCACGTGGCGTATCTGGATAAGCGGATCGCTGACGGATGCACCCGTGAGTCTAGACTAGAGCGAGAGGCCGAGCTAAGCATTGCTAGGGTGGCCGATCTGGAGATGCAACTGACAGCCGCAAAGGAGGAGCAGTTGGGTAGGCTGGAGGAGTTCCGACAATACCAGGTGACGACCTTCGTCCCCAAGCTGGCTAAGGCCAAGAAGAAGGCTTGGGAGACGGGCCAAGCAGAAGGACTGCGGAGGGGCATAGAGCTGGGCCGGGAGGAAGGGAGCGAGGCGTGCCTTCGGAGGATTATGTGGAGGGGCCAGAATCTCTATCCCTCGTTGGAAGTTGATTTTGAGGCCCTGGCGGCCTCCGAGGGGGAGGAAGATGAGGAGGAGGAATAACCCCTGAGATTAGCGCGGCGGAACCGGGAGCTGGAAGGCAAGGGTCGGGCAGTGCTCCGCAGGGCGGTCACAACGATGGTGAACGTGCGGACTCGTAGAGAATCGTGTTAGGGAATTTGCCCTTGTATTGCTTTTTGTAGTACCATAGGGGGAAACGAAAGGAGGGCCCATTTTGTAGGTTCGCCCCTCTACTTTTGTAACAATTCATATCTCATGAGTAGGAGTCGACCCTTTGTTATGGACTGTGTGAATTTACATTATTCCTACGCCATCTGACCAAGGTCTAATGTGCGTGATACGTGGTAATCCACATCGGTGGTGGATTGGCAAGCGTGCAGCTAGACCTGTGTCCACTGGTTTGGGTGGCTGAGCTCCGTGAGCTCGCTCCGGGGCTCGGTAATGATCGTAAATAAGTTAGCTTTTTGTTGAGGTGGGCTTGTGTAATTTTTCCTTCCTCATTTTTATTCCTCACCGAGGGTGTCCTTCATTAACTTTTACAAGGGATCTCGATAAGGTTTACAGTAGTAGGTCGAGTGTGACCCATTCCGTGGGCGGGCTGGGAAGTTGTTTTATCCAGCTGTACACTGCATTAAGGTGAGAATGCTCCTGTTTGCAGGACGGTCCTCCTTCTCTTCCATTGCTCGCTGCCTCCCTTCTCGACTTTCCCCATTCTTCCGTCCGCAAAGTGTTGTGAGCGAGGTAAACATCTTGATCGTCCCTGCCGTGAATGTAGATTAGTTGATTTCTCTAACCCTTGGTGATTTTCTATCTTGTTGATATGCCAAAGAAAAGAGAAATTTGCTTATGAAAATTAATACTTTATGCTTTTCATGCACACTCGTTGTGGTATTACTTTCAATGCCTTCCTTCAATATGTGTTGTGCCGTGAATGTTTATTTCGTGCACATATGCATATTGAACGAGGAATCTTTCTTGCACGCACTATTGTATTAGATGTGTGTATTCATAATGATGATTGCTTGTAGAATGTATTTTGACTAAATCATATGCATAGGAATTATTAGTCTAGGTGTTCCTACTTTCTAATGATTGAGGATTGTTAATTCTTTATATGTATGATTTTCATGATTATAATAACTCCTATTAATGCATGTCATGCATTTCTATTGATGAGTGTTATTTACAATTGGTAATGTTTGGTTATTGGACTACTTGATTGTGTTCCTTAACCTATTGGATCCAAAAAGTTTTTGGATACCACCAATTATTGTATTGTCAGATTGTTGTGCAAGATCCCTACTCTACACACTCCTTGATTTACAAATGATGGATCAATTCAAAGGAAAGGATGGTGCATTGGAGATGCACACTTGTAGGGAAAGCTAAATGGTTGTAAGTATGTGTTTTGCACAATTGGTATGCTAATATATTGGTTTTGACTACCATGTTTACAATTGGTATTTTAATATATTCGATTTATGTAATATAGCATACTTCTTCATTAGCTCATTCTTGTCACACCCTCATGAAGATTGTTTGTTTATGTGACTACCTTGTTCATGTATGTCATATATGTCTTATTACGACTCATGTACCATGGTAGCTATAACATTCATATAATGAATTGATTAGTTGTTTATTGATGTTCATATCTTTGGAACATGTTGTCATTACACATCGCATTCCTCACATGCATGCTTCTGTACATGGCATGCTATACCTCATCACGTTATACATAATTCATGCCATGTATAAGATTAACGATTTAGGATCTTTATGCGTATTTGTTCATTGTATCACCACACATCTCATACTTTTCCTATGGTTTGTATGATTATCTTTATGAGACGTATTGATATGATTTGGGGTGATCAATGTATGTTACTTGTCATTTTAATTACTTCATGACTGTTGTTTAGCTATGATTTTATTCAAGAGATCTTTCATGTCTATAGCTAAATCTTTCATGTATGATATTTTCACAAGTGACATAACATTCATTCATATTAGTTAGTGATCTTCAAGCTATATTTCTCACTATGTCATCTCTCATCTCATGCTCATATTATATGCTATTTTTTATGAGATGTTAGAGATAACTTGTGCTATACACGATCACATAAGCTTTATATTGTGTTTGATAATATGTATATTCTGTCATAGGTATTCTTCCATGAATATATCTTGATGCACTATGACTTCTTTGATGCTACCTCCGATTATATTGTGCTTACTCAAGTCTTTTTATTCTATTCGCACAATTGGTATGCATGCATGCGATGTTCATGATAACTTTATTTGTGTATGTCCTACCTTGTGACCTTGATTGTAGACTATCTTCATGCCTTTGCTCAAAAGATATTATTTGCCATTATTTCTCAAGTTGGTTTCTTTCTCAACTTGGTTTCTTTCTCAAGTGATATCATGATGTTGACATTATTTGCCTGCTTTGCATACTTTGTTAGACTACATTTGGTATCATCTCTACATATCATATTTACATTTGGTATCATATTTACAATTGTTAGACTATTTATATTGGAAATCATCTTTACATGATCTTGTTTGATGCTAGTTTTGAGCGTATGATATAGTGCTTATCTTCATTATGCTCATGGCATTCCATGCTTATCTTTGACTCATTATGTGAGTATCTATTTTGGAATGCATGCTAGTACTATGGTCCTTTTGAACATGGTTTCAATTGGTATTCGTGTGTACTAGAATTGTGTATGCCATATGTTTTATGATGTTATTATCTCCTTTTGGCATAACACTTTTGCGTGATATAGATATTTGATATTCATTTTCATTGTATCACCTTGTCACCCCACATCGTACACTTCACTTATATTTGGTATGCTTACTTTTGGAGATGCTTTGTGGAGTTTAGCTGGAGATACTTTTGGAGATGACTTGGTATGTCTACAATTGATATCACATGCCATTATACTTAATGTGTGTTATTATAACATAACTTTGTACACGTGGTTAAGAATTTCCATAGTCATGTTTGTTTATTTCTAGTTTTGATTATATTGATTAAATAGATTTGTTTGTATGAAAACATAGAATTGTTTTCCATGCACTAAATTATGCTTGATATATCTTGCCAAGTATACAATTGGTATCACAGGACAGTCTATCACATTATGCTTAATGTTACAAATTTTGTGATAATTGAGTTTGTTTGGGTATTTGACACTATTTGATCACTTGTTTTTTTCATTCACAAGTGATGTCATGTTTTTTGCATTGTCACTTTTCTAACACGGCTCCCACTACTCTTTACAATTAGTATCTATTTTAATCTTTTATCACATATGCTTATTGCTTATCTTTTTGTGATAATTGAGGGTGCTTGAGTTGTTGTTGGATATGTCCTCTTGCAATTGATATCTTTATTTTGATATCTTGTTTTCAATTGGTAACTTTATATTGGAGAACTTTACAATTAGTAACTTTACAATTGATATACCTTTTTGTTTTCCACTCTATTGTTGCTTTTGTTGTTTCTATACCCCCCATAACTTTTTGTTGATGACAAAGGGGGAGAGAAATAAACAAAATGTGCTTATTAATTGTTGAGTGTTAAACAATAACTTGAATCATATAGACTTTAAGTTTGATCGTTCATGTATATGATTCAGGGGGAGCATTGGTGATTACCTTGGTTTATATTGATTACATTATATATATTGGTAATCATGCTCATGTTTATGATGTGTATCACCTATATGATTTGTATTGTGTATGCATATTATTTCTGGTCATTCATGCGATATATACACAACCTCATGTGATACACACACTTTTAACTGCTGAATGATGCTATTGATTATTGATATTAACTTGATTGGCATCATTGCAGGGGGAGTAAGTATATTTAATGCATAATTATTTGTTTTGTTTATATTTGGGTTGTCATCATCAAAAAGGGGGAGAATGTTGAGTATTGGACTCTCCACCTTGATTTTGATGATGATCAAACACAAATCATTGTGACTAACTCTTGTGATTGCAGTTAGCTAGAAAGTCACCAATTAGATTCAAGAAGATCAATAGTGACTACTCGTGTTGATTCAAGTGGAGGACTTGGTAGATCAACAAAAGTGAAGCATTGGCTTGAAGAATTCAACGGCTACTTCAATCATCAAGCCAATGGCATCAACAAATGAATGGAGATTCAATCCAAAGGGAAGATAGGAATGGATGAGTCAAAAGCTTCGAAGACTATGACGTTGGAGCTATTCACGTCATTCATCTAAAAGACTCAAGTCCATGAAGATTTATGGAGATCGTCGCCAAAAGTATTTTGTTCATCTCAAGCGACGTCCCAAGACTTCGTCAGAATGCGTGATCATTGTGCCTGGAGCTTCGTTGAAGCTCAAGGAGTATTCATGAAGTCAAGGGATTCGAATTCTCCATGTTGAAGCTTTGAAGACGGTTTGTCGTGTTTACTTTTATTTTCTTCTAGCTTCGGTTTAGTAGAATGTTAAGCCTTGAGTAGTACTTGCCTAGAAATCTTCATAACTTTCATATCTTATCTCTAGGATTGCCTTAGAAGCCATTAGAAACTTTTCCGTAGCTTATCGCTTCATTTCTCGGCTTCGTTTGCATCTTAGTTGGTTCAAGTAGAAGAACCAACCGACTAGATGACGATTTAGTCGGTTGAAAATTCTTCTTGAACCGACTAGACATCCTAGTTATACTCAGCACATTCACTGTTGGTCAATTAGTCGGTCCAAGAAGGTTCACCGATCGACTAGATGACGATTTAGTCGGTTGGAAATCCTTCTCAGACCGACTAGTTGTCCTAATCTATTCTAGCCTATTTATTGACCAATTAGTCGGTCCAAGAAGGCTCACCAACCGACTAAATGACGATCTAGTCGGTTGGTGTTTCTTCTCAGACCGACTAGTTCTCCTAAGTGAAATTCGACTTCTTTACTGTTGACTGATTAGTCGGTCCAAGAAGGCTCACCGACCGACTAGTTGTCAAACTAGTCGGTTGATGTTTCTTCTTAGACCGACTAGTTCTTATATCTCTTGAATTCACTATCTTTGCTGTCAACCTTCTAGTCGGTCCAAGAAGGTTCACCGACCGACTAAATGACAATTTAGTCAGTTGGCGTTTCTTCTTAGACCGACTAGTTACTCATACCTTGTTCTTTGATGTCTTCTGTCTAGTCGGTCCAAGAAGGTTCACCGACCGACTAGTTGCAAAACTAATCGGTCAGTGATCCTTCTTAGACCGATTAAGCAGCTTCAGAATAGAGCCGTTGGAGCATTAAATGCCACGAATTTTGTGACCGTTTTCTCTCTTCCATATATAAGTTTGTGTGCTTCAAACCAGGGATCCAATGCTGAAATTAGAGACATTCTCACATCTTTGAGAAGAGCCATTCAACTCCAATTCCAAGCTCTCTCATCTCACAAGAATCTCTCTCTCACTCTTTGAGCACTAATTACTCAAGAGAGATTCTCATTCCTTGTGAGCTTCTCAAGCTAAGAGCTTGAATCAAAGTCACCAACCACTTCCTAGCCATCTATTGCTGCTCATCTTGGTGGAGCTAGGGTTTGGTGATATCATCTTCCTCAAAATCCATTCTTGCCCTATATTGGTAAGTATTTCTCAAGGCATAGGATTTTGTGGTAAGAAGTTTTATATTTCACTCTTTAAACTTCATATTTGTTGTATACTCACGGTGGTGAGAAGTTTGGCTTGATCCCAAGTTGTGGGAGTCAAGATTTCGTTTTGCTCTCGGTTTGTGAGAGTTTGCTTAGTCCCAGGTTGTGGGATTAAGGACTTTGCGTGTTCCCGGGTTGTGGGATACACAGACATCGATTGTAGGTCGATTGCACTTGTTGGAGGTTTTCCACAAGTGGGCTAATGGAAATCTCTAGCGGTTTGCTAGAGTATCCGGAGGGGATCCGGGTGTTGCTGGAGTAGGGCACCGGTAACAAGTCGGGGAGACTTGGGTGGCACCGAACCAGGGTAGATTGCTTGTTTGCATTGCATTATTCCTTGTGTTGTTGTTCACTTATTGTATTCTACATTTGTTGGTTAATTAGGGTTTTATTTGGCGTAAATTCCTTATAATTCTATAAAACACTATTCACCCCCCTCTAGTGTTTGTTCCTCATAGCACAGGGTCACTATAGGACGGGTATTGGGCCGTCGCCTACCCTGCATATGGCGCTCCAGTTTGAGTGGCGAAGGTCGGTGAGCTTGCCCCAGAGGTCTTCACTGGAGGGGGAGCGAGAGCGTAGCTCGGTCCGTGCCCTTCTCCGGTTTGGGTGGCGAGGATTGGTCCTACCCCGGAGTCTTTGAGAGGGAGGGTATTGGGCCGTCGCCTCCCCGCAGCCTCTATAGTCGGACGGGTATTGGGCCGCCGCCTACCCCGCATATGGCGCTCCGATTTGGGTGGCGAAGCTCTGTGAGCTTGCCCCGGAGGTCTTCACTAGAGGGGGGTGTAACGACTGGTTTTTATCTATTATATATATGTGTTAGTTGTTCTATCCTTTGAATGTTTTTCCCGTTTCTGTAGTTGGGCGTTTTCGCTCAGTTCTTTATAGTCTTCTAGTTCCTTTCCATAGAACGATGAGCTTGGAGTAAGTCATTCATGATGAACTTCATCTTGACCGCATCTTAGAGCTAGAGTGATCTTAGAAGCCATAGGAACCTTTCCCGAAGCCTCACGCTTCATTTCGAGACTTTTCATGTATCTTAGTTGGTTCAAGAAGGAGAACCAACCGACTAGATTGCAATCTAGTCGGTCGGCAACTCTTCAGGAACCGACTAGTTCATCTTGATTATTTCAGCTGAGATACTGTTTCCTCTTAGTCCGTTTAAGCACATCCATCGACCGACTAGTTGTGAAACTAGTCGGTTAGAACTTGTTCTCAGACCGACTAATTCTGAGATCTTTCTGACAGCCGAGTTACTGTTTACAGTTAGTCGGTCAAAGAACGACTATCGACCGACTAGTTGATAAACTAGTCGGTTAGAGTTTCTTCTCAGACCGACTAACTCTCAGTACTTTATGTATATCGTATTCAACCCTTAGTCGTCAATGAATATTCACCGACCGACTAGTTCCCAAACTAGTCGGTTGACGAGCCTTCACAGACCGACTAAATCTGTCTACCCTGTGTTGACCCTGTTCCCTGTTTGCCTTTTAGTCGGTCTCAGTTGGACGACCGACCGACTAGTTCCCAAACTAGTCGGTCGACCACTCTTCACTGACCGACTAATATGCCCAGAAACCCAAGGTTAAGTTGTAGCCGCCGCTTGTTTTTCTTATTTAAACCCTAGTCTTTTCATATTCTCTCCTCACTATTTTAGCCGCCGTCTTCCCCTCCCTTTCTCCTTCCCTTCTCCACCGCCATACCCTCATGCCGCGCCCCCTCTTCGCCCCTCCAAGAGCAGATCTCCCCCTCTCCTCTCCTTTCTTCTCCCTTCCTTCTTCTTCCTTCTCATGTTCATCATCTTCCTCCTCCTTTTCCCTCTCTTCCAGCCATCGGCCTCCTCCTCTCCCCAGATCCAAAACCCACGGCCAAGCCCCAGGCCGCCACTTTTCCTCCCTACCGTGATCCCCCCTCACTTTAGCCTCTCTCCTTTTCACGAGTCGCGAGCCTCAAATCTAACGTCGTTGACCCCGGGAATACGCCGAGATCCTCGCCACCACCTGCGGAGCCCGTAGACGTCGCTGACCATCGAATTCCTCGCTGTCGCAACCAGATCAGACCGTTGACGTCGAGGAGCTTCCACCATTCAGATCTGACAACAGCTCTCCACGCAATCATCGTTTCAGGTTGGTCCCCTAACTCGTAGAAACCCACGTAGTAGAAAATTGAAACCTAATTAAAAATCAGCAACTCAATTAAATTTACTTTCCGCTCTTTAAAACATTGAGAAAACCTAGAAAATCGACGAATGGACTTCTTGACTGTGCACATAGGATAGATCGTCGATTAGGCTTAATAACCAAAAAATGCAAAGTTTGTACTACTTGGATAGTCCCAATCAACCTAGAAACAAACCCTAATAGGTCTGATGAGTATCGCGACCTGACACCGTCGCCGTGTCATTATTTCAGACGGACTACCGAGAGCACGACGCTTGGACGAAACTCTCCGAACGGACGACACACTCGCCACCGCAGGCAAGTGCACCCACTTGCATTTTCAACCGTGTCTTGGTCTTGAACTATTAGAAATGTTAGACGTGAGTGTGTGTAGGACCGGACGTGAAATGATAGCGTCCGGAACGCCTTGACGAATTAGACTTGACGACGAAGTCTAAGCTCGACAAACAACAACTTTTGACACCGTAGGATTGCCATGTGTGTGCGTGCATGTGGAAACCCTAGAATAACCCTTCCTACACTTGTCATGTCATGTCACTGTTACACAAAAAGGCCTTCGGGCGTTTCGAATGCTCTCCATGCGAGAGTGATTCCCGTGACCATTGTACAAAAAGCCTGCGGGCGTTTCAGGTGCTTCCCTTGCGGAAGTGATCTCCGTGTTACAAAAAGCCTGCGTGCGTTTCAGGTGCTTCCCTTGCGGAAGTGATCTCCGTGTTACAAAAAGCCTACGTGCGTTTCAGGTGCTTTCCTTGCAAAAGTGATCTCCGTGCTTCCTGTCCTGAGTTCTGGGGTTTGGGGTAGGGTTGAGCGTGCGCACGGGGAGAGGGTCTGATCCCCCTCGAACCGTAAGGCGTGAACCCTTCGTGTTTTACTAGTCCTGACAGTCGTGTCTTGTCTTGTTTTCGTCTTGTTCTGACACCTTTAGGATAGTCCCGTAGTCGGTAGCACACGCTACGACTACTGCTTGTCTCGCTTTACCTTCCTGCTGCGTTACTACTTTTACAGCTCAGTATAACCCTAGCATGTTAATCAACCAGTAAAACGATGTATAATAATACAGTGCACTTGCAGTAGAGTCTGACAGTTTCTTATAGACTTTACTTGACGTACAGTTCCTGTCTTTGGTGATGTACGTCAGGTGTTGAGCCAGAGTACATCGACGAGGCAGACTTGTCAGCAGACGTGGAGCCGGAGGGTGCTGATCCAGAGTACGATCCAGAGGAGGACCAGAGTTAGAGGCCTCTCGTTGATGTTCCAGAGTTTCCGTTCCAGTTTAGATTGGGCGTGTAGCACCTTTTGTTTTCTTGACTAGGTTGGGTGCTTGCACCGGTAGTTCCCTTTTCTGCAGTTGTAGCCCTTCGGGCGTTTTTAGACTCTCAGTACTTTGGATGATTATGTTTGGAATAAAATGATATGATCTTTCCTTTCAGTACTTTTATTGTTTCGTACTAACTTGCAGGGACTTGTTCCTTCGTTTTGGAATACCACATACGCTTATTGGGTCTGAGCTCTCAGCTCCGGCCTAAGCGGGCCTTAGTCACGTTTCCCCTCCGTACTTTTAGGAGGCGGGGCATGACAGGTTTTAGTGGTGGCCCATGCAGGTCCCACCCTTTCTGCAAAATTCGGAACAAGCAAAGTATTGAACTTCATTTTATTATCATTCAGTAATTGTACGAGTCTAATCTATGTCTTCTGTCAATAGGAGGCAGGACGACGTACTACCCGATCGGGGAGCTCAGGAGATGGAATTCAGGAAGACCAGGGCAGAGAGTTCCGTCTGTTTCTGGGCGTGATGAGAGAGATGCTGGAGGTGCAGCATCAGTTGGTTCAGCAGTCCCAGCGTGCTGCCCAGGCTCCCCCAGTTGCACCACCTCCACCTCCACCTGCTCCTCGAGCTGCTCTAGGAGTGAAGCAGTTCAATGAGCTTCAGCCGAAGACATTTTCTGGTAAGGAAGGACCTCTGGGTGCTGACGAGTGGATCCAGAGCACTGAGGAGAAGCTGATAGCTGCGAAGATTCCAGATGACACCAGAGTGGAGATAGCGAAGATGCAGCTGACCGAGATTGCCAGAAACTGGTGGCGCATTGAGGAGAGGCGCCTGTAGAAGCCAGTAGAGTGGAAGACCTTCCGCTATATGTTCAAGGAGAAGTATTTCACCAAGGCAGCTAGGAGAGAGCTGATGGGCAAGTTTGTGGATCTGAAGCAGGGGGACATGTCCATCGACGAGTATGAGGCAGAGTTTGAGATGTTGAGCCATTTTGCCCTACATATGGTGAAGAAGGAGGAGAACCGAGCTGAGCGATTCCGACAGGGACTACGCCCGAAGGTACAGGCTTCTATGTCCTCGGCTAGTTTCTCGACCATGAGAGAAGTATTGGATGCTGCAAAGAATCATGAGACGATATCGCACCATCCTGACCCTCCAGTCGATAAAGGGAAGCGCCCCATGGAGCAGTAATGGCCACCCGCCAGGCCGGCGATGAGGCCAGTTCAGACAGTGCCTTTCAAGAGGCAAGGAGCACCTATGCAGATTCAGAGTAAAGGACCATGCCACTTCTGCGGCAAGCCAGGACATGTTCAGAAGGATTGCAGGAGGAAGCTGGGATTGTGCTTGGTTTGTGGAGATGCCTCACACGCTGCTAAGGATTGTCAGAGAGCGCGTCATACCATGGTCGGAGCACCAGCCCCACTACAGGGTAGAGCACATGCCCTAGTTCAGAGAGGAGCTGATGTACGAGGACCACCCTTGGCGCCACAGAGGCAGATGTTTCAGAGGGCAGTGCAACCCCAGAGGCCGGCTTATACCATGACAGCTGTTGAGACTGAGGAGCTGGATGGAGTTATTGCAGGTAACTCTTTAATCCTAGTCTTTCTTTTCATAGTTTAGAATTTATTGTTAGTGTTGCTTGCTTGGCTTTTTTGTTAGAGTAGCTTGCTTTGACCGTAGTTCTTATATATCTTAGGCACCATTCTAGTGTCCTCTCACCCGGCCTTGGCCTTGTTCGACTCCGGTGCATCCATGTGCATCATATCCCGGAGATTTGTAACAAGTCACTCCATCCCCACCCATACACTCCCTAAGTGTTGGGACATCACCACAGGGAACGGAGTGGTGACAGTGAACTTGGGTTTTCGATTGATTCCATTGGTGGTCAGTGGACACGAGCTTTTCGCAAATTTCATTGTCCATGACCTGCCACATTTCGATGTCGTTCTTGGCATCGATTGGTTGGGAGATTTCCATGCCTCGATCGATTGTAACAGTAAGAGGGTGGTATTCCAGATTCCAGGCCATCCGGAGTTCGAATTCTGTAGCAGAGATGAGTCGATTGGGCCCATCAGATTTTGAGCCAAGCCGGAGACACCGATTGTAGCAGCTATGCAGATGGAGATGGAGATCGAGCGACCAGCAGTCGTCAGAGACTTCGACGACGTCTTCCCAGAGGAAATCTCGGGTCTGCCACCCGACCGAGCTCTAGAATTTGGTATTGATCTTATGCCGGGAGCGCACCCGATATCGAAGGCGACGTACCATATGGCTCTCGCTGAGCTCGAGGAACTGCGGAAGCAGTTAGATGAGTTGCTACAGAAGGGTTTCATCCACCCTAGTATGTCACCATGGGGTGCATCAGTTTTGCTTGTGAAGAAGAAGGATGGGTCCCACAGGATGTGCATGGACTATCGAGGACTGAATGTTGTCATTGTGAAGAATAAGTATCCGCTGCCACGCATTGACGATATCTTTGATCAGCTTGGAGGTTCGAGAGTCTTCTCGAAGTTGGACTTGAGGAGCGGATACCATCAGTTGAAGGTGAAGAAGGATGATGTTCCGAAGACAGCATTCCGGACGAAGTATGGGCATTATGAGTTCATGGTCATGCCTTTCGGTGTGACCAATGCTCCAGCTGTGTTCATGAATTTGATGAACTTGATTTTCTACGACTTCCTAGATAAGTTTGTCGTTATCTTCATTGACGACATTCTTATTTATTCGAAGTCTGAGGAGGAGCACAGCTGTCATCTGAGGACAGTGCTGGAGACGATGAGGCGACACAAGCTTTATGCCAAGTATAGCAAGTGCGAGTTCTGGCTGGACAGAGTCGCATTCCTGGGGCACGTGGTGTCCGGGGATGGCATATCTGTGGATCCAGAGAAGGTCAGAGCAGTCAGAGATTGGCCGACTCCGCAGTCAGTGTCAGACATCAGGAGCTTCCTTGGTTTAGCAGGCTATTATCGGCTGTTCATCAAGGATTTCTCGAAGATTCCAGAGCCGATGACGAAGCTGACGAGGAAGGATGTGGATTTTCTTTGGTCAGATGCTTGTGAGGAGGCCTTCAGTATCTTGAAGGCGAGATTAACCACAGCACCGGTGTTGGCAGTGTCGGATCGAAGCGGAGGTTTCGAGGTATATTTTGATGCGTCAGGGAAGGGCCTAGGATGCGTCTTGCATCAGCATGGACATGTGGTCGCGTATGCTTCTCGTCAGTTGAGGACTCATGAGAAGAATTACCTGACGCACGATCTGGAGTTGGCAGCGGTGATTTTTGCACTGAAGATCTGGAGGCACTTCTTGCTGAGTGAGAGCGTGAAGATTTTCACCGATCACAAAAGTTTGAAGTACATTTTCACGCAGAAGGAGCTCAACATGCGTCAGAGACGATGTTTAGAGCTCATGGCCGATTATGAGATAGACTTGCAGTATCACCCAGGGAAGGTGAATGTAGTGCCAAATGCCCTGAGTAGACTTCCTACCGCGATGATGCACACTGCCGACTGGAGGATTCAGCATGAGCTGAAAGAGATGGATTTAGAGGTCGTTCTACCTGGTGTGGTTCATTCATTCATGAATTTGCATATTCAGTCCACGATCGTGGATCGGATCAAGGCAGCACAGGCAGGAGATCCGAAACTGCAGAGGATCAGGAGGCAGGTTGAAGCTGGACTACGGACGGAGTTCGTGATTCATGAGGATGGTTCGCTGCGGTACGGCAGCAGACTCTGCGTACCTGCAGGTGATGTTCGGGAGGAGCTGTTGAGCGAGGCTCATAGCTCGCCATATTCTATACATCCTGGTGGCACCAAGATGTATAAGGACCTCCGTCTGAACTATTGGTGGATTGGCATGAAGAGGAGTGTGGCACGGAGCGTTGCCAAGTGTTTGATATGCCAACAGGTGAAGGCTGAGCACCATCGTGCTGCTGGGTTGCTGCAACCACTTCCTATCCCGGAGTGGAAGTGGCAACATACTACGATGGTTTTCGTGACTGGTTTACCTCGGACCCCGAGGCAGAATGACGCAGTCTGGGTGATCGTAGATCGATTGACTAAGTCTGCGCACTTTATCCCATTCCGAGTGGGCCAGTCTACGGAAGCTTTGGCGAGGAAATATCTTGAAGAGATTATACGCTTACATGGAGTCCCCGTGAGCATTGTGTCTGACAGAGACACGAGGTTCACATCTCAGTTCTGGAAAAGTCTGCAGGAGAATTTGGGTACGAGTCTGAGTTTCAACAGGGGCATACCACCCGCAGACTGATGGCCAGTCCGAGCGGACTATTCAGATACTGGAGGATATAATGCGAGCTTGCACGCTCGATCTGAAGGGATCTTGGGAGGACCATCTTCACTTGGTGGAGTTCTCGTATAACAACAGCTACCAGGCAAGCATTGGCATGGCGACGTTTGCTACCTTATATGGGAGAAAATATCGATCGCCACTGAGCTGGGATGACATCGGAGATCGGGAGCTGTTGGGTCCAGAGATGATAGTGGAAGCTGTGGATGTTGTGAGAGACATCAGGGAGAAGCTCAGAGTTGTATAGGATCGCTTCAAGCATTGGGTAGATGCCAGAGGTAACCCTTGAAGTTTCAGCCTGGAGATCACGTCTTCCTGAAGATTTCTCCGAACAGCGGAGTTTTTCGTTTCGGGAAGAAGGGAAAGCTGAGCCCGAGGTATATTGGACCTTTCGATGTGCTAGAGCGTGTGGGAGCAGTGGCCTACCGCCTTGCTCTGCCACCATCTTTGGAAGGAGTTCAGACGTATTCCACGTATCTCAGCTACATCGGTACGTCAGTGATCCGTCGCACACGGTAGATTTCTCAGAGATTACAGTTCGCCCGGACCTGACATATGACCAGCAGCCTGTGCAGATTTTGGACCATCGACAGAAGCAGTTGAGGAATAAGGTAGTCGACCTGGTGAGGGTGATGTGGCGACACGGCTCGCCAGGAGAGTCTACTTGGGAGAGAGAAGATGAGATGAGAGAGTGATACCCACTTTTGTTCCCTGACACGTGAGTGTTAGGAAATTCCGAGGGCGGAATTTTTCTTAAGGTGGGTAGGATGTAACGACTGGTTTTTATCTATTATATATATGTGTTGGTTGTTCTCTCCTTTGTATGTTTTTCCCGTTTCTGTAGTTGGGTGTTTTCGCTCAGTTCTTTATAGTCTTCTAGTTCCTTTCCATAGAACGATGAGCGTGGAGTAAGTCATTCATGATGAACTTCATCTTGACCGCATCTTAGAGCTAGAGTGATCTTAGAAGCCATAGGAACCTTTCCCGAAGCCTCACGCTTCATTTCGAGACTTTTCGTGCATCTTAGTTGGTTCAAGAAGGAGAACCAACCGACTAGATTGCAATCTAGTCGGTCGGCAACTCTTCAGGAACCGACTAGTTCATCTTGATTATTTCAGCTGAGATACTGTTTCCTCTTAGTCCGTTTAAGCACATCCATCGACCGACTAGTTGTGAAACTAGTCGGTTAGAACTTGTTCTCAGACCGACTAATTCTGAGATCTTTCTGACAGCCGAGTTACTGTTTACAGTTAGTCGGTCAAAGAACGACTATCGACCGACTAGTTGATAAACTAGTCGGTTAGAGTTTCTTCTCAGACCGACTAACTCTCAGTACTTTTTGTCTATCGTATTCGACCCTTAGTCGGTCAATGAATATTCACCGACCGACTAGTTCCCAAACTAGTCGGTTGACGAGCCTTCACAGACCGACTAAATCTGTCTACCCTGTGTTGACCCTGTTCCCTGTTTGCCTTTTAGTCGGTCTCAGTTGGACGACCGACCGACTAGTTCCCAAACTAGTCGGTCGACCACTCTTCACTGACCGACTAATATGCCCAGAACCCCTAGGTTAAGTTGTAGCCGCCGCTTGTTTTTCTTATTTAAACCCTAGTCCTCTTCTCTCCTCACTATTTTTAACCGCCGTCTTCCCCTCCTTTTCTCCTTCCCTTCTCCACCACCAGACCATCATGCCGCGCCCCCTCTTCGCCCCTCCAAGAGCAGATCTCCCCCTCTCCTCTCCTTTCTTCTCCCTTCCTTCTTCTTCCTTCTCATGTTCATCATCTTCCTCCTCCTTTTCCCTCTCTTCCAGCCGCCGGCCTCCTCCTCTCCCCAGATCCAAAACACACGGCCAAGCCCCAGGCCGCCACTTTTCCTCCCTACCGTGATCCCCCCTCACTTTAGCCTCTCTCCTTCTCACGAGTCACGAGCCTCAGATCTGACGTCGTCGACCCCGGGAATACGCCGAGATCCTCGCCACCACCTGCGGAGCCCGTAGACGTCGCTGACCGTCGACTTCCTCGCTGCCGCAACCAGATCAGACCGTTGACGTCGAGGAGCTTCCACCATTCAGATCCGACAACAGATCTCTGCGCAATCATCGTTTCAGGTTGGTCCCCTAACTCGTTGAAACCCACACAGTAGAAAATTGAAACCTAATTAAAAATCAGCAACTCAATTAAATTTACTTTCCGCTCTTTAAAACATTGAGAAAACCTAGAAAATCGACGAATGAACTTCTTGACTGTGCACATAGGATAGATCGTCGATTAGGCTTAATAACAAAAAAATGCAAAGTTTGTACTACTAGGATAGTCCCAATCAACCTAGAAACAAACCTTAATAGGTCTGATGAATATCGCGACCTGACACCGTCGTAGTGTCATTATTTCAGACGGACTACCGAGAGCACGACGCTTAGACGAAACGCTCCGAACGGACGACACACTCGCCACCGCAGGCAAGTGCACCCACTTGCATTTTCAACCATGTCTTGGTCTTCAACTATTAGAACTGTTAGACTGTGAGTGTGTGTAGGACCGGACGTGAAATGATAGCGTCCGGGACGCCTTGACGACTTAGACTTGACGACGAAGTCTAAGCTCGACAAACAATAACTTTTGACACCGTAGGATTGCCATGTGTGTGCGTGCGTGTGGACACCCTAGAATAACCCTTCCTACACTTGTCATGTCATGTCACTGTTACACAAAAAGTCCTTCGGGTGTTTCGGATGCTCTCCATGCAAGAGTGAGTCCCGTGACCGTTGTACAAAAATCTTGCGGGCGTTTCAGGTGCTTCCCTTGCGGAAGTGATCTCCGTGTTACAAAAAGCATGCGTGCGTTTCAGGTGCTTCCCTTGCGGAAGTGATCTCCGTGTTACAAAAAGCCTACGTGCGTTTCAGGTGCTTTCCTTGCGAAAGTGATCTCCGTGCTTCCTGTCCTGAGTTCTGGGGTTTGGGGTAGGGTTGAGCGTGCGCACGGGGAGAGGGTCTGATCCCCTTCGAACCGTAAGGCGTGAACCCTTCGTGTTTTACTGGTCCTGACAGTCGTGTCGTGTCTTTTTTCCGTCTTGTTCTGACACCTTTAGGATAGTCCCGTAGTCGGTAGCACACGCTACAACTACTGCTTGTCTCGCTTTACCTTCATGTTGCGTTACTACTTTTACAGCTCAGTATAACCCTAGCATGTTAATCAACCAGTAAAACGATGTATAATAATACAGTGCACTTGCAGTAGAGTCTGACAGTTTCTTGTAGACTTTACCTGACGTACAGTTCCTGTCTTTGGTGCTGTACGTCAGGTGTTGAGCCAGAGTACGTCGACAAGGCGGACTTGTCAGCAGACGTGGAGCCAGAGGGTGCTGATCCAGAGTACGATACAGAGGAGGACCAGAGTTAGAGGCCTCTCGTTGTTGTTCCAGAGTTTCCGTTCCAGTTTATATTGGGTGTGTAGCACCTTTTGTTTTCTTGACTAGGTTGGGTGCTTGCACTGGTAGTTCCCTTTTCTGCAGTTGTAGCCCTTCAGGCGTTTTTAGACTCTTAGTACTTTGGATGATTATGTTTGGAATAAAATGATATGCTCTTTCCTTTCAGTACTTTTATTGTTCCGTACTAACTTGCAGGGACCTGTTCCTTCGTTTTGGAATACCACAGACACTTATTGGGTCTGAGCTCTCAGCTCCGGCCTAAGCGGGCCTTAGTCATGTTTCGCCTCCGTACTTTTGGGAGGCGGGGCATGACATGGAGCGAGCATGTAGCTCGGCCCGTGCCCTTCTCTGATTTGGGTGGCGAGGATTGGTCCTGTACCAGAGTCTTTGAGAGGGCGGGTATTGGGCCGTCGCCTCCCCGCAGCCTCTATAGTCGGACGGGTATTGGGCCGTCACCTACCCCGCATATGGCGCTCCGGTTTGGGTGGCGAAGCTCAGTGAGCTTGCCCCGGAGATCTTCACTGGAGGGGGAGCGAGCGCGTAGCTCGGCCCATGCCCTTCTCCGGTTTGGGTGGCGAGGATTTGTCCTGCCCCGGAGTCTTTAAGAGGGCTGGTATTGGGCCGCAGCCTCTATAGTCGGACGGGTATTGGGCCGTCGCCTACCCCGCATATGATGCTCCGGTTTGGTTGGCGAAGCTCAGTGAGCTTGCCCCGGAGGTCTTCACTATAGGGGGGAGCAAGCACGTAGCTCGGCCCGTGCCCTTCTCCGGTTTGGGTGGTGATGAATGGTCCTGCCCCGGAGTCTTTGACAACGCGGGTATTGGGCCGTCGCCTCCCCGCAGCCTATATAATCGGACGGGTATTAGGCTGTCGCCTACCCCGCATATGGTGCTCCGGTTTGGGTGGCGAAGCTCGGTGAGCTTGCCCCGGAAGTCTTCACTGGAGGGAGAGAGAGCGCGTAGCTCGGCCCGTGCCCTTCTCCAGTTTGGGTGGCGAGGATTGGTCCTGCCCCGGAGTCTTTGAGAGGGCGGGTATTGGGCCGTCGCCTCCCCGCAGCCTCTTTAGTCGGACGGGTATTGGGCCGTCGCCTACCCTGCATATGGCACTCCGGTTTGGGTGGCGAAGCTCAGTGAGCTTGCCCCGGAGGTCTTCACTGGAGGGGGAGCGAGTGCGTAGCTCGGCCCGTGCCCTTCTCCGGTTTGGGTGGCGAGGATTGGTCCTGCCCCAGAGTCTTTGAGAGGGCGGGTATTGGGCCGTCACCTCCCCGCAGCCTCTATAGTCGGACGGGTATTGGGTCGTCGCCTACCCCGTATATGGCGCTCCGGTTTGGGTGGCGAAGCTCAGTGAGCTTGCCTCAGAGGTCTTCACTGGAGGGGGGAGCGAGCGCGTAGCTCGGCCCGTGCCCTTCTCCGGTTAGGGTGGCGAGTATTGGTCCTGCCCCGGAGTCTTTGAGAGGGAGGGTATTGGGCCGTCGCCTCCCCGCAGCCTCTATAGTCGGACGGGTATTGGGCTGTCGCCTACCCCGCATATGGCGCTCCGGTTTGGGTGGCGAAGCTCGGTGAGCTTGCCCCGGAGGTCTTCACTGGAGGGGGGAGTGAGCGCGTAGCTCGACCCGTGCCCTTCTCCGGTTTGGGTGGCGAGGATTGGTCCTGTCCCGAAGTCTTTGATAGGGCGGGTATTGGGCCGTCGCCTCCCCGTAGCCTCTATAGTCAAACAGGTATTGGGCCGTCGCCTACCCCGCATATGGCGCTCCGGTTTGGGTGGCGAAGCGCAGTGAGCTTGCCCCGGAGGTCTTTACTGGAGGGGGGAGCGAGCGCGTAGCTCGGCCTGTGCCCCGATTTGGGTGGCGAGGATTGGTCCTGCCCTGGAGTCTTTGAGAGGGCGGGTATTGGGTTGTCACCTCCTCGCAGCCTCTATAGTCGGACGGGTATTGAGCCGTCACCTACCCCGCATCTGGCACTCCGATTTGGGTGGCGAAGCTCGGTGAGCTTGCCCCGGAGGTATTCACTGGAGGGGGGAGCGAGCGCGTAGCTCGGCCTGTGCCCCTGTTTGGGTGGCGAGGATTGGTCCTGCCCCGGAGTCTTTGAGAGGGCGGGTATTGGGTTGTCGCCTTCCCGCAGCCTCTATAGTCGGACGGGTATTGAGCTGTCACCTACCCCACATCTGGCGCTCTGGTTTGGATGGCAAAGCTCGATGAGCTTGCTCCGAAGGTCTTC
Organism: Scilla litardierei; assembly: GCA_030789695.1. NCBI lineage: Eukaryota > Viridiplantae > Streptophyta > Magnoliopsida > Asparagales > Asparagaceae > Scilla > Scilla litardierei. The sequence continues at coordinate 282,286,869 of CM061133.1, read as the reverse complement.
ACTGGAGGGGGAGCGAGCGCGTAGCTCGGCCCGTGCCCTTCTCTGGTTTGGGTAGCGAGGATTGGTCCTGCCCCTGAGTCTTTATCTTAACCTGAAACTTTCAATTGGTGAAGGCTAGATTTGAAGATGCAAAGAAAAAAAGCATTTCATTAAAGCCTTACAATCACCGGCGACATTTTAATAGGCGCTCCGCGTTTCACGGGTGGGCCAGTTCGCTCCTGTCGAGGGTCGTTGGCATTTATGCGGCTGACCCGACGATGTCGATGGTGTCGCAGGGTCCTTCTCCTTTTGCTGCCAGCTTCCCTTGGCGAGTGATCTCGGCGGGCTTGGAGGTGGCGCCTCTAAGGACCAGATCGCCGGTCCCGAAGCTCCGTTTTCTCTCCCAGGAGTGGCAGTACCGATGGAAACGGTCTTGTCTGCCCCTATGGACACAAGTACCTCCTCGACTTCTTCAGCAAGAGTTGGCCGTTGGTTACAAAAGTTCTCCCTCTCAGAAAGGAGGTCGATCGACAAGGGCTGCTCTGTGCCCTTGTGCTTGGTTGACCTTACGTTGCAGCTCCTGGATGGCTTCTGGCTCCTCCGCACTAACCCCACTCCTCGCGGAGTTTGGAACTTGACCATCTGATGGAGCAAGCTGGGGAGCACTTCGATGGCCGTCATGCATGGTCGCATTATAATCCCGTTGTATGCTGACGCGATGTTGACGACAACGAATTACATCATGCGAGTGACGACCCTTGGTTCCTCTCCGAGTGACACCGACAGGGTGATCACCCCCACAATAGGAGTCGAGTGGCCAGTAAAGCCGACGATGGGCCCAGTGCAAGGCCTCAGGTCCGCCTGCCCCAGCCCCATCTTCTCTATCGTCGACATAAACAGGATGTTGCAAGAACTCCCAGTGTCGATCAAGAGGCGACTATTAACGGCCGTCCTTATCTGAGCCTTGATGACGATGGCATCGTCATGCGGTAGCTCGATTCCCTCCAGATCTTTGTCGATAAAGGTGATGGGAGGTCGAGCTACCCTTCTCCCCTTCGCATCACCGCCGAGACCCACTGTCATCACATGCCGCACGTACGACTTCCTGCTTGACGACGACGCCCCTCCAGAGAACGGTCCGCCACATATTACATCTATGCGCATGACCGGCTTCGACGGGCGGGGTTCCTCCCGCTCGTTGTCCAGCAGCGGATCCGGCCTCTGCTCTCCTCGCGGGGCCCTCTCCTCCTGGATTGGCCTTCTGCCCTCCACGAAGCCTCCCAGGTGACCCGCCTGGATCAATCGCTCGATCTCCCTCTTGAGGGTGTAGCAATTGTCGGTATCATGATCGTGGTCCCGGTGGTACCGACAATACTTCTGGAGGTCCCCCTTAGCCGGGTCGGACTTCATTTCTCTGGGGGGTCTGGCAGCAGTCCGGCCCTTGCTGCCGCGGCCAACACCTCTATCATGGGGGCGTTGAGCTATGTGTACTAGGCCTGCAGGGGCCCCTCAAGCCTTGGGATCGCTAGGGCGGGCTCTCGGGCCGGAGCGAACTCCCGTGCCGGGCCTGGACGGTCTTGCGGGCGACGCCCAGCGGGGTCGCGCCTTGGTTGAACCGGCTGGTCGCGGCCTCGGGGCCCATCTTCTTGCTTTGGCCTGGGATAGGACCGAGGCTCGCCCTGGGATGATCTTGTCGGGGCGACCGGTTCCTTTGCGCCGAGAGTCTCCTCGGTCAGTGCGTACCTCTCCGCCTGCGTGACCAACGCGTCGTAGTCGGCCGGCGGGTCTCGGCGCAAGGATTTCTGGAGGCTCCGATTCCGTAGTCCCGTCTTGAAAGCTAGCATGAGCACTTCATCGCCGCAGGCCACCACCACCCGACTCTCATCCTGGAAGCGGCACAGGTATTTCCCAGTCGTCTCTCCTTCCCCTTGGATGATCGTGCTGAGGTAGTCCAAGGGTTTCTTCTTTACGCGCCCGGCCCGAAAATTTTGGCAGAACTTGTGGGATAGTTCGTCGAAGCTCCTAATGGATCTTGTCGCAAGCCATAGTACCATTCCAGCATCGTGTCCTTCAGGCTCTGTGAGAAAAGCCGACACAGGAACGTGTCGTCCACATCTTGTGCCTCCATCGCCCCCTGGTACTGTTGTACGTGGGAGAGGGAATCGCCTCTCCCACCGTACGTGGCCAGATGGGGGACCTTGAATCTTGCGGGTCTTGGGGCAGACGTGATCCACCATGCTGTTGCCTCCTCGGGGTAGGCGGGGCGTTCCAACGCGTGTGCCCTCCACCACTCTGGGGTTTGGCTCCGGTCTCACCTCGGCTGCCGTCGGTCATCATACCCCAGGGAATAAGGACGCGGTCGCCGGGGAGGGCTCCCTCCGCGGGCTGGGGATTCGACGGGTGGCAGGCTGCGGTCATCCCAGTATCGTCGACCCATTGTCGTCGCCTCCGGGGACTCCCTCCAGTCTCGATTCTCCCTTAGTAGCCTTTCGCGCTCTGCAGCGAGGAAGCGGAGCTGTTGACGAACGGCCTCCTCGCCTAGACCATCTGGGGAGAAACGCCGACGGGGCAGACTTCCCCCCCTCGAGGTGGGGTCCGGGCGGTCGGCGAGCTGCGCTCGTTCATGTGTTACCCGCCCGTCATTAACACCTCCGGGATCCCCCGGTTCACCTCAATCTCCCTCCAGATCCTTTCGCGCTCCGTGATAATGAAGTGGAGTTGGCGTCGTACCGTCTCTTCGTCGAGGAGGGCTTGCCGGGCGGCCTCGACCGCCTCATCCAGATGCCTCTGAGCGACTGCTGCTTCCTCTTGGCGCCTTCGCAGCCGGGCGATCTCATTTCTTCTTCCAAGAGCTTCTGTTGGGCCGTAATCTCCTGGGCGAGCCCTTTGTCCCCCATTCCTTCAACAAACTGAGGGTGGAAATTCCGCCTCACGTTCGGGGGCTCAGAGGGGCCCAGGGATACCTCGGCTCTAGCAGTTGTGAAACCTGCCATCATCTTGGCGAAGGCCTCGAAGCTCTGTTGTCTCGTGCGGGCCGAGGCCTGGACCGTTTCAACCTCCACCTCCGGGTGTGGATTAGTCGCAGGAGTCACGGGATGAGAGTGGGATTCTTGATCCATGGGATCCTTTCCGTGGTCAGGGTTTCGGTTGACTGGAATGGGATTTGACATGGGTGTGACCCTTCGTTCCCACAGACGGCGCCAATTGTTGCGGGGTAGAACTCGCGTACAATGAATTTATATTATGGGGAACCAAGGGCACGGTGGTTATGCTAATGACGGGATTAGGATAGGCTATTTGACAGGTGGTTAGTGGGGTGATGAGGCTAAACTTGTGGCAGGATCTGACCACGGTGTCGAATCTGGGAGAATGCAGTAAAGGGGCCGAACTGCCTGGGTTGATGGCGAGCGCGACCGGTGATGACGAGCTGACCTGTGCAAGGAGCAACTTGTCAGAAAGGCCAGGTTGGGGTCCAACCTTAGCCTCTCCGATGCCTAAGTCAGTGACAGGACTTAAAGCGGGGACTGGGCACGTAGGTCGGACTGAGGGTGAGTCGACCATACGTGACGAGCTATGAGTGGAAGAACAAAGATATGGACGACCTTTGATCTTATGTGTGAGTAATGAGATTCAGAGTAAATTTTCCAACCCCTTCACCGTAAGAATCGATGGGGTATTTATACCTGTCAGAAGGCGATTAGGTGGGGCTGATCTGGTATGCTAACTCGACGTGCTGAGCTGGCCCGGCTGTCAGCGGAAGCTTCAGACGAGGATGTCAGGAACAGGAGTATCGGCCACGCTTTTGTCAGATGGCGCAACGGCCAGGGGCGCTTTTGTCAGGGTGTCAGGGCCGAAAGCATTAAGTGTCAGGGGGCGCAGCGGCCAAGGGGTGCTTTGCCTGATTGTCAGGCAGCGTTAGTGTCAGTAGTGTCCTTTGTACTAGGTTGTTTGTCGTGTCCGATGTGCCAAAGAGTCATCGGTGCACGTCCGAGGCATGGCGCTATCGATGGGGTCGCCAGGTCGCCCCGGTTGGAGGGCACGTCGTCCGATAACGTGCTCTGCACGTTGTTCCTGGCGAGCAGGTGGAGGGGCGAGTCGGGTGGCGACCGGGACCCTGGAGGAGTGCGGCTCCGCCATCGCCCATAGTAGGGTGTGCCCTTCTCCCGGCTGTGTCGGGCTTCGGGGTAACCTGGCGCTCTGCCGTGGGTGAGTCAAGTGCACGGTCTCCGAAGTCACGAGATTGGTGCCCTAGCACCGGGCCCACCGGCCTTTGGGACGAAAGAATGATGTAGGAAGAGTGTTTGGTGACCGGGGATAGAAAGTCGGGTTATCACGATCTTTAGGTCGTAACAAATATATTACTTGTTTAATTGTATGTAAGGCATAACCGCTGGTGCATCGTCAGCTGCAGTGGGTGCATCAACATTTGCACCATATGCAGGTGCATCAACATCTGTACAACATGCTGCAGTTGCACATGATGATCAAGCCCATACCGATGATGAGGCTCTACATCTTACTGCTTTATATGTATATATTCTATATTTATTTAATTTTACCGTAGAATTATTACAATTTATTTTTTGTGCATGGTAGAAATATAGAATTTAAAATTTTCTTTTTTGTAAATCCATGCATGAACTGTAGTATTTTTACATTAGAATGTTTTTTCTAGGATTTTAAAATTTAACTAGAGCATAAGTATATCTTTTTCTTTGTTTGTTAGTGTGTGTGTGTGTGTGTGTGTGTATGTGTGTGCGCGTACGTGTGCGTGCGCACGTACGCGCGTGTGTGCGCACGCCATGTCAGTGTGTGTCGGTGTGCCATGTCAATATGTAGGTGCGTGTCTGTCCAGGTGATGATGATGATGATCTTCCAATAATTAATGTGTGTGTGTAGTCTGTGTGTGTGTGTGTGTGTGTGTGTCTGTGGCAATGTGTGTGTAGTCTATGGCAGCACATAACTTATTTTTGATAAAAATGGCTAGACATGATAGGATGGTCTGTAATTATGCAGACAACCATCTTGCAGCCATTCTTGGTCAAGTGATTACAATGTGCAGATCTGAGCCGCATTCTTGTGTGTGTGTCAGTGTGTATCAGTGTGTGTGCTAAGTCAGTATGTCTCTGTCATTAAGTATGTCTATATGCCAAGTCAATGTGTGGGGGTGTGTCTGTCGAGGCGATGATGATGATGTCTGCCAATAAGTACTGCGTGTGTGTAGTCTGTGGGTGTAGTCTGTGTCAATTTACAACTTATGTTTGAGAAAAATGGCGAGGTGTAATAGGATGGTCTGCAATTATGCAGACAACCATCATGCAGCCATTATTTCTCTAGTGATTACAATGTTCTGATCTGAGCCTCATTGTGTGTGTGTGTGTGTGTGTCTCAAGTCAATGTGTATGTGACTGTGTTTGTGTGTCTACGTGTCTGACTTGGCACACAGACACACACACATAATGACACACACACACACACACACACACACACATTGCCACACTTATCATTTACTCATGCATGGTTTTCGAGTATCTTCGCTAGCCAGATCATTTCATGCCATTTCCCTTTGGGGCACCCCAACTCGAAGTGGAATGTACTGATCGGGTATGGACACTTACGGTGCCAAAGCCCAACCGTCAACACCTGCACTTTTGGATCCTTCTAGGTCACCTCTTGTCGAGCTGGTCGAAGTACTACGCAATATTTAAATCGCAGTGGGATGCCCTGCAATGCAAATCATGCATGCATCGTCATCCATATCATAGCAGGAAGTGTCAAAAGAGAGAGAAAAAGCATATTCATGGCCAAATACAACATCTCTACCACTTGGCCTTTCGAGAGGTTTTAGGCGCTCAATTTCACCTCAAAACGTCATTTGTTGGCATGACTCCATGCAGGGTCTTGCCCTAGCCCTAGATGATGATGTCATGTTAACATGTTCTTATTGTCTTCCTCATACGAACACACATCATCATATATGGCTAGTGTAAGGAAAGCCCCTATATGAAGGCATGCCAACGAATGGCGTTTTGAGGTCAAATTTAGCGTTTGCAACCTCTCGATAGGAGTAGTGGTAAAGCTGTTGTATTTGGCCATGAATATGCTCTTTATCTCTATCTTTGGACCCATCCTGCTATGATATGGTTGACGATGCATGCATGATTTACGTTGCAGGGTATTCCACTGCGATTAAGAGACTGCGTAGTATTTTGGCCAGATCGACAAGAGGTGAACCTGAAGGATCCAAAAGTCTGGTTGTTGACGGTTGGGCTTTGGCGACATAATTGTACATACCTAACATGTGCATTCCACTTCGAGTTGGGGTGCCCCCAAGGGAAAGGGCACGAAATGGTCTGGCTATCGAAGATACTCGAAAACCATGCATGAGTAGATGACATGTGTGGCAGTATGTGTATGTGTGTGCGTGTGTGTGCGTGCATGCGTGTGTCATTGTGTGTGAGCGCGCGTGCCCCAAGTCGGTCTGTGTCTGTGTAGGTCTGTATATGTGGTCTGTGTGGGAGGGTGGAGGAGGGTGTGGGTAGTCTGTAGTCAGAATGAATTTCCTTCCATGATGCTATGATAGTTCCTTTTAAAGGGCCTTACAAATCATATTTTTCATATCTTTTTACCACTAGAATATCACAGCTAAACTTCATGTTAGATTAGGTTTCTCACAATTAGAGGAAATTATTTTGGGAAGTAATTTGATGTGTGTCACTTATAGGTATTAAGAAGAGTGGTAAACTTATAGATATTGAGCTAAGTAATCATATTAGACTATGTTCCTCGCAATTAGAGGAAATTATTTTGGGAAGTAATTTGATGTGTGTCACTTATAAATATTAAGAAGAGTGGTAAACTTATAGATATTAAGCTATCATATTTTACTAAGAGTGTATAAGCTTTGGTTAAAGATATTAACTAATTATCTCTACAAATTTCTCTCATTGTCTAGTTATCTATCCCTTATAAATTTATAATAAGAAAGACTAAATAGAATCAAAATCTTAAGCTCTCATATCCTCTATCTTAAGACTTAAGAATCCTAACACAAAAAACCCTGAGAATTTTTTTTGTAAAAATCACAAGATAAAATGGAAGGGGATGAAATGGTTGTATGTGTGTGTCATTGTGTGTGTCTATGTGCCAAGTCAGTGTGTCTGTATGTGTAGTCAGTTTGTGTGTGTCTATGTCTGTGTATTTGTGTTTGTGTCTGTGCCAAGTCAGTGTGTGTGTGTGTGTGTCTGTGCCAAGTCAGTGTGTGGGTGTGTCTATCGAGGCAATGATAATGATGATATGCTATAAGTAATGTGTGTGTAGTCTGTGTGAGTGTCTGTGGCAGCAAGCGTGTGTGTAGTTTGTGACAGCGTACAACTTATTTTTGAGAAAAAATGGCTAGGTGTAATAGGATGGTCTGTAATTATGCAGACAACCATCTTACAGCCATTCTTGGTCAAGTGATTACAATGTACAGATCTGAGCCTCATTCGTGTGTGTGTGTGTGTGTGTGTGTGATTGTGACTGTGTCTGTGTGTGTGTCTGTGGTAGTCTAATTTATGTATGTTGTATGGGTGTGGGTAGTCTGTATGCGTAGTCAATGTGTGTGACTGGATTTGTGTTTATGTCTGTGGTAGTCTGATGAGTGTTTGCTATGTTTGTGTAGTCTGTGTGTGGTCTGCGTGGGTGTGGGTAGTCTGTATGTATAGGCAGTGTGCGTGTCTATGTCTATGTAGTTTGTGTGTGTTTGTGGCTGTGTGTGTTTTAGTCTGGTGTGTGTGTGTGTGCCTGTTTTTGTTACAATATTGTGTTTCTGTTATTGTTTGTGTGTCTGTAGAGGCTGTGTCTGTGATAGTTTGATGTGTGCGCGCACGCGTGTGTGTGCGCGCGCGCGTGTGTGCGCGTGCTGTGTTTGTATAGTCTGTATGTGTGGTCTGTGTGGGTGTGTGTAGTTTGTATGTGTAGGCAGTGTGTGTGACTGTGTCTGTGTATGTGGAGTTTGTGTGTGTAGTTTATGTATGTAGGCAGTGTGTGTGACTGTGTTTGTGTCTGTGTAGTTTGTGTGTGTAGTATGTATGTGTAGGCAGTGTGTGTGACTGTGGCTGTGTTCGTGTAGTTTGTGTGTGTTTGGGTATGTGTATATGTATATGTATGTGTCTGTGGTAGTCTGATGATGTGTCTGTGTGTCTGTTTTTTTACAATATTGTATTTCTGTTTTTTGTCTCTGTAAAGGCTATGTTTGTGGTAGTTTTATGTGTGCGCGTGCGCTGTGTTTGGGTGGTCTTTGTGTGTGGTCTGTGTGGGTGTGGGTAGTCTATATATGTAGGCAGTGTGTGTGACTGTGCCTATGTCTGTGTAGTTTGTTTGTGCATGTGCATGTGTCTATTGTAGTCTGATGTGTGTGTGTGTGTGTCTGTTTTTTGTTACAATATTGTGTTTCTGTTTTTGTGTATGTACCTCTGTAGAGGCTGTGTCTGTGGTACTCTGATGTGTGTGTATGTTGTGTTTGTATGATCTTTATGTGTGGTCTGTGTAGGTGTGAGTAGTCTGTATGTGTAGGCAGTGTGACTGTGTCTGTGTCTGTGTAGTTTGTGTGTCTGTGTCTGTGTCTGTGGCAGTCTTTTGTGTGTGTTACAATATTGTGGTTCTGCTTTTATGTCTGATCTCTGTGAAGTGATGACAAACATGGCATGGTGAGTTTGGATGTCATGCATGCACAGACTACAAACACAAACTACACACGGACTACACACAAACATATTATGTACTATTATTGTAGCACTCCCAGTTTAAATTTCCATATAAAGGTATTTTATACTTGGTCTATCTGAATACACATAGACACAGACACACAAACTACACACACAAACAGACATAGACACACACTGACTGCACATACATAACACACGCACGCGCGCGCGTGCGCGCGCGCGCACACACACACACACACACACACACACACACACACACAGAGAGAGAGAGACTACAAACACAGATACACAATGATTACACATACAAACTACCCACACACATAGACTACACACATTTATTTCACACACACACACACACACACACACACACACACACACACACACACACACACACACAGAGAGAGAGAGAGAGAGAGAGAGAGAGAGACCACAGACACACACAGACTATACATATAGACTACACACACAAACTACACACACATAATACACACAGAGACTACACAATAGCACAAAGTTCGGTACACATAGACTACACATTCAACACACACAGATCGGTACACAGACTACACATACAACACACACACATCAAACTACACATAGACACAGACACACAACAGACAGATGGGCAGGCAACCATCTTGCACGTATTTTTTGTCAAGTGATTACAATGGGCATATCTGAGCCTCATTCTTTCGTGTTGGTTTTTCTTTTGTAATTAATATTAATGTATTTTGAGTTAAAAATATTTTAAAAATATTTTCTTTCGTTGGCTTTTCTTTTGTAAAAAATGATTTTTTACTTTCGAATAGTATTGCTATGTTTTGATTTTAAATTTTATTTTTAATTTACAAATTCACTGACGGTATGGTCAGTGAAAATAATTTATTTTTTTAAATGTAAAATTAATACTGACTGCCCATCAGCGAAATATATTTCCTTTTAAAAAATTGAATATTTACTGATGGCGCCGTCACCAGAAGTCTCTTCTTCATTACCGGTTCCGTCAGCAACGGTATTTGTTATACTGATGAAACCATCAGTAAAAGTTGCACTATCCCTGACGGTTTCTATATCCGTTAGAGACTTTTACTGACTGTGCCGTTAGTAAATGTTTTACTTACCAAATTCCGCTAACAGACCTTCTGACGGATCGTCGCCGTCATTGAATATTTTTGCTGACGACATTTTAACTTTTACTTACGACAAAAGCCGTCAGTAAAACTCCTTTTTCCTGTAGTGAATAAAGAGAATTTATAAAGTCCTATTATTCTTCATAGTGAAATTCTTATATCCTTTCTCGTGGTTGTTATCCTAATTTGTTTAGGTTTTCCATGTTAAATCTATATGTCTAATTTATCTTCATTATTATTTTCTCAAATCAATTTGATGTGACCATACTCTGGATTCATGGTAGAAGCAATGGTGGTGAAATTCGAGATTAAAAATTCCAACGGGAGTAATTTCTTACTGTGGAGGTTGAAGATAAAGACTATCTTGAGAAAAAGAAAATTGTCTGGCGACTATCAGTGGAAGACCGACAGAACTCACATATGACAGTAAATGGAATGATATGAATGGGAATGCTATTGCAAATCTTCATCTAGCATTAGCAGATGGTATGCTAACAAGTATAGAGCAGAAGAAGATAGTAAAAGAGATTTGGGATCATTTGACCAAATTATACGATGCCAAATCACTCCATAGCAAAATTTCCTAAGAGAAAACTATACACTCTTCGTAAGGCGGAATCTACTTCGGGGACGGAGCACATAAATAACTTGAATACTCTATTTTCTAACCTCAACTCATTGAGTTATAAAATAGAGTCACAAGAGCCATGTTGAGCTTTTACTTCAAAGTCTACATAATTTATATGATCAATTCATCATCAACTTAACAAATAATATCCTTGTGGATACTTTACTCGTCGATGATATTGCGGCTGCTATTCTTGAAGAAGAAAGTCAGCACAAGAACAAGGAAGACAGTTAGGTAGGTTTGTAGCAAGTGGTAGTCTTGGCGGTGATAAGAGGGTAATCAACAGAACATGGTCCAAGTGGGAGCCACAATCACGGTAGATCAAAGTCAAAAAGTAAGAAGAGCTTTAAATGCTACTACTGTGGCAAGAAAGATCACTAGAAGAAGGGTTGCTGGAATTTAAATAAAATAAATTCCAGGCCTCAAGAAAATGTTGCAAGTACTTCAGATGATGGAAATGCTCTATATTATAAAGCAGCGATGACAAATGAAGACAGAAAGAGATTTATTGGTGTGGTTTTTGACTCAAGAGCTACCTTTCACATGACATCCCGAAGAGAATTGTTCCATCATTATGAACCTATCTCAGGAGGATCTGTGTACACCTGTAACGATCATGCTTTAAAGATTGTCGGTATTGGAACCATCAAACAGAAGTTACATTATGGCACAATTCACACCATTCAAGACGTGCAGCATGTGGAAGTTCTCTGGAAGGTCTAAAGAAGAATCTGTTGTCTTTAGAACAATTGGATGGCCTTGGGTGCAAGGATCGAGATTGAGAATAAGATTATGAGGATAATTATAGGTGTGTGTGTACTTATGAAGGGAGAAAATATAGCTGCAACTCTATACAAGTTGAAGGGATAGACTCTATAGGAAACAAAAGCATTAGTTGTTTCAAGTAGTTTAAGTGAAAAATCTACAATGGTGTGGCATCAGAAGCTTGGACACATGTCAAAGTAAGGAATGAAAATTCTTGTTTAGCAGAATTTACTTCCAGGCCTCACAAAGGCAACTTTACCCTTTTCGTGAACAATGTGTAACTAGTGAGAAGCATCATTTGAAGTTCAACACATCAAATTCTAGAAGTAAGTCCATTCTAAAATTAGTTCACTCCGATGTATAGCAAGCACCAGTTCTATCCCTAGGAGGAGCAAAGTACTTTGTGTCTTTCATTGATGATTATTACAGAAGATGGTGTGTGTATCTTATCAAGAGGAAAGCAGATATGTTTTCAGTCTTCAAAGCATGGGTTGAACTTGATTCTGGAAATAAGATCAAGTGTTTTAGGACAGATAATGTAAGTGAGTACAATGGTGAAGAATTTAATAGCTTTTGCAAGCAAGAAGGCATCAAAAGATAGTTCACTATGACATACACTCGTCAACAAAATGGGGTGATTAATCCGATGAAAATGACTCTATTCGAAAGAACAGTAGTATGTTGGGAGCTGCATGCTTAGAAAAGACTTTCTGGGTAGAAGCAGTCAATACTGCTTGTTATGTGATAAATCGACCTCCATCAATAGTAATTAAGTTGAAGACACCAATGGAGATGTGGACTTGCTTGCCTTTAAATAATGCAACTCCCAAGCACATGAGGTCAATCAAGTAATATAATTCGATTAGTCCAGAGTCGAATCCACAGGGACGAGTCGTTCCACACTATCGCAGTTTCGATCAATCAAGGGAATCTAATGGCGATGATACAACCACCTCGCTAACGGGATAATGGTGGAAAGATGGGTGAAACGATCAGCCAAAGCTATGATAACTAGGGTTAGAGGATCGTATGGGCAAAAAGCGAGGAAGAGTAGGTATGTTATGCTTTTGTTAGGGCTATAGTCTACTATGCTATTCAGTCTCCATTGAATTACTCAATCTCGCATTCAGGCCAATGCATGCGAGATTGGAAAGTCAAACACTCAAAAACAATAAAATTAGCACCTTGGGTAATCACCGTTTTCATTGATTTCATAACATGGATGTGTGAATAGATGAACCCTGTGGTTCATCACCCTCTTAGGGCCCTTCTACGGATTTTATGCACGTAGATAGTGCCTCGCATCACATCATCCTCCTTGGAACCCTCTACGGAGGGTGCATGGTTCAATCAAATATAGAAACCCATCAATCCAATAATATAATCAAGTAATATTGCTAGAGATGAATGAAAGCATAGTAATCATAAGCCTTAACTACAACAAAACCCAACGCATCTTAATATTAGCCAATCATGATGAAAAAGGAGCAATCTTTCATTAAAAATAGCATCCAATCACAAATGCAAAGCTAATACAAGAAAATACACGATGTGGAAGAGATTTATCTCAAAATCACTCAAAGGTTATGCCTTTGGCCCTCCAATGTGCTCCTCCAAGCTCCTTGCCCCTTTCATGGCCTCCAAAACCCTAGAAATGTAGAAGAATGTGATTGAATATGTGAGAGAGCCGGCCAAAACCCTCAAAATCTCTCTAAAACCCGTATCGAATCCAAATTGTGCGGGTTTGGTCCCGAAAAGCCGCAACTAAAGCAAGAAAAAGGCGGACGTGTCGTGCATTGAGCGTCGACCCGCAATCCGCACCCACCCTAAAAGTCGTTAATCATTTGGTACATACTGCGTGGGACAAACATGCCACATGAAACAATGACATGCTTGTAATTCGCTTTATGATAGTATAAATGTTTGTGCTATTCTTCCTTTCTGGAGCTCTTAAAGTTATTGCAAGAAATTGCTGGTAAAATTGTAGCAATAGACTAAGCATACAATGATGAAAGTCTTATGAATAGGCCCACGGGGCCCATTGGGTATCCGGCCCATCATTGAAAGCTATAAATATGAGGGTAGGGGGCTCTTAACCCCCTACACCTATTTCCCTACTTTTCCCTTCACAACACGTTATCAGCACGATCACGCTTGTTGGAGAAGGCGACGACGCTCGATGAAGGAGATCCATCAACCGCTCAGTTTTAAGAAGATCGTAATCTTCTTAACAGGGAGCGAAAGGGCATCCTTCACCAACCGTCGACTAGATTCCCTTGTCGAATCTAGAGGTAAATCTCAAAACTTTTTAGATCTAAACTTGTGTTTCCCGTAAATCTACATGATTTAAGATCAAAAAGTTTGAAAACACGGTAAAAATCACATTTTTATTTAGATCCGCATGTCTAAAAACAATAAAAAATAGTTTTTTAGAGATCTAAACGTTTGAAAAATCAAACGCCGCGGCTTCATGAAGCCGCGGCCCACAGAAAATTAACACATTTGCACAATAATTTTTCTTTTTTCTTTTTGGCCCCAAAAACCCAAAATAATTAAAGAATTTTTTTGATTTTCAAATAAGGGTTAAAGCGGAAAATAAAAGATTAAAAATATGGATCAAAGGTAAAAAGTTTTTCAAAAATAATTTTTTAACACGTCACACACTATTTAGATTATTAATCTTTACATGCCTGTGATATGATTATCTGCGTAGTTGTATATTTTTCATATATTATCTGCGTGGATGTGCTATTAGGCTATGTTTTTAGGGATCAGCCAGGTTTCCGACATCTTTACTTTTCTGCAATTTTTGTTTTTGAGAGAAATTTGTAAGTGGGGATATATATGTAAAAAGAAGACCGGAGGACACCAAAAAGGAGCTGAAGGCATATGCACAAAGAAGAAAAGGGCTTCTCTTTGAAGTTCCCGAGTTGTATTTACTTATCATGCACTTTTTGATGTAACTTTCGGACTGTCTTTTTCTGTTGATGTCGGCTGGCTGATCCCCATAGTCCTAATTTATTTTCATTGCTTATACATTAAATTAAATATTTCATGCTATTTTAATTTTAAAATGAAAATGTTAAAAAGCATGTGTGGATGTTAATTTTCTTTTAATAATTCACGTTATGGAAATGTTAAAAAAACATGCGTGGATGTTAATATTCTTTTAATAATTCATGTTATGAAAATGTTAAAAAGCATGCGTGGATGTTAATTTTCTTTTAATACTTCACGTTATGAAAATGTTAAAAATCATGCATGGATGTTAATTTTCTTTAATAATTCACGTTATGAAAGTGTTAAAAAATACATACGTGGATGTCTATTTTTTTACAGTTTAATAATCCATGCTATTTTTTATATTGCTAGATCATTTAAAGGCCAGACTTGCGAATGTCGATTTATCGATCCTGAAGGCCGATGGGTCGAACTACTTGAGTTGGCAGTTGGACCTGAAGTTCCATCTGTGATCTCATGGGTTCAGTCTGACACCCACTGAGAAGGCAACAACAAGTACTACCACAGCTGAAAAGGATGCTTCTAAAAAAGCACCTCATACAGAAGAAGTTTCCGATATACTAAAGGCAAAAGCCATTATCTATATCAGGAAACATTTAGACTCGACCCTGAAGGACGAGTATCTTACTATAGAGGATCCTTACGAACTGTGGGACGCACTTGAAGAGAGGTACAGGCATCAGAGGGATGTCATAGTCCCCCGTGCACAGTACAAATTGACTCACCTCCGCATACAGGATTACAAATCCGTAGCGGAGTACAACTCAGCATTGTTCTGTATCACCTCACGCCTGAAGTTGTGTGGTGAGACTGTGACTGAGAAAATGTTGCTGGAAAAGACGTTCACGTCTTTCCACGAGAAGGACATGATCCTTATGCAATAATACCGTGAGAGGAAGTTCACGAAGTACTCTGATCTGCTTTCATGCCTGCTAATGGCTGAACAGAACAGAGATTTGTTGGTTGCCACTCACAACATGCGCCCTCCTGGCTCCGATCCACTGCCATCTCCTGCAGAGGCACACTTCCAGTCTTCCCAGAAGAAGAACAAGATGGACAAGAAAGCTAAATTCTAGAAATGGAAAGAACAGAAGAAGCGGAAGAAGGCCACTCCCCAAGCTCCTCCTCAGAACCAGAAGTTCGTGGAAAAGAAGCAAAAGTCGACGTCCAAAGGTGGTACTCCCAAGAAAGACTGGGAGGATAAGTGCTCCAAATGCGGAATGACGGGCCACTGGTCCAGAATCTGCCGCACCCAGAAACACCTACAGGACCTTTACCAGGCAAGTCTCAAGCATCGAGCTGAGACAAACCTGATAGAAAGCGCAGCGTTGCCAGAGACCTCATGGACTCCTGAAGATTTCATGGGAGACGACACTCTCTAGTTATGGACCATAAACAATTGTTATTGCTAGCAATGTATCTTCCATTTATGCATCGTACCTAGTTTTATTCCATGTCAAACATTTTTGAGCATTTTAAATGAAAGTAGTTGTCTTATTT
This sequence comes from Scilla litardierei, assembly GCA_030789695.1. Lineage (NCBI taxonomy): Eukaryota > Viridiplantae > Streptophyta > Magnoliopsida > Asparagales > Asparagaceae > Scilla > Scilla litardierei. The sequence goes on along the minus strand of CM061133.1, from coordinate 282,271,138 downwards.
TCATATTATTTACTACTTAAATGTCTTTCTTAATATAGATATGGATTCAATTTGCCTAGTGGACAGTGCATCGACGCACTCGATCCTTCAAAACATAGACTACTTTACGAACATAAGTAGCTACTCTGGTCCACTGAGAACAATCTCAGGACCAGATAATATAATCGAAGGATCAGGAGAAGCAATCATTTTGCTCCCCGGTAACACACAAATCACACTTAGAAATGCGTTATACTCCCCTAAATCTATCCGAAACCTCCTAAGCTTTAAAGATATCCGTTTAAACGGATATCACTTAGAGACGGTCGAGGAAAATGAAAGGGAATACTTGCTCGTAACGTCTCTTACAAATGGTTCAAAAACCATTGTGGAACGTTTCAAGGGACTCCCCTCGGGACTCTACCAAACAAGTATACAAACTCCAGAAACATCAATGGCGGAGCACTTGCAGTGCCCCCAAACACCAGAATTCTAACTCTGGCATAGTAGACTGGGACACCCTAGATCTGTTATGATGTACCGCATCATAAAAAGCTCAAGGGGCATAGACTCGAAGAACCTGAAGATTCTTCAAAAAGGTAAATTCCCATTTCCACACTGTTACAAGGGTAAACTAATTACGAGACCCTCTCCACTGAAAGTGGACCTGGAGTCTCCAAGTTTTCTGAAAAGAATCCACGGAGACATTTGTGGGCCCAAACACCCATCAAGTGGTCCGTTCAGATACTTTATGGTATTGATAGATGCATCTACTAAGTGGTCACATGTGTGTCTACTGTCCACCCGTAACCTTGCACTGTCTAAACTTTTAGCTCAGATAATCAGGTTGCGGGCCCACTTCCCTGACTACCAGATAAAGAAACTTCGTCTGGACAATGCGGGTGAGTTTACATCACAAGTCTTTCTAGACTATTGCCAAGCACAAGGAATTGAAGTCGAACATCCTGTAGCGCATGTTCACACCCAAAATGGGTTAGCAGAATCTCTAATTAAGACACTGCAATGGATTGCTCGTCCATTATTACTTCAATCCCAGCTGCCAGTGAATGCATGGGGTCATGCAATTTTGCATGCTGCATCTTTAATAAAATTAAGACCTGCTGGAGGTCAGTCATCTTCTCTAATGCAACTAGCACTTGGAGCCCCACCAATTGTCTCACACTTGAGAATATTTGGTTGTGCAGTATACGTCCCCATAGCACCACCACAAAGGACAAAGATGGGTCCACAACGTCGCCTAGGCATTTATGTTGGGTTTGACATCCCCTCAATAATAAGATTCCTAGAACCTCTTACGGGAGACGTTTTCAAGGCACGTCTAGAAGACTGTGAATTTGATGAAACATCATTTCCAAGACTAGGCTCACAGACAAAGAAGCCCGAAGCTTTGGACTGTATCACTTGGGATACAAAGACATTATGTCACTTTGATCCGCCCACAAGCCAGTGTGAGGAGGAGGTCCTGAAGATTCTCCATATCCAAAACATTGTCCATCTCTTGCCAGACAAATTTACTGACAACCAGAAGATTGTCAGATCACACGTCCCTGCTGCTAACACTCCAGCTAGGATTGACATACCGCAAAATGGATGCAATCCGCCTGCAGGAGATATGGTTGGACCTCTTAAAAAGCGAGGATGACCACCAGGATCCAAGGATCAAGTCCCTCGAAAGAGTAGGACCCTTGACAATGGTAAACAAATACCACCACAGGATGCTACCGTAAGCCCTGCTACCGCATCTCTTCCAAACTCTCAAACAGAGGAAAACCCGGGAGAAAATGAAGTTTCGATACACTATGTACGAACTGGGGAGCATTTTGGGACAGAAAGAGCACAACCATAGATGACACATTTGTGTGTAATATTGCCATCAACGTCGCGTACTGCGATAATGATATTGAACCACGCTCTCTGACAGAATGTCAAAGCAGAGATGATTGGTCGAAGTGGAAAGCGGCAATAGGAATGGAGTTGGATTCACTCACCAAACGCAAGGTCTTTGGACATTAAGTCCAGACACCAAAAGGTGTAAAACCTGTGAGTTATAAATGGGTATTTGTTAGAAAACGAAATGAACAGAATGATATTGTTCGTTACAAAGCAAGGCTTGTAGCGCAGGGTTTTACCCAACGTCTAGGGGTGGATTTTGAAGCCACATACTCCCCGGTCATGGACGCGATCACCTTCCGATTCCTCATTGGCTTAACAGCCCAAGAGGGTTTAGATATGCAGCTTATGGACGTCGTGACTGCATACCTATATGGCAACTTAGACCGAGACATCTATATGAGATTGCCTGACGGTTATTCCTTGCCTGCAGGACTAAAAGAGAGACAACGTGACATCTACTTAGTGAAACTGCAAAGATCATTGTATGGTCTAAAACAATCCGAAAGGATGTGGTATAACAGACTGAGCGACTTCCTTGCAAAACAAGGATTTACAAATGACACAGTCTGTCCTTGCATATTCATAAGAGCAAGGGCAACAGGATTTGTCATTATAGCCGTCTATGTAGACGACTTGAACCTCATTGGATCTCCTGAAGAGATCGTCGAGATTTCTAGAAGCTTGACAGAAACCTTCGAGATGAAAGACATCGGAAAATAAAAATTTTGTTTAGGTCTTCAAATCGAACATCTTAACGATGGGATCCTGTTACATCAGTCAACTTACACATCGAACTTATTGAAAAAGTTTCAGATGGATAAGTGCCACCCCCTCAGCACCCCAATGGTCGTCAGATCATTGGATGTGCACAAAGACCCCTTCCGGCCGCTGGAAGAGGGAGAGGAAGTACTAGGCCCTGAAGTGCCTTATCTAAGTGCTATCGGTGCACTCATTTACCTGGCTAACTGCACTCGCCCTAACATAGCATTTGCAGTAAACTTACTAGCCAGATATAGTGCTGCACCTACACAACGGCACTGGGCCGGAGTTAAGCATCTTCTGCGCTACCTCCAATGGTCCATAGACTTAGGTCTATTCTACAGGAAAGGGGCATCAACTGGTTTAGTTGGTTATGCTGATGTAGGATACAGGTCCGATCCTCATACAGAGAAGTCTCAGACCAGATACATGTTTACCTATGGCGGCACTGCCATATCCTGGGGATCTGTAAAGCAGACCATGACAACCGTCTCATCCACTCACTCAGAACTTCTAGCGATCCATGAAGCAAGCAAGGAGAGTTTCTGGCTACGCTCTGTGATCCAGCACATTCTCACCTCCACCGGCTTGATGACCGGCGTACTTGCACCTACTCCTCTCCATGAAGACAATGCAGCATGTATAGCCCAGCTACAGGACGGCTACATCAAAGGCGACAAGACAAAACATATCTTCCCCAAGTTCTTCTGGACGCACGACCTTCAGAAGCAAAAGCACATTGAGGTACAGAAGATCCAATCATGTAATAACTTGGCAGATTTGCTTACCAAATCCCTGCCTACTAGTATCTTTGAGAAACTTGTATATGAGATTGGGATGAAGAGAGTGAGGAAATGTAAACTGGGTCAGGATGAGAGGACTATGTACATAGATACATAGGAGACTGATGTATAGATTCATAGGAAATCTGCAAGCCTGAAGCTTGGTCAGATGAGGGGGAGTCAACTGCAGAGGTGTACTTTTTTCCCTTGGCTACTGGTTTTTTCCCACAGGGTTTTCCGTAGTCAAGGTTTTGACGAGACAATCTCGTTGACTCTGGATCCTGAAGCATCCACCCCAAGACACTTCCCTAAAATAGGGGAAGTTATGGATTAACTGTTCTTTATTTAACAAGACAGTTATCCTAACTCGGATCCTGAAGAATCCACCTCTTATTCAATGTTGGTTGGATAAGGAGAAGTGTTATGAATAGGCCCACGAGGCCCATTGGGTATCCGGCTCATCATTGAAAGCTATAAATATGAGGGTAGTGTGGCTCTTAACCCCCTTACACCTATTTCCCTACTTTTCCCTTCACAACAGAAAATAAATTTAAAAACTAGGAAGGTATGCGGGGCTTACGGAAAATAATTTGAATTAATAGCAACTATGTCCAGATCAATAGTCCATGAACCATGCTAGTTGCAACTCTTACCAACCATCCTGTAAAGCATGTAGCCTCTCTCGTTTTTCCATCTTTTACCCTTTTGTTAAACAATATCACGTATCAATGGATATCTTGAAGCTGTGATGGTAACAAGTTAAGATGCAGAGGAAACACCGCAGTTTTGTTAAATAACTTAATTTGCGGTAAAAACTATACTTTGAAGAGATGAAGTAAACCATGAAAGTTAAGGTTCTAACATGTGGGAGCACGCAATAATGTAGGCAACGGCAAGCAATCTAACAAGCCACATTATCATTCCAATGCTCAGTTCAAGTCTTAACAAAGCTGGCTACATCAGTCACACAACCTTGGAATGGAATGGTTTATTGCAGTATATATATCACAGATTCCCAATTTCTCTCGTGCATGGCGACCGGCTTCACTGTCACAGGGCGGATGCTGCAGTTCCTGTACGCCGAACTTGGAGTCTCATGAAACAGCGGACGCAGAAGCACGACAACCGGGAATCTAAGAGGAGTTGCTTAGAACCCATTCAACCAGTGTTGATACGCCAAACCCTGTCGCAGAGCGCTTCTTCTCATTCCAAACTGGGCCTGCCATGTCTATGTGCAGCCACTGGACCTTCTCATCAACAAACTGTTCACAAGGAGCGCAACCATGTTAGTTTAGATCCACTAGCTACCCTGTATCCGTAAACTATGAGACTTTGGTTATAATATCAACCCTACAATACGATTTACCAACAAGTGCAAGGGTTAATTACACGAAATCCCCCAAGTTTTGATCCATTTTACCGAACCACCCTTAAAAATCTCCCTCCTTGGAGTACTCATGCCGCATATAAACTAACACGGTTCGGGTTTTTTTTTACCTAAAATAACTTGTTTACCCCCATCATTCCCAACACTTGGAAAATTCAAGGGTTGACAAAATAATCATTTTGTTGTCCAATGACAAGAAAATGGAGGGTCAAAATATTCATTTCAATTAGAAAACCAAACGGCGTCAGGTTTTAAACGGTATATGGTGCTCCATGAAAGGAAAAAACTTAGCGTGATTTCGTGAAAATGGGTCAAACACCAGGGAGGTTTAGTGAAATTAACCCCAAGGGAATGGCAGTCGAATAATGTTGTAAACCATGGCGGCTACGGAACCCCGTAGCCCTGTATTTATAGTAATATGGTTACATAATGGGTGGATACCCACTAACGGGTTGGGCCTCCAAAGCCCGTTTATAACACTTCCCCTTATCCATCCATTGTTGTAAGCCGTGATGAACGCTTCAGGGTTCATAGAGATTATCTGATCATGGGTCTATGGATACTTCTGGATCCCAAGTTTAAGAGTACTTGACTCATTAAAACCTTTGCCAAGGAAAACCCAGTGGGAAAAACCAATGGCTAGGGGAAAAGAGTACAAGTCTCTGTAACTTCCCCTGATCGATGGATATCACTAGAGGTGGATACTTCTGGATCCTAAGTTAGGGATAACTGCCTCGTTAAAACCTTTAGCTATGGAAAACCCAGTGGGAAAAACCAATAGCCAAGGAGAAAGAGTACAGTTTCCGTAACTTCCCCTGATTAGTGAGAGTATTTAGGGGGTGGATACTTCTGGATCCAGAGTCAATGAGATTGCCTCGTTAAAACCTTTAGCTATGGAAAACCCAGTGGGAAAAACCAATAGCCAAGGGAAAAGAGTACAACACTAGATTTGACTCCCCCTGATCTGTACAAGCTGCAGGCTTACAGATCTCCTAGGCAACTATACATCAATCTCTTACAGAGTTCCGATACAAAGTACAAGGCATCGCTCACCTATACAAGACATCGCTCATCTATACAAGTATCGCTCATCTATGGCAGTTACTGAATCTGAGGGATCTCTTCTGAGGAGGAGTGGTCTGCAGACTCGGTAGGTAGCATCACGTCTCTGACCAGTCTTCACTGTGTCTGCGAGGTACTGCAGGACCTGGCTGTGCGTACTTATGATTTGCTTCTTGGATTGATGAGCCTCTCGGGATGGTGGGATTGATGTTGCCTTGGAAGTATGCTTTGCTGGTCTCCAGGAGTTGGTCGCTTCTTGGTTGCAGTCATCGCGATGATCTGTAACCTGTATCTGCAAACACATTTAACATGTTGTATGATCCTTGACCCTTGGAAATAGCGCAGAAGCTACATATCTCTGGTCCAGTGGTGCGCTGCAGGCGCTGCACTGTATCTGGTTAAAGTGTTTACTGCCAGATAAAGGAGTGTACAAAAGACATTTGAGTAAGGCACTTCAGGACCTAGGATATTCTTCCCCTCTTCCAGCGAACGGAATGGGTCTTAATGTGCATCCATACAACCAGTAGGTGTATTGGTGGATTGCAATTTTCCATGTTTCTTCATCGACTGGATGATAATTTCATCTTCTGGATGGTAATTCATCTGCTGGATGATTATTCATCTTCGGGATGATAATTCATCTTCGGGATGAAGGTTTCATCTTCAGGATGATAATTCATCTTCAGGATGAGTATTCATCTTCAGGATGAAGGTTTCATCTTCAGGATGATAATTCATCTTCAGGATGATTATTCATAAGGGTATGTTGTCACATCATCCATAGCAACATAGCCTAAAATTATCTTTGCTAATCGCATGGGTTTCGCAATCATGACCAGGGAGCCTGATGCATCAGTTTGATTAATTTTGTAAGTGAGTTAAACTTATCTTACATGGTTACTTCCTGGTTTCTGCGAAATAAACCTCTAAGGATATATCGTTTGGCTTATAGCATACGATTTTCTTTATTTATACAATACTCGATAGCCCACAGGTTTGATATCTTTTGATATCAGGACTTCAGGTCCAAACAATTCACATTTCATAAGTGAGTCCAGCTCAACTTATTATTGCCTCGTTCCACGTAATTTGGCCAAATTTCTACGTTTGCTTCAGGAAACAGAGATTGTGAACGATATCAATGGCAAAATGAAATGTGAGTAATTGTCGACAAGTGTGTTCTATCCAAATACCTCTCCGTGTACGTACATTATTCAATTTATTCCAGATTTATCTCTTCCGGAGGTTCTGGAAAGGGAGAGGATATGGAGATGAGCTCACTTTCCTGTGGTGGTATTGTTTTAGGGTCTCGTGGTATGTCCTCTCATCCATTGAGGATATCCACTTCTGCTACTGGTAGATTGCATCCATTATAGTTGGTATGTCAATCCTAGCTGGATTTTTAGTAGCAGGGATGTGTGAATTTGACAATATTTATATTGTCAATAGCTATGTCTGATAACTGTTTAACAGTTTCATAAGTGTGGATCGTCAGGATCTCATCACTATTCATGATAATCAGATCATAGGTATTAATGTTTTAAATGGTCCATAGTGGTGATATGGGAATGTAAACTCATCATGACTCCATCGATAAGATGTGCACTAAACGCTTCCCCCGTTAGGGGTTCTCGGAAACTGTTTATATGAGGTGATCAGGCTCATATAAATAGTTTCTAAGGAGGCGTTCTGATGGTTTGCATGGTCCCATATGGTCACCTACAACTGGATTTCTAGTAGACAAGTAATCCGTTTAAATCATTTTAATGATTTACATATAACCCATTACTGGGTGTGAACACAAAGCTTCAGGGTGTTCAATTTTCTTCCAGTTGTTAAATTGATTTCCCAGTGTTATCCCAAAAATCCGCAATAAGGCTCGACTTCAATGAAGTTGAGCATAAAACTAGGGATATGAACCCGTCAAGGCTCCATCTATAAGATGTGCTCTAATGCCTCCCCCGTTTGGGGATCTCGGAACATATTCATCTAGGAGGGTTAGTCCCGATGAATAAGTTCCACTGCGGCATTTTTGAGGGTGGTATGAGGGTAAGTAAAAGCCCAACCAATATCCCAGTAATGTAATATGTCTGTTGTGATTAATAATAATCTAGACTGCGGTTGGATAACAAGGTTTTGATTATGACCATTTAAAGAGGATATATAGATGAGTACTCTAAGGTACATCATCAGCCATATGAAGGGAGTGTGTGAGTCCACTTTTATCCCTCAAATACTCTCAAGAGGCCTAAAGGTCTCATTCTTCTAATGATAGTATATCATCTTAAATTCGTTTGAGGAAGTGAGGAGAGTCAATGTCCACGTGAATGGAGATGATCTCGTAATCATTTTTCCCTTTTGAATGGGATAATGAGAGTTTCACCCTTTTTTGAAGAATCTTCGGGTTCGTCTGGTTAATGATGTTTTGCATCATCAATTCAGGGTGACATCGATCCAAAGTTGGTCGATTCTGGACACTTCTGGTGTTTCAAATTAATTCCTCTGTTCGAATTTATGTGAGACTTTTGAATGTCCATTAAAATGCTCAAGTTAATTTTGTCCGGTAATAGGTGAACTCTGTTCAAACTGTGAAGGATTACATCTTCACAATGACTATTATGCGGATCATAGTTGGATAAAGCTTCAGGCTTTATTGGTTTCTTGAGTCATTATGGATTTCATTTTGATGAATATCCTTTGAAACTTTATATGTTTCAGAGAGTACATGGCATCCTCATTTTAGGAGTATTCAGGATGACAAATCATTTACAGTAAAATAAAATGCGTAAAAAGCACATATATACTGCAAGAGAATACTATTAATAATTATGTTAGAGCAACAAGTTTCATAGTATGATGTGGGTTCTATAAAATATACGTCCACAATTGTGCTCATTTTAGACTCATATTATGACAACAGATCAAATTTATTTTCAAAATTTATTTGTCCTCGGGGAGTAGCGAAATATACATATAGTCAATTTGACTTTCGTCGTTTAGACTAGATATGTATATATTTTTATATGGTATAGGTTAATGTCCATTCATTTTGCAAAAAGCATTATGGGTCTTGTCAGAACTTCTGGTCTGATATTGGGTTGCCATTGCATACTCCATATCGAGGTACATCATATCTTCCCTTTCTCATTTTTATTCAAGACTTCCCATGTTTTCAGTCGTCCTTATTGTCGTTTATAAGGAAGAATGATTATTGGTTTTACAAGGGAAATGAGTTAGTTTCTATTTTTCCACTTTTCTAGTTAATGAGAGACTTTTAAAAGTCTATTTGAACACTCAAGTATGGTCTTCAGGCCATTTTTATTGAGTTATTCAAGTATTGTGTGGATATAGAATCATACTCTATGGGGAACAATTACGTGGGTACGAATTTTATAATTTCTCACTTATCCATTAAGCCACGACTTCGGGCGTACGCTTAAAAAATAAGGTTAGATTCAAGAATCATACCTTGTAAGGTGAGATTACTCAAAAGAGTTTGGCGGTGTTATGACAACTGCTGGTGTCAATATTGGTTTATACAAACTGTAGATCTGAGAGATCTATTTACCGCGAAATGCGTATTTCTAAAAGAAAACGCATAAATGTTTTTCGTATAATCCATCGTACTTGTTAATTTTTATTAGTGTGAAAGGGGGTTGACTTTTGATTTGATTTTGAACTTCAGGTTCGTTTTGGTTTTGAACTCCAGGTTCATTTTGTCAACTAGGATGTGATGTTAAACTTTTTGAAATCATTATTGGTTTGTTGACATAAAATGTTGTCATATCATGAGCGCATCATACATATAATGTAAATCTAGTAAACTAAAAAGTTGTGCTCAATTAACCAAAATTGACATAAGTATGATGTATACACATGCTATTTATATGCTGCAAGCATTTAAATAATCTTATCGCAGACATACAGTTTTGCTATAGGCATTAAACTATGTCATAGTGATTTTAGCATGCTATACATCACAGAATCATTAAATATGCGGCAGGCATATAATTTTCTACACATGCATTTAATCATCACAGAAATTTTATAAAGGAAAATGAAATCTTACGTTTAAAAATTATTGGACCACTAGGCAACGTCATACACCGTTAGGTTAGTTGACTAACGGCAGAGCGGTCGCAGGATCTTCTTAATTTTTAAACGTTTAGAAAAATCATATTATCCGAATAAAGAGCGATGAATAAAATCACATGTAATTTTGTCCAGATTTTGACGAAAAAAAATCGCAATTGAATCTGAAAAAGATTTGAAAATCGAAAAAAATTTCGGGGTCAAACCCTAGTTAGGGTTTTGTCGCGCGGATTGCCGCTTCAGGCGGCTAGGGTTTCCGGACATGAGCGCGCACCGGGTGGGGCCCGAAACGAGCAGATGCCGGGGGGGTTGGGGCCCGCCGCTGCCGGCGACGGGGCCTGCCGCTGCCGGCGGCGGGGGGGGCCGCCGCTGCGGCGGCGGGGCCGCCCGCCGCTGCAGGCGGCGAGTTTGGCCTGCCGCTGGCGGCGGCGGGGCCGCCGCCCACCGCTGCTGGCGGCGGGTCGAGCCCGCCGTCGCAGCGGCGGGAGGGGGGGTTTTGCCGCCGCTTCGGGCGGCGGGCGAGGGTTTTGACGCCAGATCTAGGGGGGATTCGCGTTCCGGCGAGAAGATCCCCTAGGGTTTCATGGTTTTTGGGGATAAAAATCCAATTTTTAATAAAAAAAAGTGTTTTTATCTCCAAAAAAAGTCGTTTGTTATTGTAAAAAGTTGATTTTCAGCAATAAAACGATGAGAATTTCATTGATTGATCCAGGAAATTGGATCTCAACATATGCGCATATGAAATTTTAGATCTAGGGTTTCAGGATTACCTCTAGATCCTCCCCGCCGGATCTAGCGACGTTCGGTGAAGGAAGCCCGTTCGCGTCGCGTTCGTCCGTCGGCAGGTGTTCGGCTTAGCTTCGAGCGTGCTGATAACGTGTTGTAAACCATGGCGGCTACGGAACCCCGTAGCCCTGTATTTATAGTAATAGGGTTACATAATGGGTGGATACCCACTAACGGGTTGGGCCTCCAAAGCCCGTTTATAACAGGTTCGGGTTTTTTTAACTAAAATAACTTGTTTACCCCCATCATTCCCAACACTTAGAAAATTCAAGGGTTGACAAAATAATCATTTTGTTGTCCAATGACAAGAAAATGGAGGGTCAAAATATTCATTTCAATTAGAAAACCAAACGGCGTCAAGTTTTAAACGATATATGGTGCTCCATGAAAGGAAAAAACTTAGCGTGATTTCGTGAAAATGGGTCAAACACCAGGGAGGTTTAGTGAAATTAACCCTAAGGGAAAGGCAGTCGAATAATGTTCACATATATATATATATATCAAATTCTTCTAATAGATCATATGTTATACTTTTACTTTTAGAGGGATGGATAACAGGTCCACTCATTTACATAGATGAACAAATAATGGACTCTGGAAGTGGTCCTACACATTGTGGCCTAATGAAGTGTATACTTTATATAAATACAATAAAAATTTGATGTCTCTTTTGTTTGGAATGATTTAGCACTTAATTTTTTTAATAACATTAATTTTTACGGTTTACTCAGAACATAAACGTCAACTTGCCTAGTTCTATACTTTGGCGTACAGTCATCTATTGAAGCATGCATTTTGTAGGTTTTAACTTCAAAGAGTTGCTTTCTTGGATTTTGTCACTGGAAGAACATTTGAAATTGGTGCATGAAAGTTTAGGCTATCCTTCAATGATTACCATCTGCAAGGCAAAAAAGATCATGCAGTGTGCCCATGGCACATCTCTACCTGAGGACTTAAAGAAACGTAACATTTTCATCATTACAAATGACATCTTATTTTTGCTGGTAATCAACCAGCCTTCTTCCCCGTCAAAATAGTTGGGAACAGTCCAAACCCTTTTTTCCCAGCTATCTAAAATTAGGGTAACTTCCACTAAACACCGCTTGAACTATGTGTGTGTTGTTGTTTTTTTTTTTGGGCGGGCCCGGGGGGGGGGGGGGGGGGGGGGGGGGTGGGGGGGTGGTGGTTACGCCACTAAACACCCCTAAACTATGAAAATAGCAAAAACACCACCTGGGTTAGCAGGATCAGTTAAATCCTAAATTTTTTTTCCTTTTTAACCCTCGCTGCTTCTTCTTCCCACTTTTACTATTGTTCTTCTCTTCCATCACACTCTCCTCCTCCCAACCTTTACCTCTGCAATCTCTCAAACTTACCGCTCCTCTCAAAAAGGTCAGGAGGAGAGAGAAAGGTGTGTGTGTGTAGAGAGGAACATCAGATAATGGGGAAAGAAGAAGCATGGAGGTATAAACGGGGGAAAAAGTGGGATCTAATAGTTCCCACTAATCCATGGGAGTTTCTGCTAATTTCATAGTTCATGGATGTTACGCATCTCATGGTTCAGGTAATGTTTAGGGAAATTTACCCCCTAAGATATCGACATAAGACATACATAATGCTTTCAATTTAGGTAGAGGCACATATTCACCCCCAACAAGGAAAGGTTCATGGAATAGATTAAAAAAGAAAATGTACAACGGAAATCTAAACATTACCTGTTTTAGGAAAAGGGCAGCTGTGATAGAACCACCCTGTCGGCCTCCAGTGTTCACCATGTCAGCTACACCCGATTTCATAGACTCCCAATAGCTTTCATCCATTGGCATCCTCCAAAACTTCTCACCAGAGACCTCCGAAGCAGCCATGACTTCCTTTGCTAGATCGTCACTCGGTGTGAAAATTCCTATCATGTGAAGCAAATCTTAAAGGATCGGAACAGATCATTCCTATAGGCACACATGCCAGATAATGCGATTGATATGGTTCAGTGAGCAACGGTGGTTTAAGATCAGAATTTGAAACAAATAAAGACCGCTTGTCCAGTACAACAATTCAATGTAGATGCACAAAATGAGTAGATGCGCAAAAATGACCCAAAACAAAATGCATTCTACATATCCTCAGAATAACTTGACAAGTAACTTGACCAAACGGTATCACATACAAGACCTAGTAACATCGACTTTAGATGAGATTGCCATAATGAAGAAATTTTTACCTGCAATAGTTGGGCCTAACGCAACCACGCAAGCACCAGTTAATGTTGCCAGATCAACCACCTGTTAGAAAAATTGAGAAGTGTGTCAACAGGGACGGGGGAATCATCCAAGGAATGTTAAAGGATTCTCAAAAGAGATATGGTTTTTAAACAATCTAGCTGGAAATGTCTAGAATAATAATAATATTCATATTCCATTATGTAGAATTTTAGGCTAAATTTCGCAAAACTACCATGAACGTTCACAGAATTCCCAGAATGCTACCATGAACTTTCTATGCAAAAAACTATCAAGAGCCTTTTTCTAAAAACCACCTTCCGTTAGTTGACCATTAGTCGATCTTTATATGTTTATCAATGATTGAATATTGACAAAACTAGCATTTCAAACAAGAAAATTAAAAATGTCCTACGCTGGCATGTGCACGTGCCTCGCCCCCCCCCCCCCCCCCCCCCCCCCCCCCCCCCCCCCCCCAAAAAAAAAAAAAAAACCCCCCAAAACAAAAAAAAACAAAACCAACAACCCACATCATGTGATCTAATCACATGATTGGGTTTGGGACACAGTGGGGATGGGGGTCGTAGAAAAGGGAGAATGATGATGAATGGGTGGGAGTGGTGGGAGGAAGAGATGTGGAGGTAGAGAACATGGAGGTAGTGTTGTGGGTATGAACGAGGAGAGAGAAGAAGATGATGGTGTTAGGTTTTTTCTTTTTTTTAGTTTTTTTTGTTTTTGTTCATCTCTAGTTTTGTGTATTTATGTTTTCTGGGTTTTTGGGGGGACCCACATATTAGTCTCCACATTAAACTTCTTTTGAGATTTTTTAATGGAGATCTCACTTATGGGATGGCAAATATGTCATTCTGCCCATTATGCTAACATAGTTAGGGGACCTGACCAGGAAACAGATTGTGCATGGTAGCTGTCTATAATTTAGAATGTTTGTGATAGTATACTTGATATCTTTGACAGTTCATATTAGTTTTGTGAAATTCACCCTATTTTTATTTCTGTTGTGATTGGCTACAAACAAAGAAGGGAAAAGAAAAGGAAAAGGAAAAGGAAAAGGCAGATACTAAATGTGATTAATTTTTTGCTTAATTATTTTTTTAGGGTTATTTAGTACCGACCCCCTGTGTTTTCTCCGAAATTAGCAACACCCCCCTATGGTTTCAATAATTAGTAAGACCCCCCTCCACAATTAGTATCACCCCCCCGGGGTTTCTCAAAAATTAGTATCACCCCCCTATGGCAGGGGGGTCTTACTAATTATTGAAACCATAGGGGGGTACTACTAATTTTCGAGAAAACACAGGGGTCAGTACTAAATAACCCTATTTTTTATGGTGTGACCCTCCATTGCCCATAGTTTCTTTCGCCATGTTGCACCAAATTAAAGAATTATAGTTATTAGTTATTACAACAACTGATCATTGAACTGTGACAATTAAAGGAGATTTCTCCATAAACAGTAGGTTTTCATAAAGGGAGGCCGAGCATTAAAAAAACAACCATGCTAGAAGTTCAATGTTCCATAAGGATCAAGTGAAAGAACTAAAAGACATAATTTTTAAATTATGTTGATACCTTTTGAACACCTTGGTTACAAGCATATACCAATGCATCCGCAAGCGTAAGCCTTCCTTCAGCATCAGTATTGTTTACCTACAAGGACAAACAACATTAGAAATTGGAGCACTGCTGTGAATTACTTTATTTCAAAGAAAAGGGAAATTTTAAAAAGATGATTATCTGCTAAGTGAGTGTATTCAAATTAAATACATTTACAATATAGCTAGTTTTCAAACATATGCACAAATCACCATTCTATGGTTTTGACCATTAACACTTGCATCTTAATTATAGTGAGGAGAGAGCCCCTACAAGCAATTTGAATGGGATTATATAATGTTAACAAACAAACTTGGCCATGCATAAAAATGATCAAAGAGCTGGAATGCTAAGGTCTTAAACAGGAAGCATGGGATAGGTAGTTTGAGTAAAGTTGATGGCATATGTTTGAAGAAATGATCAAGACATGATCATTGATGATTTAATAACAAACTGGAAGCTCAGGGTATTTGCTTCTCCTATGTTTTGGTATAATGACTTCATCAATTTTAGACATAAAAGTTACCCCAAAAAGAAGGAAAAAATATATTGTATCTGATCGATTTTGGGAAAATTAAGAAATTTAAGTACGGGAAACACTGCACACAAAGGATAGCTGTTTCTTCTACTGGTGTATATCAACATCTGTTAACTACAAATACTCCTGCAGTGAACTTAAACACAAGTAAGCTCCTACTGGCCAAGGTTACAGAAATATGAAAGGAAGATGATGAGAAAACTACAATATACAGCTCTCCAACCAAGTTCTGCTTGAGAGAAAATATGCTTTATACAAAATTATATAAGGTAGAGAGAGAGAGAGAGAGAGAGAGAGATTAGAACAATGCACAAATTTAAAAAGTTTACCTCAATTGTCTTTCCGTTGGAAGCTGTGACTATGTCACCAGGTCTCATACCTGTGCCGCTTATCATATTTTCACAAGCAGCGACAATGAAATGTACCTAGAAAGGTAAAAGATCGGATGCATTTATAAAATCAATGTTGGTTGGCATTTTAAATTTAAATATACATAGTGAAACAAACTTGCCTCAACTCCTGGTGGCTTAATTTGACCGATGGCTTTTGCCGCACCAAAAACAGCTGCAGAACCTCCCATATCAAATTTCATTAACTCTATCGAGCAGCCTGGCCCAGTCTTTATGTTGTAGCCCCCACTACAAAAGAAAGGAAACTAAACAATTAAATTTCTCAGACACCAACCAAGTTCCTCCTTGAATATGAGGCCAACCACGATTACTAATTTACTAAGATATTGGATCTATGTCCAACATTCAAGCAACATTTGATAGTTTTTTAGGCCTATCAGCCGCAAAGGGAACTAATACAGCGACTAAAAATAACTCACTTCAGGAAAGCCACTAAGCTGCGTGTTCCATAAAGTCTGCCAATAAAGAAAATGTTGCAGTACCTGTCAAATGTTAGTCCCTTCCCAACTAACGCCAACTTCGTTTTTGCATTTCCATTTGGTGGCCTATAACACAAGTGTATGAAATGAGGAGGATTTGACGATGCGGCAGCAACACCCAGGTATGAGCCCATTTTCAATTCCGCACATTGCTTTGCATCTAATATTTTAGCTGTAAGAACATCACTGTACAAAGAAGCAACTTTTGAAGCTTCCTCTGCAAGTACACCTACAAGACAAGCATAATCAAGAAAACGATCATCTCCTTCTTCTCAGGAATCAAACTGACAGAGAAAATTAGGGAAATAAATCAATGAAGGTAGATAGTTAATTCTTGATAGTTAATTCTTGATCACATTTCTACTTCAAGAATCAAGAATAAATTATAAGTCAAACAAACTGAGCCTTTACTAACCAGGGGTAACCACATTGGCTGGTGCATTCACAAGCTCCTTTCCAAAGATTACGCCTGAGCAGACATCACTTGCATACTTCAGTTTCTTATCCAATTGTGGTCCAGAACCCAGACCAATAATATCCACTGATTTAAGCAATGCCTTCTTTGACTCGGATTTGAACCTGTTGTCTTCGTGAAATCCAAGCACAACTCCTATGCATCAGAAAATTACAAGTTAAACTAGCTAATAACCCAATCCAAGAAAATAACATGGTCAAAGCAATGCTTTTCTGGCCTAGTACAGTAAATACCATTGGTTACGTAAATTTATTGTGCAAGCAAAATTAGTAATATGAATTCCTTCACAAATTTTGATATTATGGTCCTTATTGAAACAACATTCAGTACACAAGAACCAGTAGAAGTTGAACATTCAGTACAGAAGAACCAGTAGAAGTGGATAAATGCACATGATGTTTTACATAAACATGACTTGAGGATAAATTTTGTTGGGGTTAAGGGGTAAATAAACATCTTGTCAAAAGAGTTCGAGAAGTTACTCTATCAGACAAGCTTAGTCGCATACGTGTGCTTGTGAGCACATTGGCATCTGTATTATAAACCATGTAAAGCTAAACCTATAATTTAAGGCAAGTGAAAGCTCCAATGACAATGTTGCAATATTGATTATAGTTGCAACAGCAATTGGAGGTGTTATGAAATGTTCTATGACAGGGGGTGTAAATGGAGTACAAATAATTCTGATTCTAATCCGATTTATCTCATAAAAATGAAACACATTTGATCTGTCACTTGTACCAAAAATGGGTGTTAAATTCAATATCTAAGTGGTATTTACATTTTTACCGCGATTCAAAGCAAATAAATATACAATAGTGTTGAGTATTGGACTCCCCGGATTTGGTTTTGGATGATGAACAAACATAAATATATCGTGAACTAACTCTTTGTGAGCGCAGTTATGGAGATCGTCGCCAAATTCATATGAACATCCCAAGCGACGTTTCGAGACTTCTCATTACGCGTGATCGTATGCCTAAAGCTTCATTGAAGCTTATGGACCATCATTGAAGTCATGAAGATTCGATTGAAGCTTTTAAAGACGGTTCGTCAAGTTTTATTTATAGTCTTTTAGCTTCGTATCGTAGAATGTTAAGCCTTGAGTAGGTCTTACGTTTTAATCTTCATATCGCTCATATCTTAGAGCTAGGATCTTAGTAGAAGTTCATACGAACTTTCCCGAAGCTTCGTGCTTCGATTCGCGACTTCTTGTGCATGTTAGTTGGTTCAAGAAGAAGAACCAACCGACTAGATGATGATCTAGTCGGTCGGAAAAACTTTTTGGACCGACTAGTTTGCCTCCTTCAATTCAAGCTCACTTACTGTTTACAGTTAGTCGGTCAAAGAAGGTTCACCGACCGACTAATTGTGAAACTAGTCGGTCAGTGTCTCTTCTTGGACCGACTAGTTGAGCTTCTACTGTACAACCTAACTTACTGTTTATCGTTAGTCGGTCATAGAACGTTTGTCGACCGACTAGTTGATGAACTAGTCTGTCAACGTTTGTTCTTTGACCGACTAAATCAATTTGTGCTCAGACTATTTGTTTTATCTCTAAGTCAGTCTCAGTTGAGTCACCGACCGACTAGTTGTGAAACTAGTCGGTCAGCAACTCTTCTTGGACCGACTAGTTCTCTTCAGTCTGAACTTCTCTTCTTAGCTGTTCTACCATTAGTCGGTTCATGCTGTTTGACCGACCGACTAGTTGATGAACTAGTCGGTCAACGTTTGTTCTTTGACCGACTAAATCAATTTGTGCTCAGACTATGTGTTTTATCTCTTAGTCGGTCTCAGTTGAGTCACCGACCGACTAGTTGTGAAACTAGTCGGTCAGCAACTCTTCTTTGACCGACTAGTTCTCTTCAGTCTGAACTTATTCATTTGGATGTTCATCTCTTAGTCGGTTCATGCTGTTTGACCGACCGACTAGTTGATGAACTAGTCGGTCAATCAACCTTCTTTGACCGACTAGTTTGGTTCAGAATAGAGCCGTTGGAGCATTAAATGCCACGATTTTTACTCTCTTTCCTCTATCCTATATATACTTGGAGTGCTGCATTCATTGCACTCAAGGCTGATATTAAGTAAAGTTTAGAGATCAAAGAGAAAGCATTTAATCTCATTCAAAGCTCATTGATTTCATTCTTGAATCTCTCCCTCATTCTTATTTCAAAAGAGAGATTCATTGATTGTGAGCCTTCCAAGCCAAGTGCTTGATTCTAGGTCACCAGCAACCTCATAGCTCTCCATCGCTGATCTACATCTTGGAGCTAGGGTTTGGTGCCTCTTCATCTTCCCCAAAATCATCTTTGCCCTAATTCGTAAGTTTACTCAAGGCATATGTATTTTGTGGTAAGCATTTTTATTTCATTTACTTTCGATATTGTAAGTGTTTTACTCTCGGTTGTGAAAGTGTGTTTGTGATCCCGGGTTGTGGGAGTCACAATTACATTGTGTATGATTTGGTCTTGTAGAGGTTTATCTACAAGAATTTCATAGTGCAAATCTAGGGTTAGAGGTTTCTAACTCTAGTATCCGGAGGGGATCCGGGTGTTTGGGACGTAGGATCACCGGGAACAAGTCGGGGAGACTTGGGTGGATCCGAACCCGTTAAATCATTTGTTTGCGATTGATTTTATTTGTTGTCTATTTACATTTCCGCATTTCCGCATTGTTGGTTAGAGTTTGCAAGATAATTAGGAATTATCCTCTTAATTATTTTAAAGTACTATTCACACCCTCTCTAGTACTTGTGCAGTAGCTTCGTAGGGCATTACATTTGGTATCAGAGCCAAGTACCTAGATATGTCTGCCAACGACAACAAGACTGTTCGTCCACCTTCAAACTACAGCACCTTCAGGAACCCTGAAGGAGCGTCTTCGGTGATGGAAGGACACTCCTCGACGAGGCCTCCCTTCTTCAACGGTACCAACTACGGGTACTGGAAATGCCGGATGGAAACTCTCCTCCGGAGTGCTTCACTGTGGAGAGCCACGATGGAGTATGTCGAGCCCGTCGAAGAAGATTTCGAGAAGTGGACTACCGCGGAGGTCGCCGCGGAGGTAAGCAATGCCAAGGTAATGAACGCCTTGCAATGTGCTTTGGAGCCCGAGGACTTCAATAAGATATGCACATGTAAGAGTGCATATCAAATATGGAACTCCATCCTCATCTTGCATGAAGGAACGAGTAGGGTAAGAGACTCTAAACTCGTAGTAGTAAATAAAGATTACGAGTTATTTCATATGCTACAGGGTGAGAAGATGAAGGGGTACTACGCTCGCTTCGTCGACATCACCAACGAGTTGGAGGCTCTCAGTAAGACTTACACCCAAAAGGAGAAAGTCTCGAAGATCATCGATGGACTTCCTTCTTGTTGGGAGAAACGTACCTTCGCCATCGAGGAAGGTAATGATATGAAAACATATACCGTCGTGCAACTAATGGGTACCTTGATGTCTTACGAGGTACGCAAGGATAGCAAGCTTAAGTTGCAGGACAAGATGAAGTCCTACTTGAAGCAAGACGAGCCAAAGAAGAAGGCAATTGCGTTCAAGGCCGCTACATCCACATCCACATCCACCGATGATGAAGAATCAGAAGAAGAATTGGACTTGGAGTCCATTGCCCTCATGGCAAAGAAATTCAACCGGTTCTCCGGAAAGGTAACTTCAAAAACAAATCGAAGTTTAGTTCTTCTAACGCCTCCTCTCCTTTGTGTCTCAAATGCAACAAGCCAGGACACATGAAAGCGGAGTGTCCTCAAAACAAGCAAAAGGAGAAGTGGAAGGCGCCAAAATTCGACAAGTCCAAAAAGTACAAAAAGGGGTACAAGAAGGGACTTGTCGGGACATTCTCCGACTCCGAGGATTCGTCAAGTAGAGAGTCGGACGATGAGCAAGTGGAGCAAGCACACATGTGCTTCATGCCTAGAGAGGAGCAAGATAAAGATTCCTCCTCCGATGACAGCGACAACGAAGGCGATGAGGTAACCATGGATGACCTTAGAAATGCTAATGAGCAAATATGGTCTAAATACACTAAATTAGTAAATAGATATACTAAGGTAAAAGATGATTTAGCTAGCATCCAAACCTCGCCTAAATCTATCATCACCAACGACACCGTTGTTGAAGAGTTGAGAAATGAGATTGTAAATCTCAAGTCTCAACTTGAACATGTTAGCATTGAGGACTCGGAGGAACACAAGATAGCGGATTTGACTTCTCAAAACTCGACTTTGAGTATTGAGAATGAGAATCTCAAATCTCGTGTTTATGTGCTCACATCGCAAGTATCCACTTTGGATGCTTCTATGCGTTCTCTCACCGAGAAATATGAGTGCACATTAGGCCGAATCAATGAATTCAATAAGGGTAAGGGCCATTTGGATAATATCCTAAATGACTTACCTACGGCCAATCACCACATTGGCTTGGGGTATAAGTTGGGAAATTCATCCAAGTCGGCCACTACCTTTGTTAGGCCAACTTCCGATGCTTCAATGAGTGGTAGCAAACACTCTATTGGTAGTTCAACTACCAATGGTGCTTCCACCTCGTACACACCCTCATTTGGAAAGAAACCCACTTTGGGTGGACCTCCAAAGAAGGGTCATGCTTATATGTACACAAATACCATGCCACGTAGGAACACATATCCTACTCCACATGCTCACACATATGATGATTTTTATGCACCACATCCACGGGCACGTGCACACCATGTGAGACACCCTCACGCACGTGTTCCTCCATGTGCATATGTTCACCCACACCATCATATGAACCATTCTCATAATGCACCATTTCATCATGTTCCTTATGCCTATCCACGACATGCATCACGTAGAAATCAACAACGCATGCATGCTCCCAATAGGATTAAGGCTCCCAAAATCTTCACTATTTGGAGCCCAAAGGACACAAGCATGAATGAAAAACAAGTTTATATGAACTCATATTTTATGAATGTCGTGCATAGTGATAATTATGTGAGGAAGTCCTAAGTCCAATTGGACTTGGCTTCCAAATGTCTAATCTTTTGGACCCAATGACCTTGGGTACCATGATACGATATTTTCTACCTATAGGTACTCAAGAGAAAGAAACAGAGCAACAAATCCAAATTTGGCTCCAAGAATAATTGGATACTCGATAGCGGGTGTTCAAAACACATGACGGGTGACGCTCAATTGCTCTCCGGAGTGGTGCCCATTGCAAATGGGAACGGCGTCGTCTTTGGAGGCACGAGAGCGGAACCATCATAGGTGTTGGCAAAGTGGGTAATCCTTCTAAACCACGTATATGTGATGTTTACCTTGTTAAAGGATTAAACCACAATCTTATTTCAATAAGCCAACTTTGTGACAAAGGTTACAAAGTTAGTTTTGCGAAAGGAATGTGCCATATTTTGAATAAAAATACTAATGATGTATTGTTTTCCGACACACGCCATAAGGATATATATATATCCTAGATCTTCCAAGATCACATGAACAATATTTCATTGCCAACACAAGTGAACAACACTTATGGCATCGACGTTTTGGTCATGTGAACTTTGGAACACTATTTAAACTTTCCAAGTTAAATTCTATTAGAGGCTTCCCTAAGCTTGTCTTTCAAAAGAAAAGCTTTTGTGACTCGTGTCAACGAGGCAAGCTTCCAAAATCTTCATTTAAACCTAAGAAAAGCATTTCTTCTAAGCGGCCTCTAGAGCTATTACATCTAGATCTTTTTGGGCCAACTAGAGTTGCTTCATTAGGTAATGCTAGATATGGACTTGTCATCGTTGATGACTTTTCTAGATTTACTTGGGTATTTTCCGTAAGTAATAAAAATGATGCTTTTGAAAACTTCACAATTTTTGTTAAGAAAGTACAAAATCTCATTGGAACCACCATTGTCACTATTCGTAGTGATCATGGAGGGGAATTTGAGAATGAGTCTTTCTCAACGTTTTGTGATGAAGTTGGTATTACACACACCTTTTCATTCCCTCGCGCACCTCCTCAAAATGGTGTTGTTGAGAGAAAGAATAGGACGCTAGTGGAATGTGCTCGCACTATGCTTGATGATAGCCAACTTGGCCATCAATTTTGGGCGGAAGCGGTACATACAACTTGCTATGTGTTTAATAGGATACTTTTGAGGCCCGGCACTAAACAAACTTGTTATGAATTGTTGTTTGGTAGGTTGCCTCAAGTTAAACATTTTCGTGTTTTCGGTTCAAAATGTTTTATTAAAAACACTTATGGTGGTTTGGACAAATTCGATCCGAGATCCGATGAGGGGATATTTGTTGGATATTCTTCCCGTAACAAAGCGTACCGGATATACAACAAACGAACCTCAACGATCGAGGAATCACTTCATGTCTCATTTAATGAAGGTTTTGTGATGCTATTGGTAATTCTAATTCTATTGATTCTATTGAGACTAACCCAACTAATGAATCTTTTGAGAATGTTCCTAGTGATCAGGAAATTCCCAAACGGCTTCATACCGTTCGTGACCATCCTCATGAGCAAGTCATTGGCAATATCCTTGATAGTGTCAAGACAAGATCGCAAGTCAACTACTTCGTTCATTGTGCCTTTGCCTCCTCGATAGAGCCAAAGAATATTAGTGAAGCATGCGAAGATAGTGCTTGGATCCTTGCCATAGAGGAGGAACTCATTCAATTCAAGAGGAATGACGTTTGGGAGCTTGTTCCATTGCCATCGAAGAACCACACCGTTATAGGAACAAAGTGGATTTTCAAGAACAAGACCGACGAAAACCAAATCGTCGTCCGGAACAAAGCTCGGTTAGTTGCTCAAGGCTACCGTCAAGAGGAAGGTATCGATTTCGAAGAATCCTTTGCTCCGGTAGCTAAATTAGAATCAATTAGATTATTGTTATCTTTTGCATACCATAAAGATTTTAAACTCTTTCAAATGGATGTTAAAAGTGCATTTTTAAATGGAGATGTTGAGGAAGTTTACGTTTCTCAACCTCCGGGTTTTATTAATGAAAAATTTCCAAATCCCGTTTTCAAACTTAAGAAAGCACTTTACGGTTTGAGACAAGCTCATAGAGCTTGGTATGACCGTTTAAAGAATTTTCTTTTGGATTTGGGTTTTAAAATGTGAGAAGTTGATTCGACATTATTTGTTAAGTATTCGAATAATGATATAATTTTAGTTCAAATTTATGTTGATGATATCATTTTCGGTGCTACTAACTTCACTCTTTGCAAAGAGTTTTCTAATGTGATGAAGGATCAATTTGAGATGAGCCACATGGGTGAGCTTAAGTATTTCTTAGGTCTCCAAATTCGTCAAATGAACGATGCAATCTTCATCCACCAAACGAAGTACACGGTGGAGTTGCTTAAGCGATTTGGAATGGAGAATGCCTCCGGGAAGAAGACTCCAATGAGCACGACTACGCATCTTGATAAGGATACGGACGGTAAAGATGTAGACATTCGTCTATATCGAGGTATAATAGGTAGTTTATTATATCTTACCGCAAGTAGGCCCGATATTATGTTTGCCGTATATGTATGTGCTCGTTATCAGTCTCAACCTAAGGAATCTCACTTAGTAGCGGTAAAACGTATTTTCCGTTATTTAAGTTACACACTTGATTTTGGATTACTTTATCCAAAATCTAGCACATATGAGTTAATCTCATATAGTGACGCAGATTATGCGGGATGCAAATTCGACAGGAAAAGTACTAGTGGCACTTGCCATTTTATAGGAAATTCTCTTGTCTCTTGGTTTTCCAAGAAGCAGAATTCAGTATCACTTTCAACCACCGAGGCGGAATATATTGCCGATGGTGCCGCGTGTGCTCAGGTTCTTTGGATGAGACACACACTTAAAGACTTTGGTATAAACTGTAATACGTGCCCTATCATGGTGGACAACCAAAGTGCAATATGTCTCTCTAAGAATCCGGTACACCATTCTTGTTCTAAACACATAGATGTTCGTCACCATTTCTTAGATGATCATGTTGCTAAAAAGGACATCATATTAGTGTACGTTGAAACCCAGAAGCAAATCGTCGATATTTTCACGAACCCACTAAAGGAAGACTCCTTTGTGCGGTTACGTCGAGAATTGGGGATTATGGGTGAATCCGAGATTTAGGATTCATTTTATTCAATAATCTTGCATGCTATCAATTTCGTTTATATTTGCACATGCTAGATTTATTGAAATTTTCTGGATTTTTCGTTGAATTTTCGGAATTTTCGCTCGATTTGTTCATAAACGTCAAATTTCAAATTTTCGATGTTTAATGGGGTAGTATAATGATTAATGAGAGGATTACGATGTTTCGTCGAAGTGCGATTAGGAGAGAACTCAAAATTTCAAATTCTAAAATTTTTGAACTCTGTTAGTCGGTTCATGTTCATTGACCGACCGACTAGATCAGCATCTAGTCGGTCAGTGAATGAACTTAGACCAACAAACTCAAGCCCTAAATTTTGGCTTCAGTTACTGTTTGCACTTAGTCGGTTCAAGCTCATTGGCCGATCGACTAGATGGTCATCTAGTCGGTCAGCGCTTGAACTCTGACCGACTAAGTGCTCAGGGACAGTTGCGTCTTTTGATATTCCAATCGACTTATACACTCATCTAACCGACTTATTCTCTCTTTAGTCGGTTCATAATCTCTCTCTCTCAGCCAAAACCCCCCGAGCCCGTTCGTCTTCCCCCTCTCCTCCGGCCGTTTTTCCGTCGATTCTCCGCCGTTTTCCGACCTAACTCCGGCCATCTCTCTCCTCCCTAGGTATCTCCTCCCTCTCCTAGCTGTTTAGGGTTCATTTTCAACTCTTAGACCTAGGGTTATCTAGTTTTCAGTTCGGTTAGGGTTTGTCTAAGGTTTAGATCTCGATTTCTAGTGTTGTTTGCTCGTGTCTCGTCGCGCTTATGACGAGAACGCGTATACCGATCGATCCCTCACATCCATCGCCTATGACCGTCGATTCACCTCCTATGGAACCCTCGCAACCTAAACGCCGATCGAAATCCACTCATCCCTCTTCGTCTTCGCCTCCTCTTAAGCGAAAGAGGACGGCGATAGCAAAACCCCGATCTCAACCTAAGCCTAGGAAGCAACCCGTTTCCCCAGCTTCATTCCGTGCACCCACTCCTCCTGATTCCGACATGGAATACATCCCTGAGAGCGAGCCTATCCATAGGGATCCTACTCCTCCTAGGTCTTCCACACGTCCGACGTCTTCCTCACGTCCTTCTATCACTCGTCAGCCTAAGGGGAAGGCTCTGATGCCAGTTGGCGGTGTCGATATTTCATTATGTCGCGATGACCCGATGTGTCTCGCGGCATATAACCGTGTCGAACACTGCCCACTGTTATTGGAGCATTTCGTACAGTTTTCTGACTTCCCAGGCCTAGCTGATCTTCTTTCGTCTAGCGGTCTTATCGATTATCTTCGGTATGACCCTAAGGCGAATCCACACCCTTACCCCCGCCTAGTCAAGCTATTCTACGCCAATAGGGTTCGCGGTCAGTACGACGAGACCCATTCGATTGAGACTACTGTCTTGGGGACACCGATAGTCCTCAAGGCAGAAGTCTTAGGAGATTTGATTGGTGTCTCCTCGTCTGGCCTTCTTCCTTCTGATATTTCTGTCGACGACATTTCTGAGCTTGATCAGGTGATGCTCGCCGAGATCTTTCATGAGATTCCTCCTGCCATGATTGGCGTGCCATCTAAGTCCTTCAAGCCGAATGCTTGGGTGCTTAATCTGATCTTGAAGTCGTGCCTCCTTCCGAAGTACGGCTCTTCTTCGTTGCCATCCCAGCCATTCCTGAAACTCATTTACGCCATTTTCATGGGGAGCGAGATTAACTGGGCTAGGATCATTCTCGATAAGATGGATTCTTTCGAGTGTATCCGAAAGTCCACGAAATCTGCTCATATCCCATATCTGTGCCTTCTGACACTTGTCTTTCGTCACTTCCGTGTCACTCTCCCTCCCGACGATGAGCGTCCTCTCGATCCCCCTATGAATGCGACAGCCGTCAAGAAGTCTCTTGCGGCGCTTCGTCATGTTCAGAGGACGACCCCGTCTGCTTCAGCCTCTGCTTCAGCTGCTCCTGCTCCCTCTCCTACTCTTGCTGACCTCGCATGTTCGATCAAACGTATGGAGTCTCGCTGTGCTCGATCTGAGGAGATTCTTGCTCGTATCGCTTCTCGCTTGGGTATCGAGATCCCTCCGTCTGTTTCTGACGAGGAGATGGATGATGATTAGCTCGAGGAGCTCCTTGGATCTGCTGTTCGTGCCCCTGAGGGTAGGTACTCCAGCTGCTGCTGCTACTTCTGGTGCTGCTGCTTCGTCTGCTGTTGATCCCGAGAGCACACCTGCTGTCACCATTCCTCCGGTGGATGCTTCGTCTGTTGCTGCTCCCGAGATCACTCATGTCGTGCCAGAGATTTCCACTCCCGTTGCTCCTGTTGACACACCTGCCATTCCAGTGACCACTCCCTCTGCAGAGCCTGCTGCTGCTGCAGATCCTCCTGGTGCCTCCTGAGCTTCTCTGAGGACTCTCTTAGTGCACTTTCGATGATAGATCTTGTGTGAGAGTTGGGTAGGATAGAGGGTGGTTATGTTTTTTGATACTTTTGGATGTATTTTGATGCATCTCTGATGATGTTTTGATAGTGGTATATGTATGTGATACTCTGGTGTTCGTGGTGACATATGTTATATGTTGTGATTTGATGATGTATTTTGTGCGTCGATCTGAGGATCGCTCTTATGTATGTTGACGATGTATAATTTTGTTGTATCATGTTTCATATATATATATACAGCGATGTTGACATTTATTCCCTTGTGCACATTATATTATTGCCTCTGATGTTTGATTTCGTCGCTCGATGATAATAACTTGGTTAAATAGAAATTTCTTCTATGGAAACATAGAATTGTTTTTCATGCACTTAATTAACCAAGAATGTTGATATTGGAGAG
Organism: Scilla litardierei; assembly: GCA_030789695.1. Lineage (NCBI taxonomy): Eukaryota > Viridiplantae > Streptophyta > Magnoliopsida > Asparagales > Asparagaceae > Scilla > Scilla litardierei. The sequence continues at coordinate 282,243,639 of CM061133.1, read as the reverse complement.
TATATTCCATAACTCAATCCGTAAAATTGATTTGAGTTTTGATGATTTTATTTTTCGATTTTTGACTATAGTCCCGTTGGCACGCTTTGATTTAATTCGTATTTTACTTTGGTGTCATTTGGACCGTGGTCGTATTCTACGACTCACGTGCTTTTATTTGAAGCCATTGTTGTTGTCTTTGATCTCATCCCGCTCTTTTTGCTAATGCCAAAGGGGGAGAGATATAATAATGACGATGCGCTAAATAATAATTTAAAGCATGTTTCCAAGAATCTAATTTGATATGTTAGATTCAGGGGGAGTTAAGATATAAAAATGGATTTCAAATCCTAAATTTCGATAATTGGATTCACATTTTATACTTTACTCGTCTGCTTGATGCTTACGAATATTATTGAATATGGAATTAACATGTCATCAATGCAGGGGGAGTAAGTAAATTACATTTGAATCATTATTTTTTATTATTATTTATGTTGGTTTGTCATCACCAAAAAAAGGGGAGAATGTTGAGTATTGGACTCCCCGGATTTGGTTTTGGATGATGAACAAACATAAATATATCGTGAACTAACTCTTTGTGAGCGCAGTTATGGAGATCGTCGCCAAATTCATATGATAATCCCAAGCGACGTCGCGAGACTTCTCATTACGCGTGATCGTATGCCTAAAGCTTCGTTGAAGCTTATGGACCATCATTGAAGTCATGAAGATTCGATTGAAGCTTTTAAAGACGGTTCGTCAAGTTTTATTTATAGTCTTTTAGCTTCGTATCGTAGAATGTTCAGCCTTGAGTAGGTCTTACGTTTTAATCTTCATATCGCTCATATCTTAGAGCTAGGATCTTAGTAGAAGTCCATACGAACTTTCCCGAAGCTTCGCGCTTCGATTCGCGACTTCTTGTGCATGTTAGTTGGTTCAAGAAGAACCAACCGCTAGATGGTGATCTAGTCGGTCGGAAAAACTTCTTGGACCGACTAGTTTGCCTCCTTCAATTCAAGCTCACTTACTGTTTACAGTTAGTCGGTCAAAGAAGGTTCACCGACCGACTAGTTGTGAAACTAGTCGGTCAGTGTCTCTTCTTGGACCGACTAGTTGAGCTTCTACTGTACAGCCTAACTTACTGTTTATCATTAGTCGGTCATAGAACGTTTGTCGACCGACTAGTTGATGAACTAGTCTGTCAACGTTTGTTCTTTGACCGACTAAATCAATTTGTGCTCAGACTATTTGTTTTATCTCTTAGTCGGTCTCAGTTGAGTCACCGACCGACTAGTTGTGAAACTAGTCGGTCAGCAACTCTTCTTGGACCGACTAGTTCTCTTCAGTCTGAACTTCTCTTCTTGGTTGTTCTACCATTAGTCAGTTCATGCTGTTTGACCGACCGACTAGTTGATGAACTAGTCGGTCAACGTTTGTTCTTTGGCCGACTAAATCAATTTGTGCTCAGACTATGTGTTTTATCTCTTAGTCGGTCTCAGTTGAGTCACCGACCGACTAGTTGTGAAACTAGTCGGTCAGCAACTCTTCTTTGACAGACTAGTTCTCTTCAGTCTGAACTTATTCATTTGGCTGTTCATCTCTTAGTCGGTTCATGCTGTTTGACCGACCGACTAGTTGATGAACTAGTCGGTCAGTCAACCTTCTTTGACTGACTAGTTTGGTTCAGAATAATGCCGTTGGAGCATTAAATGCCACGATTTTCACTCTCTTTCCTCTATCCTATATATACTTAGAGTGCTGCATTCATTGCACTCAAGGCTGATATTAAGTGAAATTTAGAGATCAAAGAGAAAGCATTTAATCTCATTCAAAGCTCATTGATTTCATTCTTGAATCTCTCCCTCACTCTTATTTCAAAAGAGAGATTCATTGATTGTGAGCCTTCCAAGCCAAGTGCTTGATTCTAGGTCACCAACAACCTCATAGCTCTCCATCGCTGATCTACATCTTGGAGCTAGGGTTTGGTGTCTCTTCATCTTCCCCAAAATCATCTTTGCCCTAATTCGTAAGTTACTCAAGGCATAGGTATTTTGTGGTAAGCATTTCTATTTCATTTACTTTCGATATTGTAAGTGTTTTACTCTCGGTTGTGAGAGTGTGTTTGTGATCCCGGGTTGTGGGAGTCACAATTACATTGTGTATAATTTGGTCTTGTAGATGTTTATCTACAAGAATGTCATAGTGCAAATCTAGGGTTAGAGGTTCTAACTCTAGTATCCAGAGGGGATCCGGGTGTTTGGGACGTAGGATCACCGGGAACAAGTCGGTGAGACTTGGGTGGATCCGAACCCGTTAAATCATTTGTTTGTGATTGATTTTATTTGTTGTCTATATTTACATTTCCACATTTCAGCATTGTTGGTTAGAGTTTGCAAGATAATTAGGAATTATCCTCTTAATTATTTTAAAGTACTATTCACCCCCCCTCTAGTACTTGTGCAGTAGCTTCGTAGGGCATTACAAATAGGTAGCACATATGTAAGCTATGTATGACTCATTGATAGATCTGGAATTTTCAGTTGTAGAGACGTTTTCGTAATTTTCAGTTTTCATGACATTTTTGTAATTTTCGGGTTTAGGGGTCTTTTTATAATTTTGTTATTTTTGGTTTAAAATATATATGGAACGAAGGGGGAGTGAAATCTTGTGTGAGGTTGATAAAAATCCCTCTTTTATTGGAGAGCGCGGGCCCCTCTCGAATCGGCGGATTGGGAGAGAGAAGAGTTCTTCTCGAAAGAACTCACATTTATCTTGTATCCTATCTCAGTATATTATTAATAAAAATCTAATATTTCCTACCAAAGCCCACTTTCTAGCCCTAAAATCCATCCTTTACCTTAAAAATCTCATCTTTCTCATAAAAATCTTATATTTATCCAACAAAACCTTGAAAAATCCTATCAAATGGTATCAAAGCTCTATGATCCATGGAGGCTTGTGTGGAACGACATGAAGTGTGGACGAAATGGGTGGAGTAAAAGTATCTGTCGTTGAAATCCATGTTGACGCAGATGAAGGAGGTGTTTGAGGAGAGGATCCGTCTTCTGAAGGAGACTACCAAGTCAGATCTGAAGAAAGATGAAGTTAGCGATGCGAATCCGGACACCAACGATGACTCCAACGCCGATCTAGAGCAAAAGACGTCGCCTTTGAACCAGAAAAGCGGAAAAGTCAACTTTGACACGGATCAGCCATCGAAAGGCGAGGAGCAGCGCAAGGAGGAAGGTGACGGGTTTGGTTACCAGCCACAAGGGCTCGCCGGCCCCCAGGAAGGCCTGCACCGCCTGCATGTAGACTTGCATGGCCAACCGACCCCTACAGGCTGTCACCTGGGCTCGCCGGCCCCTACAGCCAGCCTACAAGCCCGGCTAGGCCTTGCACGCGGTCCTGTGGGCCCACCAGAGCATGTGTGCAGTCTTGCTGGGCCCGCCATGGCCCGTCAACCCTCTTCAGGGCCCAGTGCCCTACCTGGCTCGACGAAGCTTTTCAGGATCCGACATGACCCGACAACATCCTTCAAACCCCGACATGGCCCAGGCTCCATGGCCTATGGTTTGCACAAGGACGACCTTCTGAGCACATGCTTTTCTGTTTTGGGCGTGAAGAACGTTCAGCCGGGCAGTGTGACCACCGTGACATCTATACATGCGTTGTTGAGGACGGTGGAGACCATCCCCTTGACCCAGGAGGAGCCAGACAACCCATTTAAAGTAGCATTACCCATGAATTTTATGCACCACCTTGAAAACAATGTGATTTTTCGAAGATGAAATAATGATAGAACTGGAATTTTCAGTTGTAGTGACATTTTCCTAATTTTCAGCTTTTTTCTAATTTTTCAGATTTAGATTTAGGTATCTTTTTGTAATTTTGTTATTTTCAGATTTGTATTTATATAAGACGAAGGGGGAGTAGAGAGAGTGTCGAATATTGAGTGAAATCTTGTGTGATGTTGCAAAAAAATCCGTCTTTTATTGGAGCGCGCAGCCCCCTCTCAAATCTGCGACTTGAGAGAGAGAGAGAGAGAGAGAGAGAGAGAGAGAGAGAGATCGTCTCGAAAGAACGCATCTTTACCTTGTATCCTTTTCTATTTCAGTTTATTATTAATAAAAATCCAATCTCCCCCCCCATCCCACTTCCTAGCCCAAAAACTCCTCCTTTACCCTAAAAATATCATCTTTCCCATAAAAATCCTTTTTTAATCCAACAAAACTTAGAAAAATCCTATCACTCATTTAAACCTCTATCTATAAGTAATTTTTTATATGATGACAGTGAATTATATATATTAAGATATGGTTGTACAATTGCAAATAAACCTTATTGCAAGTTTTTAGAAGACACTAGCAGCTGAAACTTAAAATCTTTGGAAAAATTTCAAAAGATTTTAAGTTCCAGCTGCTAGTGTGACATTGTCGTGAAATACCAACATGTCAGACCAAGATAGAAAAAACCAACCCATTGCAATTGCCGATGCAGTTTTAAGCTTGGACTCTTCTGAATTCTCCTCCGAAGATGCAAGAACAATTGCTGCACTGCTAGCTTGGGCAGACTTTGCAGCTGCTGCAAGCGATTCTCCAATGCCTCGATAGGCAGATGTGGTGGTTGATGGTGTACATGAGCCAAGCCCAACCAGACCCAGCCTTCTAAAACCAAAGCCCGGAAGCCTTAGAACAGTGGATTGCCCCGCTTTTCCAGTGAAATCCTCCTCAGCAGAAGCTTCTGCCAGAAGACCACCAAGTTTATCATCTATCTTTTTCAAGACTGCATTCTCAAATTTGGAATTTGAGCCCTTGGACATGTCTTTCTCTGAAACAGCAATGGCAAGTATGTCTCCTTTCCATTCTGCAAAATCTAAGTCCTTTGCAGAGAATGCAATCTGCAATGCAGGATTATATTAATGAAGATATTGCTTGCATTAAAAAGACTTTTAATCATTGCTAACAGTCAACTATAAAAATCAAAGGAAAAAGGCAGTTGCAAAACTATGAAGCTTATTTAGTTAGGCTGATGGTTGGTTGCTTATGAAAATGAAAAGGAAAACTAAAAAGAAATATGAATTTATTTATAATTAATATTTTAAAGGGTCTCATTTTTCTATTAACCTCAATCCAAAACCATTCTTCTGAAATAAAAAATGAGCAATAACAAAAAGATAATTTTCGTTGTCGATATTTGGAATAGAAAAGTAGAGAGAAAAATTCTATATGTTTTTTTCTTTCATTTTCCCTTTCACTTTCTTTCCTTTTACTTTTCTATACAACCAAACAATGGAAATTAACTTTTCCATCACTTTTCTTTCCTTTTCTTTTCTTTTCCTTGCAACCAAACACAGTATTAATGAAAGACGCAATAGATCTACCGGCATCATATGTGTATGACTGCTCAAGCACAGACGATATCAACTAATGCTGAATTTGGAAATGGTAAGGACTCAAGATCAGCCACTGGTAGAACACAAAAAATTTAGTGATATATTCTTCGAGCATGATCTTTCGACATATACAAACATGAGCAGTGTAGTTCCAGACTTCCAACTAACAGCGAGTATGTTGAAAGGTCACTTTATAACTACATTTCCCCTTTTTTATAATGAATGGGCACCAATATCTAAGTTGTAATTTTTCTATATGTGGGTACTAGCAGAATCCCTTTGGATTAGTTTCCCAATTTCTACAATGAATGATTGATCATGATGAGTGTATCATTTAAATCCACAAAAGAGCTTGGGAACAAGATTTAATGAGGATACTGACAAACTTTATACACAGGTTAAAGGCATGTTTCACTTTAAAGTTAAGTTTATTAAACTGTAGTCTACAGTTTAGACCCTTAACTCCCAAAACGAAAAAAGTGGTGTGTTTGGCTAATGTTCACAGTAACAGATTGCAATTGGCTACCTCTTAAAGTTAGCCTTAACTGTAATTTAGAAAAGTGCAATCAGAGAAAGAGTTTATACACAAGAATAATTGACTGCAGTGGCAAAACAATCTACTCCCTAAGAGACAAAGTAATTTGTAATCCCAAAACAAATAAAACTTGAGGTGTGATTGGCTAATGTTCACAGTTTAATATATTGCAATGGGCTACCTCTTAAAGTTAGCCTTAACCATAGTTTACGGAAATTCATAAAGAGGAAAAGTTTATACACAAGAATAGTGGCAAGGTGCTAAAAACAATATATTTACCAAGAGCCAAACTAATTTATTACAGAACATCATTTATTTTCTTTCTTACTTCCCTCTCTTCCAGTTCACACTACCAATTTTTGCATATATCATCACCCCCCCCCCCCCCCCCCCCTTCTCCTTAATGCCTCACCCCACTTCTCAACAGTTCTCTTCTTTCTCTCTCTCATGTTTGCCCACCCACATAACTCACAGCACACACTTAGCTACACCCCCACTTCACATGATGAATGGAGCAAGTTCTTATTTATAGAATTTCAACTACCAAATTTATTAAGTATGCACCCACAAAAGAGGCGGACAATCGACGTGATTAAGTCGTTACCAAACTTTAAAAGAATGGTGGGAGTAATAAGGTAGGTGCCAACTTTACAAGCTAGTGCCGATTCAAAATACTATCCCTCAACACTAACTTCATCCACTCTTCATACTATATGCATTGCTAAAAATAGATGGCTCGTCTTTGTCATTAGTAACTGCAACATTGACATACTTTATCTTGAGCCTTTTGTCTAGTTGATCTCTAAAGATGCATCACTTGTTATTTATTGATATTTTCTCTTTGCATTCGCTCCTCTCCTGGTGTCTTTTGATGCATATCAATACGTTATGGGCTATAATCTCTGCGACTTGGAAGCACTGGGTCATACATCTTCATATTATTGGTGCAACTTTTCTTCTTCATTTAGCTCATTTATCTTTTCTTGTTTCATTGGCTCGCCTAGCCTTTCCTTTAGCTTATTTTCTAAATTCTCAGTGGCATCCTCTGTTTGGTTCGGTTGCTCTACCGGTATCTTTTGATAAACACCAAGTTTGTCTTCAAAGATTTTGGAAATCTACACTTCACTTCATTATGTTGGCGCAGCTTTTCATTCTTTTGATCTACCTCCATCCTATTCTCTTTGCCATTGGTGACATTACACTCACCGAGCCATCCTGGAACACTCATATTGTTAGCGGTTTCGATAAGATCTCACAGAACCATTAACTTTTTTGGTAACAGTTTATTCAGTAGCCATATCCTTGGGGTGAAAGGAAGCAAGGGCAGCATCATCATGAAGATGTAGGACACATTTCTCTAAAGTCTATGAGAGATGGGCCATATGCACCAAAAGATACTAGAAAAGTGGCCGAGCCAGTAAAGAATTTGTCCAACCTAAAGTATATTACTATTGCAGTCACTAAAGACAGAAAAGAGCCTGTTGTGATTCACTGATCACTATAAGAATTACTAATAGTAAAACAGTAAAAATTGGAGAGTAAAAAAAACTTTACTATTTCTCACTGGGAAATAACTTTACACACTCTGGTAAACACCACTATACAAAAAACACTCACTATAACTTTTACCTCTCTGGGGTAATTTTCTCTCATTTTTCAGGTGTGATGATCACGGCTTAGAGTTGAGGACCTCTGCCTTTATCTCGAGGGTGCAGCAGACTCTTAGTTGCAGCTTGGAAGGTTGTCAACCACATGCTTGCTTCAGACACACAAGTGGTTGACGTGGAATTGGTTCAATACCTCGATGTGTCGTGAGTGGAGGAAGCTGATGGCTCGCTAGTCCATATCAGGTGGACGGTGGCATACCGGTTGACCTTGTGTTCCACGTGAGGATTATGATGTGGTACGTGGCGGTGGAGGCATCTCTCAAGTGTCATCCGGCTTAAACTTTGGCCCGTTCATCCAAAGTGGGGAGATCGATCTTGTCTCTAAGAAGATCATTATCTAGGTTCTTTGTTCTCAATCAAGCAAAATATAAAACTTTTTCCTCTCTTTTTAATTTTCCACTTTTAAATTGTGAATTGATCTACGACGATTCACAACATCTCACTGGAAAAATCACTCGCTTTTACCTCTATGGGTATCTACTCACTTTTTCTCTTCTTGGTGAATTGGTTGGGTTGGGGATGGTTTGGGATCTCCTCATACCCCTCCTTTTATAAGCATGCAAGGGGTGGAGGTTGGAGCAACTCAAGAGCAACTTGAGTTGCTCTCCCCGAATTTTGACCCATCCAGCAGCCCATGCGGGCTACTGGTAGCTGCTGGAAAAAACCAGCAATTCTCCCCCTCCACAGCATCTGAATTGATTGTCATTTAACAATCATCCCAACTATGTCTCTGCACAGCTCCAGCGTCTCCTGTGTCATCACTTTCGTGAACATGTCTGCTGAATTCTTCAATGTATGGATCTTCACTAGTCTCAATAACTGTTGATCCATCACCTTATGAATCCAATGATAGTGTATGTCGATATACTATATCCGAGCATGATACATTGAATTTTTGCTCGGATCCAAAGCACTTTGACTATCGCAGTGTAACTTGTACATTTTCTGCTTGATTCCTAATCCTTGGAGAAATCGCTTTAACCATAACATTTCTTTACCTGCTTCTGAGATTGCAAAATACTCCACCACTGTTGTGGATAGCGCAACACACTTCTGCAACTTTGACTGCCAAGACACAGCTCCCCCTGCAAAAGTGTAGAGAAAACCTGATGTAGATTTTCTACTATAAAGATCTCCAGGCATATCTGCATCTGTATAGCCCTCCAAGATTAAATCAGCTTCTCCGTAGCACAGACATACTTTTGAAGTACTCTTGATTTATCGAATAATCCACTTGACTGCCTCCCAATGTTCCTTTCCAGGATTTGAAAGGAATCGGCTCATCATTCCCACTGCATGGGGAATATCAGGTCTTGAACACACCATTGCATACATCAGACTTCCAACTGCTTCCAACTGCTGAATAGTAAGGTATTGATGATACCTCGTTTGTCTTTTTTGGGATGAAGGGCTTGACCTCTTGCTCAACTTGAAGTGGTTGGCCGATGGAATGCTAACTGGTTTGGTATGATCCATCTTGAATCTTTTGTTCATGTGTTCAACGTACTTCTCCTGATATAGCCATAACTTTTTATTTTTCTTATCTCGGACTATCTGCATTCCCACAATTTGTTGAGCCAGACCTAAGTCATTCATATCAAAAGACTTAGAGAGTTCTTTCTTCAGTTGGCCGATTGCATCTTGTCCAACAATCAGCATATCGTCCACATATAAGAGCAATGCAACGAAGTTACCATCTTAAAACCACTGTGTATAAACACATTGATCTGCTACAGTCCTTTTGTAGCCTTGACTCACCATAAATGAGTCAAACTTCTTGTGTAACTGTCTTGGTGCTTGCTTAAGGCCGTACAGACTCTTCTTCAGCTTGCATATGAGGTTTTTTTGCCTCGAAACCTTCTGGATGCTCCATGTAGATTTCTTCATGTAGTTCATGTAGATCACCATGAAGAAATGTCGTCTTGACATCCATCTGTCCAAGCTCTAAATTCAACCTGGTTACCAACCCGAGGATGACGCGGATTGAAGCCATCTTCACAACAGGTGAAAAAATCTCGTCAAAATCAATACCTTTTTCTAAAGGAATCCTTTGACCACCAGACGAGCTTTGTGCTTCACCACCTTTCCGTTGCCATCTTTCTTGAGCTTGAATACTCATTTGTTCGTCAGTGTCTTCTTTCCTTGTGGAAGCTTAACCAACTCATAAATAGAATTCTTCTGCATAGATTCCATCGCATCCTACATAGGTTACATCCAACTTATTTATTCTTGTGAAATACTGCTTCTTGTAAACTCTCTGGCTCCCCCTCTTCAGAAAGCAAAAGATACTCAGCTTTTGAATATCTGGTTGATGGAATAAGGCCCCGTTCAAATCTCCGTACTTGTGAGTTGTTGACTTCAGGAGGTGAACCATCATCTGACTGCAGTGATGGTGGTGCAATAGCGGATGGAGAGGGTTGTGGCTTCCCCAACTCAGCATCCGCCTTTTCTTCCACGTCTTGTTCAACGGTCTCCTCTTCTTCTGGTATTTCTTCATGCATCTCTTCGTATTGCGTTGGTGCTGAGTCTAGATCAATGTCTTCAACACTTAAGCTTGCATTTGAAGACACCATGGGCTTTTCAATGTCTTCCAGGGTCTGATTTTCTTGGAACAACACATCCCTGCTCCAAATCACCGTCTTCGTCTTTAGGCCCACAATCTGTACCCAAAGTCTTTATCTCCATAACTGATGAAGATACCAGGAATGATCCTTGCATCAAGCTGTTGCCTTTGCTCCTTGGATACATGTGCAAAGGCAAAGCAACCGAATACCCTCAAGTGGGGCGTATGAGGGATTCTTGCCAAACTACGCATTCTCTGGAATCGCAAAATCCAAAGGTCCTGATGGTGATCTGTTAATGAGATAGCAGGCGGCACGAACACCTTCTCCCCAGAATGGCTTTGGCAGCTTAGCCATACTGAGCATGTGATGCGAGCGCACCTACCGGCGCATCCCCCTCAGCCGATGGTGTACGTGGCAGATTTGTTCTTCGATCAAGCAAAATATAAATCTTTTTCCTCTCTTTTAATTTTCCACATTTAAATTGTGAATCGATCTACGACGATTCACAACAATTGGTATCAGAGCACTACAATTCCATGGCAACTGGGACGAGAGCTTCCGTGGACGAGCAGATCCAAGGTCTCCGCGATGATATCGATCAAGAGATCGAGGGTTTGAGGAAAACGATGGAAGCTTCGATCAAGGATCACGCAAACACCCAAGAGGACATTCAAACGGAGCTTCAGATCATGAGAAGGGAAGCCGCGGAGTCGGGAAGGGATCTTAAAAGTTTGAAGGACGTCACGGCTGCGATTCCGACGATGATGACAATGTTGCAAGATCTGACCAAGGAGAAGGCGGCGGATCGCGACCAGGGGAAGGCGACGGAAGAGATCCAAGGCAATTCCGGCGTCGATTCAACAAATCAGGAATCCCCGAGCCAAGGGGGAACATCTGCGGCGGCTGTGGCTCAAACCCTAGCCGGCGCGCTAGGGTTTGGCGCGACAGGGCCCGGGTTGTCAACCGCAGGCCCTGTCGGGCCTGTCTAGGGGCCCGGGTTGTCAACCGCAGGCCCTGTCGGGCCTGTTTAGGGGCCGACAGGCCTGCACGCCCTCCCCAGGCTTGGGCGGGGCATGTCGGCACCGACCGGCCTCCGGCGACCCCAATCGGGATCACCAAAGGCCCGGCACCCCCTTCCGGGGGGTGCCCGAGGATCGCCGACCCCCCTCGGGAGTCGGATAGGCATCGCGACCCCCGACGGGGGGTCGACATCCCCAGGCGGGGGCAGCGAAGGGGCATCGGCCCCTTTCTGTGGCCGGACGGGCCCGCTGGACCACTGGCGGGGGTCAGCAGGCCCGGGCGACCCCCCAGGGGGCATGACGAGCACGGTGTGGCCATTTGGGGGTGTGGCGGGCTTCATGGTGGGCACGGGAAAGGCCGGGGGAGCTGGTGGAAGCGGATGGGCTTCGGGAGTGGCGATTGGAGCTCCTGCGGATCAATTTTAGAGGCCAGGGGCGTCGTTACAAGGACCCAGGCCAGTGGGGAACCTCGGACAGACTTTTGGGGGCTTCCCAGGCTTTGGGCAGGGTACAGGAGGAGGATTGGGGGCGAGACAGCGCATACCCATCCTCACAGAGGAGCGCGGGCACCCACTTTTGCACCACCACAGAGGCATTCGGGACACTACTACCAGGATGTATCGGGGGAGCCCCAGTGGCCTGAGGGGCCATACGGAGGAGGTGACGGAGGGCCACCGGAGGGCTACAGGAGAGGGGGTGACAGAGGTGGAGGGCATGGAGGAGATATGGGACAGTTGGGGGATATCAGCGCCGATCGGCGTCTGCAGAAGCTGAAGATGCCAACGTTTGAGGGTACGGACCCGGACGGTTTGATTTTCAGAGCAGAGCGCTACTTCCAGGTGATGGGGTTGTCTGAGGCAGAGGTGTTGCGAGCCATTGGGATCTACTTCGAGGGCAAGGCCCTGACGTGGTACCGATGGAGGGCAGCAAGGACCCCATTCCGCAGCTGGGAGGAGCTTACAGCATACATCTTGGATAGATTCCAGGAGACATCGACGGGGGATTTCTACGAGCAGCTGTCAGCCCTGAGACAGGAGGGAACAGTGCGGGACTTCGTGGAGAAGTTCGAGCTGTTGTCTAGCAGACTGAGGGGGGTGACAGATGAGATGCAGATAGGGCTGTTTATGAGGGGGCTTAAGCCCTCTATACGGGCGGAGCTACGGATGCAGAGCCCTCAGTGTTTGGAGGATGTCCTTCACCTAGCTCACAAGGCGGAGGAGAAGCAGTCGGAGGAGAGACGCATTAGGGTGACTTGGGGGCGCAGGGCCAGCGCAACCAGGCAGCACCAGCACCACCTAGACCAGCTATCGGGGCACCAGCACCAGTACCACCTAGACCAGCTGCATGGGAGGTCCGCACAGCCGTACCTGGTAGGCGCATGACGGAGGTTGATATGAGGGTGCGGCGAGCGGCGGGCCTATGTTTCAGGTGTGACGAGAGGTTCACCCCCGGTCATCGATGTGCGAGCAAGTTGCTGCAGATCGTGATCGTGCCCGACGAGGAGTACCCTGAGGCGGAGGAGCCTTTGATTGCGGCGGAGCCTGAGGAGGAGCATGTGCATATGGACTTTGCGGAGATGTCGCTGAACTCCGTGGTAGGGTTCACTCCGAACCATACCATGAAGTTGACAGGGACATTGGGGGATCAGACGGTGACGGTGCTGATTGACAGTGGGACGACCTACAACTTCATCTCGAGGAGGCTGGTAGAGCGTCACGACTTAGAGTTGAGTACGATGGAGAAGTTCACTGTGTTGCTGGGCACAGGGAAGATGGAGGAGAGTAAAGGGCTCTGCAAGGGGGTGTTTTTCACACTGCAGGGGCTTCAGATAGTGGAAGACTTCTTGCCGCAGGAGTTGGGCAACGTGGATGTCATATTGGGAGTGCAGTGGCTGAAGAAGCTCGGGGAGATGAAGGTGAACTGGAAGCTTCTACGGATGGAGTTCCAGGAGGGGGCAAAACGGTGGTGCTGACAGGGGACCCGACACTCTGCTTCTCGATAGTGGCCTTCAAGGCCATTACGCGAGCGTTGCGGGATGAGGGAGAGGGGTTTTTGGTGGAGTGCCAGGGGTTGTCAGTGGAAGAGGAGCAGCAGGAGGAGACTCCAGAGGAGGTGGATTCGGTATTGGAGCAGTACCAGGAGGTCTTCCAGAGCCCGCAAGGGCTACCTCTGGCGAGGGGGCATGAGCACGCGATAGTACTGCGTGATGGGGTAACACCGGTGAGCGTGCGCCCTTACAGATACTCGCACGTGCAGAAGGCTGAGATAGAGAGGATGGTGCGGGAGATGTTGCAGGCTGGAGTGATCCAGCCAAGTGTGAGTCCTTTTTCTTCTCCAGTACTACTGGTGAAGAAGGATGGTAGTTGGAGATTCTGCGTCGATTACCGGGCGCTGAATAAGGAGACTGTCGCCGACAAATTTCCTATTCCGGTAATCAACGAGCTACTTGACGAGCAGAATGGGGCGGCGATCTTTTCGAAGATCGACCTGAAGGCGAGATACCACCAGATCTTGATGCGGCCAGAGGACGTGCCGAAGACCGCCTTCCGCACTCATAAAGGACACTACGAGTTCTTGGTCATACCTTTCGGCTTGACCAACGCCCCTTCGACATTCCAGGCCTTGATGAACAAGGTCTTCCAGCCTTACTTGCGGCGGTTCATCATAGTCTTCTTCGACGACATCCTCATCTACAGTAGGAGCATGGGTGAGCACATTGACCACCTGGAGGTGGTGTTCAGGAAGCTGATTGCACATCAGCTATACGCCAACCGAAAGAAGTGTAGTTTCGGTCAGGCAAGGGTGGAATACCTGGGGCACGTGGTGTCAGCAGAGGGGGTGGCGGCCGACAGATCGAAGATAGCGACCATGCTGGATTGGCCGGTGCCTACTACTCTACGGGCACTGCGAGGCTTCTTGGGGCTGACGGGCTACTACAGGAAGTTCGTCAAAGGGTACAGCACTATAGCGTGGCCCCTCACGGAGCAGCTGAAGAAGGATGGGTTCCACTGGGGGGGAGGAGGCCACCAAGGCCTTTGAGGCCTTGAAAGTGGCGATGACGACGGCGCCAGTGCTTGCCTTGCCAGACTTTGACAAGGCTTTCGTGGTGGAGACTGACGCGTCGGGGTATGGTTTGGGGGCGGTGCTCATGCAGGAGGGGAGACCCATAGCCTTAAAGTGGAGACCCTATCAGGACTGACCAGAGGACTAGTCACGAAGGAGCACGTTGGTTATCTAAGCTCGATGAGAGGAGTGTGTACTATCGCGGCCCATGTAGTTGCAGCAAATCCACTGATACAGAGTGGGGCGGACCGACAGGATATTCAAGTGGAGGTTAATGTTGAGGACCTCTGCCTTAATGTTTTGTTCCATAGCTCAGCCAGAGAGGTGTACTTAGCTTGTGACATCTGTGCTACAGCCATTGGCACCGGGCTACCGCGTTCAGACCATCGTCCATCGTGTTGCAGCGTGGAGACGTACGAGGGAAGGGACGACTCTTTGGGGACAGTCAGACAAACATCGACGGGACGTCTATCTCAAACTGCGTAGAGATCGATGGCGAAGTGAGAAGCTGTCGGCTCCGGTCGGATAGGTGACGACCGGCCACGTCGGCGATGTCGTTTCCTCCCCTCAGGGAGCGGGACGACAGAGAGAGGTGCTGATTTATTGTGCAGGGCTACCAGACTACTACTTGGGAGGATTACAGTATCCAGATTTTCACCTTGAGGACAAGGTGGCTCTTTTAGGGGGGGTATTGATGCGAGCGCACCTACCGGCGCATCCCTCTCAACCGATGGTGCACGTGGCAGTGGAGGCATCATCACTTACGCACGTCGCATGAGACGCGGGAGCGCGGTTTAGGCCATTTTCGTAATGGGAGGGTATTTTGGTCTTTTACCAAAATACCTCCTCTTTCTTTATATTAGGTCTAGCCGTCATCTTTTTCATTATGCTTGAATTGTTCACTATCTTGTTATCATCAAGCAAGATATAAATCTTTTTCCTCTCTTTTAATTTTCCACATTTAAATTGTGAATCGATCTACGACGATTCACAACAGCATCTTGCGGTTTCATTATGAGGAACAAGGAAAATATTATCAATAAGCAATAAGTTTATGTATATGTGTTTGTGTATATTAAATTAAAAAAGATAGGAACAAGGAAAATATCATATCAAGTTTTAAAAGTATGGATACTAAAACATCAGCGCCATTATGACGATTAATACATAAAATAACTAACGTCTAACGTCTAAAGCAATCTACACACAAAACATAACTATTTAGTTTTACGTCCAAATCAAAAGCTTGTCAAACATAAGCACTTTAAAATTAAAAAACTGATATTTATGTTTAACGGGTCGTGTTTCTTAATGGGTTGAGATTTTTTAATTGCCGATTATGCGTCTACATATTCGCATATGCGGTCACATAACATTTATGCGACCGATTATGTGAACTACCGCATAATTCACAGCATCCTTATATGCGGCCGCATATAACTTGTTTTAGAACACTGATGATCGTACGTTTCATCCTTTCAGCAACGCCGTTATGATGTGGAGTGCGAGAAACCATCTTCTCGGGTCTAATGCCTTGACTTTTGCAGTAGACATTGAACGCTCTCGAATTGCATTCACCTCCATTGTCAGAGCGCATGCAGTTTAACTTCTTTCTTGTCTCACGTTCAACCATGATGTGAAACAGCTTGAAGCAGTCGCGCACTTGATCTTTTGTTCTCAAGAAGTAGACCACACCTTTCGAGAAAAGGTTAAGAAGTATCTTTTGCCACCGAGTGATTCAACCTCCAAGGGACCAAAAACATTAGTGTACCAGACCGAGCAACTCTGATCTTCTTGTTGAAGAAGAATTGAAGGAGACTCTTTGTTGGTTGCCCACTGAGCAATGTTGACAGGAATCTAGTCAAGCATCCTTTTCACATGAGTTTTGTATAACGTACCACAAATGTGTCCCTTTGCAATAATTATGGCACCTTTCGTTATTCTCCATGTGCCGTTGATAAAATGGTTGTCAAATCCCTGTTTGTCAAGGGCTGTCCTAGAGAGCAAGTTCAGCCGGAGATCTGACACATGTCGGACATCCTTCAGAGTTATTGTGTAGCCGACATTCGTCAAAATCTAAACGTCGCCAATTCCCACAATTTTACAGGAACTTGTATTCCCAATCTTCACAATGCCAAAGTCTCATGCTTTGTAGTTGGTGAAAAAGTCTCTTCGATGAGTGGCATGGAAGGATGCTACTGTATCAACCACCCACTCGCCGTTCTAGTTAGAAATGTGGAGGCGTGTCTCTTCTTAGATGGAGCAAATAGCCACTTCTTCTGTACAAGTGACTAACACTTCTCCATCTTTGGTCTTCTGTTGAAAACCATTTTGACTTTGTTCTCATAACAACTTCCGACAATTCTTCTTCATGTGGCCCTCCATGACACAATGGTAACACTTGTATATAGGCCTCCTCTCGTCTGTGGACCTACCACGGCTCTTGCCATGCCTCTGTCCCAGTTTCAAACACCTCATTGTTATCTTCCTCGATTCTCTGCTATGAATGCATGTGATTGTTCGATCCCGGCTTCTTTTATCACGGTCTCCTCGTTGAAGAGTGTATTCTTAACCATAGACATGGTAAGTTTGCCGTTTGTTGCTGAATTGCTGAGAGAGCCCACCAACGTCTCCCAATTGTCCGGAAGGAAACTAAGAAGGAGAAGAGCTAGTTCTTCATCCCCAAGCTGTAACTCTACTGCAGATAGCTGATTCACCAGGCTCTGGAACTCGCTCATGAGCTCGGCAATGGAAGTTCCACTCTGTGGATTCAAATTTACCAATCGCCTCATTAATAAGTCTTTATTTCGAGCAGTCTTAGCTTGATATATGTCATCTAGCTTTTGTCAGAGGGCATATGCATCCGTCTCCTGCGCAACATGGTGGAAGATGATGTGATCGATCCATTGTCGGATTTGACTGATCGTCTTTCGATTCATCTTCTTCCAGTAAGCTTCTTTGGTGGATTCTGGCTTTTACTCCTTTGACCTCTAATGGGTCAAATAGATCTTTACAACTAAAAAGATCATCCAGTCGAGATCTCCACATTGTGTAAGTTGTGGCCATCAGCTTGATCATAGCTACCGATTGAGAATGAGTCTTCCATTGACATTTTGAAGAGAAAAGAAAATATAATGGTTAAAAAAATTTCTCCAAAAAATTCAATCCCTAGTTTTTTTACTCTCTCACAGCTCACATATGCTCTGATATCACTTGTTGTGATTAACTGATCACTATAAGAATCACTGACAGTAAATCAGTAAAAATTGGAGAGTAAAAAAACTTTAATATTTCTCACTGGGAAATAACTTTAGACTCTCTTGGGTAAACACAACTATAAAAAACACTCACTACAACTTTTATCTCTCTGTGGTAATTTTTTCTCACTGGAGAAATCCTTCACTTTTACCTCTCTAGGTACCTCCTCACTTTTTCTCTTCTTGGTGAATTGGTTGTGTTAGGGATGGTTTGGGATCTCATCGTACCCCCCTTTTATAGGCATGCAATGTGGGAGGGGGTTCGAGCAACTTGAGTTCCTCTCCCCACAATTTTGACCCATCAAGCAGCCCTCATGGGTTGCTGAATTCCAGCAGCCCATGAGGGCTGCTGGTAGCTGCTGGAAAAAAACAGCAGAGCCAACTAGGTTTGACAATGCATACCAGTACGACGGATGTAAGATGTCAGTAATAAGGGGGTAGTGTGTATCTGCACTGACTTGTAAAGTTGATACGTACCTAATTATTCTCATTGATTTTTCCAAATTTAGTACTAACTTGATGTAGTCAATTGCCCACCTAACATGGAAAGCAGATTTAATAAATTTGATTGTTAAACTCCTATAAATAAAAACACATTTCTCCTCCGTCAGGAAATTGCAGGTGTAGCAAAAAGTGTTATGCGAGTTGTGTGTGGGTGTGCAGAAGTGAGAAAAGGAGAGAATGAAGAGTATTGCTGTGAAGTGGGGTGAGCTATTTAAAAAGGATGGGTGAGGGAGAAAAGGAAGTGATAGCAACATGTGATCAGTGGTGGTGTGAGTTGGAGGACAGAAAAGTAAGAAGAAAATAAGTGTTGTTTTGTAATAGATCAGTCTGTCTAATTGTTTTCAGCGCCTCGCTAATTTCACTCTATTATTCTCACGTAAATAGTTTCTAAACTCTAAAAGTTGAAAAGATAAATGTCTCTCTCCATTTTGTATCCAAGTGATACTTAAATTAATTGAACTACAGTTTAGAGAGCCGGAGTTGAAGGTTTACAAACTATAGTCAGCAAACCTCTAAATACAACTTAAAATAAACTTCAGTTTAGAAAACTTAAAAACAAAACAGGCCCAATAAAATTAAATGAAAAGTTTACCATTAGGAAGAAATAAAAAGAGGAAACAAAACTTTTATTTCCAGTGTCATATCGCATTTCTTATTGAACTTCTAAAGACTGTACAAGTAAACAAAAAATCCATTAAAATGCCTTCCTTTTATTCAACTATGTTGTACTTCCTCAAATTAAAGATGCCTCGAATGTAGGAAAAAAAGAGAAAAGGGGATCAAAAGAAGCGACAACTAGGCAAGCAAATCAAGGACTTGGTTAAGCTCATCCATGCTAGGAAATGGCTCAGAAGGTCAACTTCGCAATTTGTCATATTAACCAAGAAGGTTACTTTAACTAGGTCTAAAGCTTACTTCATAATTCAACTCTTCATGTTCACCCGCTTACATATTTTGAAAACCCAAAAGGTCAAAAGGAAAGTGGTTATCATGTGAATAAAATTAGTTTGCAGCGATACGATGTTAAAGAAAATAACATGACAAAGCATTGACCAGGTAGATTCTTCGTAATCTAACAAACTTCTATACTCCCCTTCAATTCATGTATCTTATATCACCAACTTTCTCGTATTATTATTATAAGCATAGATCATAACTAGGATTTTTACTTTTTTGTACTATGTATTAAATTAATTCCGATAAATGATAGTTACAATTATCATATGTAAGGATCTCGTTTGAATCAAAGCTATTCCAATTAAAAAGACGGCATGAACAGATCCTAGTAATAATGATAATATTCAATGAAACTGGATTTTTTTTAAACCCAAAAACAACAGCAACGGTGACCAAGATCCAATCAATAAGTAAACTTTCTCTTCAATATATGTAATGATCTTCAGAATCCGTCTCCTACTGAGTTAAAGATCACAGCTTTTGATCACAAAATAGAAGAGGAAGTAAGAAAGATCCTATGACACTAAATAACACAAAGAATACCCTCAATAGTATAATCTCCAGACCCATTTATTAGAGATAACCAAGATCAAATCTTTATGCCAAAAAACTGAAATTAACATGTTAAAACCACTAAATAAGCAGCCTACTGTTCATTAAGACATATCATCAAACACTTAAACAGGTGACGGAGCGTGAAGAGACCTGAGTAGGTTCGACGGAAGCGGGCTTGGTGAGCCCGAGAGTGGCCATGGGAACGCGTTGTAGTCTCGCGATGCAGCAGATCGCGGTGGCGTTGCAGCGAGGCGACGAGCGGAGGCGCCTTGCACGGACGAAAGCAAAAGTGACGACGGTCGTCTCACCGATCGCAGCGGATCATTTTATATAATTGTCGATTTTTTTTTTGCCTTCGGGATCTGCTTCGCATCGGACGGTCGAAATTGTCCCCTGACGTGTTCCCTATTTATTTATTGTAAAAGAATTTTTTGTTTAATATATTATCTTTTGGCGTATATGCCGAAGTGATTGGGTACGCTACAACGATCAGCCTGTGGCAAGCTTACGTCCGTTTCCTTCATTCTATGACCATACAGGAGAATTTCGTGACGCTACGGGGCTGTTTCTTTGTTTGAAAGTGGAATTTGGATTTATTGGGGTGTTGTGGAATCTTTGATTGAGTAAAGGTCATGTTCTTTTGTTTGATTGTGAAAAGTGTGAAAGTTGGAGGGTGCGGAATCTTTGATGAGAGAAATTTGGTGTGCGGTGTTCTTTTTGTGGAATGTGTGGTTGGAAAGTTGACTGTGTGGCCAACTCCGTGTAGTGCGTTCTTTTGGTTGAAGAAAGTTGGATGAAAAAAGTGGTGTGTGGTCCACTCAAATTTAGTTTATTATTTTTAAGCCTAAACTAATTACTTAAATCTAAATTAATTAATTAATAAGCTGTTATGAATAGGACCCATTGGGCATATTGGGTATCCACCCACATGAGTAACCAATATGAATACTATATAAATGGGGCTAAGGGTTTACTAGCCTCAACATTCTCCAAACATGTTTCTACTTCACAACACGTTATCAGCACGATCACGCTCGATAGAAGAAGCGACGGCTCGCGAGGGGGAGGCGCCCGGCAGACGCTCCGTCAATTTTTTTCGCGACGCAAAGCTTCGCGAGATGATGCAGAGTTCCTTTTCAGGCATCCCTCATCAAACTTCGCTAGATCTGGCGGACAGATTTAGTGGGTAAGCCTAAATGTTTTTCTAGATCTGATAATATATTAAAAATTCAATTTTTATGTGATCTAGAATAAAATAGTTGATTGTTTATGCATGGATCTAACTTATTAGATCAAAAACTTAATTGTTTTGTATGCAAAACTGATTAAAAATTTAGTTTTTATGCGATTATCTGTTATTTGGTAGATTTTATAAGATCTCTTTGTGCAAAATCTTGTTCATGATGTCCCATAATTTATAAATCAAAATCTGATAAACCCATGAACGGCATGAAGCCGATAGCCCCTCACCACAAAAGATCAAACAGATCCGGTGCAAAATCTGGCATGAAAGAAAAAAAAAGCCTGCCGCGCCAAGAAGGCGCGACGGCCGCGCCTGCCGTCGGCCGGCAGCTGTCGGCCCCGTCGGCGCCCCCCCCCCCCCCCCCCCCCCCCCTCCACAAAACCCTAACCCAATATTAGGGTTAGGGTTAGGGGAAGCCCATTTTGGACTGTTAGGCTAAAAGCCAAACTAAAAAAATAAAAATAAAATAAAAATCTGAAATTAAATTGTTTTGGGCCTGAAGCCCAAACAAAAATAATTATCAGATTCTTACATTCATGGGCCTTTTCTTGGGCCAGCAGCCCAATAAGAAAAAATCAGATTAGTTGAGTGATATTATGTTAGAACCCCCTAATGGGCCTGAAGCCCACCAAATAAATACAAATGTAATAATATTAAAATTGTTTCTCCCGTTTTCTTGATGGGCCTGAAGCCCACATGGAAATATAATTAAAATTTAAATTAATTTTAACTTGTTTAGTGGGCTTAGCCCATAGATTTTCTTGAAAATCAATAAACAAGTATTCTAACGGGCTTGAAGCCCGCGGACATAAATTAATTTATTTTCCTCTTATTTTGTTGGGCCTGCAGCCCACAAAAAGTGTAAAAATATACATAAATAAAGGGGAAATATGCTTAACGGGCCCGAAGCCCGCTGGCCTAATATTATTCATTTCTGAAATCTTTATAAAATATATTTTTTTAATATATATTAAATTCAGAAACTACCGAATAAATCTCAGAAAAGTCCAGAAAAATCCTAAAATTTTGGGAAAGATTCTGGAAAATTCCTGAAATATCAGAAAAGTAATTGGGAGAGTGGTTATAATAAATATTAATATTTTGGGGGATAAAATGTTATTTTTCGTTAACGATGAATGACATGTTGGTCAGTTTAAATTTTTCTGAACATAATCTAACTGACACGGCGCATACCGCGGATGGCCAGAAGCCTCCGCCGCCACCACGTACCCATAAAATTTTCCTTTTTGGGGTTAAATTCCCATGAAATTTTTTTTGGGTATGCGTCATAAAAATCTAAGACATCTTATGAACAACTAGATTAATGCACAATTGATTTAATATTTTGTTTGCATGTTAAAACTTAGTCTATTTCTTATATAAATGTTTTTCATGTTAATACTCATACTAAGATTAAATATTATGGCACAAACAGATTAAATAATATTTCAACAAGTTCAAATATCATACCTTTGTTGAAAATTGAACCAGAAGTTCAAATCATAATAAATGTCAAAACAAAACAAATACGATGGTTTATGCGAAAATTATGACTGATATCTTTATAAAAGATGCACACTTCGCGGTAAATAGATATATAAGATCTATGATCTATATAATCAAATATGGACACCAGAAGTTTTCCATAACACCGATAAACTCTTTAAAAGAGTACTCTCCTTTATTTTTACAAGGAAAGATTTTTTTTATCTAGCCTTGAATACAAGCATACGCCTTAAGTCGTGGCTTAATAAATAAGTGAGAAATATATTTCCCACCCGCGTATTGTTCCCTTTTTGAGCATAATTAAATATCCATATAAAAGTTGAACGCATCAAGAAAATGTCCTGAAGCCATACTCGAGCATTCAAATAGACTTTTAAAAGTCTCTAATTAATTGGAAAAGTGGAAGTATAAAGTAGTTTGTTCAAACCCCTGCTTATGTCTCCTTAGCAAGACTAATTTTCATTGTCATTTATAAATAAGGAATATTGAAATCATGGGAAGTTCAGGATCAAACATGACCTGAAATAAAAATAAGGGAAAATATTAGTCGATACGGAGTAGGAAATGGCAAACTAAGATCAGAACCAGAAGCTCTGATAAGTACTCATAATGCTTTTGCAATATGAAAAGTAATTAGTTTATTCCATTGAAATATATATACATTGCTAGTCTAAACCGACAAAAGTCGACCTACTTATTGTATAATTAGCCACTCCTGGAGGACAAATAAATTTTATAAACACAATTTTTAATCGGTTGCCATAATATATTTCTTAGTGATTTTTAAGTGTTTATACATACTTTTAAAAAGTATTTTACAGTATAAGCCATTTAGAAAATCTTTTCTGTGATTTCTGTTCTTTTAAAATTCAGAACTTTTTAAGCCTGAATACTCTAAAAAGAGGATGTCTATTACTCTCAAAATAAATAAAGCCTCAAGCTTTGTCCCAAAATAAATTCAAAAGGAGGAAAATTTGGAACACCTGAAGTGTCCAGAATCGACCAACTTTGGATCGATATCCCACTGGATTGATGATGCAAGACATCACCAACCAAAAGAACCCGAAGATTCTTCAAAAAGGGTGAAACTTTCATCGTCCCATTCAAAAGGGAAAAATGATTATGAGATCATCTCCATTCACATGGACATTGACTCTCCCCACTTTCTCAAACGAATTTAAGATGATACACTATCATCATTAAAGATAATGAAGACCTTAAGGTCTCTTGAGAGTATTTAAGGGATATAATTAGGTTTTGTCCACTCCCTTAATATGACTGATGATGTACCTTTTGTGTACTCATCAATATATCCTCTAAAAATGGTCATTATCCAACCACATTTTTTTAAAATAATGGCAACTTTGGATAAAAATGGGAAATCATAAATAATTAGCAACAGTGGTTGCGTACACTCTGCTAAACACACCATTAGAACCTTTTTATATGAGTCTGATCAACTCCATATAAACATTTTCTAAGAATGGGGTTTAGAGCACATCTTAAAGATGGTACGTCCCCAACGCTGTGTATGTGTTCCTGAAGCAACACTACATAAACCGTCATATGCCATAAAGAGAACACATTCATCAGGACTAACCAACTTTGATGAATAGATTCCAAAATCTCGTATGAGTAAGGCATTTGTACACGTCTTATAGATTGTGTGTTGATGGTAATAAGGATCCTGAAGATCCTTCAATTCTCTATTTGGTTCAAATCATCTATGAGCTTGAAGCTCAAATTGACCATTTAAAAAGTAAATACATTTGATCTGATTATAATCAGACTGACAATTTAAATATTGTCAAAACGTTCACATCCCTGCTACTAAAAATCCAGCTAGGATTGACATACCAAATATAATGGATGCAATCCACCAGTAGCAGAAGTGGATGTCCTTAAGAGATGAGAGGACATACCACTAGGCTCCGAAGAGAGAAATCTACTCCTGGAGACCGAAAAAGCAATACCACCACAGGAAAGTGAGCTCAAATCCAGAACCTTATTGCAACTTGGTTGCTAAGGACCCATTCTGGATTTGTCCATATTCTTTACCCGTCCCAGAACCTTCACTTCTTTAAAGCGTCATGAAGGAGACACCTCTGGGAGAAATCAAATGTTTATAGTACGTACGGAGTGAGTTTTGGACAAGAAAGAACACATTTTGTCGACAAATTCTCTCATATTTCATTTTGCCAGTTAAATATAATATATCGTTTCCACAACTCTGCTTTGCCTGTGTAACGCCCCGATCCCCAGGATACCCAATAAGTGCAAATATGTATCTGGTATTCCTGAAGAGGCGGGTGTTACGAAAGGAAAAGTACATAAACTCTAGCAGGTCCACTGCGCACTGCTGGGATAGTACCTGCAATGTTCCCAAAGCACAACCAAACAACCAACAACATAAACACATAAAGAAAGACTGAGGAAATTTGTACGATAACTAACTCAAAGAAAAGTCTGATATATATACATCATCCATTTGTACATACATCTATTATAAACATCTCGTCACTACCTAAACAAAACCCCAAAAGTACAATCACTCTCTCCTCTCCCCTCGCCATCCCATCCTAACTCATCCACATAAGTCCATTGCTCCATCTCACAGCCACCAACCAACTCCAACACTTGAACCTGAAAAATCAACGGTGGGACACGTCAAAGCGTGACCCAGTAGGAATACCATACCCCAACTTGCCCTTGCATGAAGTGTGGAAAAGGTGCACGTGAGCAGGCAGAGTGTATGACATGGCATAAACATCTACTGCAGTAAATGAAGTAACAACTATAGTTATGGGCATGAGAGAGCGTGCAAGTGCAACAGTCAAGGTGTACATACTAGCATAATGTACAAGTGGTAACAAGGACACGTACATCGTTTTCAATGAGTAATTAAGTGATAATAGTAAACCGGTAACATGGAACC
This sequence comes from Scilla litardierei, assembly GCA_030789695.1. Taxonomy (NCBI): domain Eukaryota; kingdom Viridiplantae; phylum Streptophyta; class Magnoliopsida; order Asparagales; family Asparagaceae; genus Scilla; species Scilla litardierei. The sequence goes on along the minus strand of CM061133.1, from coordinate 282,218,457 downwards.
CGTCTCACTTTCACTTACTTAAGCTTCACAAATGAAAGCAAACCACCTCACTTTCCAATATACACCCATCTCAAGCAATTCACGCATTCATGGCAACAATCATCCATACACGGCAACATTCACATCTATAACCACAAGTCACACATAATGCTCAATGATGCCATGATGCATATGAAACACAAGCAATTGCTATGAGATGCAATGCAATGCAATGCAAGGGGATCCCATGAATGAGCCGGCGTGCAAGTGTATTGTGCACCTACTCCGTTATCATGTGGAGCCACCTAATGGTATCAAGAGGTTGCCCACGGCGACTTCTCCCGCCTCCTACCGTAGCAACTTTGTCCATGCCCGTGTACTCCACCTTCGTGTCCCTAATATGAACATATCCAAACTTGCTTTCTTTTCCCCCATATCAATATCTTGGTGAATTAACTGTTGATAACAATGTTGGCCTTCAAGAGGTGTTGATGTGGGGGAAAAGAAAGCAAGTTTGGATATGTTCATATTAGGGACACGAAGGTGGAGTGCACGGGCATGGACAAAGTTGCCACGGTAGGAAGCAGGAGAAGTCGCCGTGTGTAACCTCTTGATACCATTAGGTGGCTCCACATGATAACGGAGTAGGTGCACGATACACTTGCATGCCGGCTCATTCATGTGATCCCCTTGCATTGCATTGCATTGCATTACATTGCATCTCATAGCAATTGCTTGTGTTTCAAATGCATCATGGCATCATTGAGCATTATGTGTGACTTGTGGTTATAGATGTGAAGGTTGCAGTGTATGTATGATTGTTGCCATGAATGCGTGAATTGCTTGAGATGGGTGTATATTGGAAAGTGAGGTGGTTTGCTTTCATTTGTGAAGCTTAAGTAAGTGAAAGTGAGACGGGTTCCATGTTACCGGTTTACTTGGTTTACTATTATCACTTAATTGCTCATTGAAAACGATGTACGTGTCCTTGTTACCACTTGTACATTATGCTAGTATGTACACCTTGACTGTTGCACTTGCACGCTCTCTTCTGCCCATAACTATAGTTGTTATTTCATTTACTACAGTAGATGTTTATGCCATGTCATACACCTTGCCTGCTCGCGTGCACCTTTTCCACACTTCATGTAAGGGCTAGTTGGGGTATGGTATTCCTACTGGGTCACGCTTTGACGTGTCCCACCGTTGATTTTTCATGTTCAGGTGTTGGAGTTGGTTGGTGGCTGTGAGGTGGAGCAGTGGACTTATGTGGATGAGTTAGAATGGGATAGCGAGGGGAGAGGAGAGAGTGTTTGTACTTTTGGGGTTTTGTTTGGGTAGTGACGAGATGTTTATGATAGATGTATGTACAGATGGATGATGTATATATATCAGACTTTTCTTTGAGTTAGTTATTATACAGATTTCCTCAGTGATTCTTTCTGTGTTTATGTTGTTGGTTGTTTGGTTGTGCTTTGGGAACATTGCAGGTACTATCCCAGCAGTGCGCAGTGGACCTGCTAGAGTTTATGTACTTTTCCTTTTGTAACACCCGCCTCTTCAGAAATACCAGATACGGATTCGCACTTATTGGGTATCCTGGGGATCGGGGCGTTACATTTGGTGGCCTATGCAGGTCACCGCACTGCGGCTGTGTACGGATAGTGCGTGTATTGTTCCGAGAGTAGTTTGGTCTTAAGGTGGGTAGGAGTTCTGCCTTAAGATAGAGCCCTGAGGGTAGACTCTAGAGTGTTGATTGAGTAAGTATGTGTGAGTATATCTATGTGTGTATGTATGTGTATATATACGTCTATAGCTATAAAAGTGTCGTATATGGCGTGTTGAGCATGTTGAAATGATATGCTCATGTGCATAAGATTATGGTATATGTACGAATGATTATATGGCTATGTGATTGTTTTTGAAGTATATGTGTTAACACATGGTTGACTTATGAGTAATGTGTAGAATTGAGTTATATACTAGATTGAGGTGCATATATTGTATAGATGTATTGTGTAGTGACTATATACTAGATGTGATATATGCACATGTAGAGTGTGCAGATGCGTGAGTGTATCCCTAAGTTCCACCCATGTATGTGTGTATATGTCTTGATAATAATATTGTTGTGAGGGGTTGCATGTGATGAACATATTGTTGGATCATGTGGATGGCAAACAACACTTGAAGGGGGGTTGAATAGTGTTGTTCAAATAGTAAACTTTTTCGATTGTTAATAAACGTCCTTCTAATGTTGCCTAAGAAACCAAGTAGAGCGATCTACGCTTGGTTCTTAATCAACAAAGTAATCTAATAATCACAGAGTAATTTCACAGCAGGTAGTCGACTCCCTATGAACAGTAGTCGACTCCCAGAGAATTTATAAGCACAGGTAAGATAGATAAGATTACAAGTAATACAAATATTATATCTTTATTCACAACGGATAAAAGTAAGTTAATCTTTGCAATAGATGAACAACAATTAGCAAATAATAAAGTAAGAGCAAAGATAAACAAACACAGATAAACAATCGCAGACACAAGGATTTTTATCCTGGTTCCCCACAACTTTTGGGTACGTCCAGTCCCCGACCAATCCGGTACGAGATTTTCCACTATCTGCCTTGGCAAATACAAGTACCTAACTCCACTCGTTAGGATTTCCAACGACCTAGTCTTGACCAGGATTTCCGACTGGTAACACCTAGACTTGTCTAGGGTTCCAACAACAACACAATAAAATTGATATCCAATTCACCACAATAAATTGGTGGAGATTGGTTTTACACCCAAATTCTATAGTCAAATAATAATAGACAAAATTGCGTATAGTGGCTTGATAGAATAAGATTCTAGATCGCACAAAGATACGAATGAATTCTTCGTGATCCAGATCTAATGTTTTTCAAAAATCCTTTAAACAAAAATCAAGAGAAAAGTAATACGGATTTGAAAAACAGTTATCCAATAAAACGAGATTATGATCTTCAGAAAATAATAACAGAATTTGCAAGATCACAAATAAAACAGAATTGGCTAAAGAGAGAATGAGAGCTTAGAACTTTAGAGTGTTTGCACGAGAGAATTTGAATTCAATAGTTGTATTTTTCTCAATGAAAATGGTCCTCTATTTATAGGAGAAATCTGAGAGTTTGAAATTCAAATTACTTTGACTTTTGTCCCAAAAATCTTGGGAGAAAATCGCTCAACGATATTTCAAAATTCAAGTCAAAACGTCAAACTTCGACAGCTGGTAGTCGACTCCCTAGGAGTAGTAGTCGACTCCCAGTGTGTTTCAGGAAATCTTGATTCTCAGCTGGTAGTCGACTCCCTACCTTTGGTAGTCGATTCCCAGAAGAGTTTTTCCTGCGACACAACTAGTCAAGCAAGTAGCTAATCTCCAGGGTGTGTGGAGTTTCACTACGGAATTACAAAACGACTAGAGTAAGCTCTCAAAATCATTTTTGAAGACGTTTTAAGAAATATTCAAAATCATTTTAAAGTCGTTTGTGTGTGTGTGATTGTCTATACGATTTGGCTTTAACAATACCCTAAAAGACACAACACACTCACTATAGACTAGGACACGTCTTCGGAAGCTTGATCAATTTGATGGAGTAGATGTGAGCTTCACTTGAGCTTCTTGTTCTATTTAAGCTTTGAGCTTCATCATTTGATCTTAGCCACGTTCGTCCTTGTCTTTGAGCATAGATTGCGCTTCTTTGAGTATGAGTAAAGCTTTTCATTTGTCGCATATCCTGCACACTTAATTGTAATGTAGTTAGTACACTAAGCTTCATTTGGTGTGCTCATCATCAAAATCACTTGGGGTGGAATTCAATTTCCATCACTCTTCCCCTTTTTGATGATGACACCCAAATGAAAAAATGAAGTAAGTTGAAATATGAAAATACATGAAAGTTTACTTACTCCCCCTGCTTTGATGCGGTTCTCCCCCTGCATCGAAGCCGTGAGCAAAACACTACAATACATATGATTTCATTTTTGCATTTCATATTTTTCTCCCCCTTGTCATCAACAAAAAAGTAATTCAATGACAAAGTAATATAACATATGAATCATAATATGATTAGTAGGGGAATTTAATTTCCTATTCCTGCAAGAGAGATGTTAGTTATAAGAGCAACTAATATATTGCATAATGGATAAGTTCATAGTAAGCATCATACAATTAAAGAGTTATTACAAACCATAAGATCGAAATCATAGTTTTTGGGAACCATTGTTTTAAAGAAAAGCTAAGGATGACCGCCGTTCTTCTTCAGTTCCTTGATCTCATCAAGGATCATGACAAGCGTGTCTTCCGTTATTTTGTTGCTTTTCACGACGAGCTCCTTAAGATCGTCCACCTTTTTGTTAAGGTCTTCAAACCCTTTTTCCTATGATATCTTTAATTTTCCAATTTTCTTCAGAAGCATCTCTTGAAGTTCAAGGATATATGCCGGTGCTTCTTCTTCTTCTTCTTCTTTGCTTCCTTTTTCTTCTTCTCCTTGTTCTTCTTCCTCAGAATCTAAAACAACAATTTTCTTAGCTCTCCTGGAGGATGATGATCCTCCTTCAGCTGCAAGTTTTTCTTCGGGAATGTTCTCATCAAGATCATGGTGTAGATTCATTCTTCCAAGTGAATGAACATAAAAAACGCGAGCTGGTTCTAGAATTGAGGTTTCATGATCCAAAGGCACATTATAGCTAATAAACAAGATTGTGAGATAGTGTCCATGAGCTAAGGTGGATGAGGGTCTATCAGAAGAAGCTGAAGCAAGAATAGAATCCATGATGACTTTGGCCCAATTGATGCGGATGTTCCCTAACAAAGCATAGATGCATTTGGCCTGCTTCTCAGATAGGATAGAATGACTTCCAGATTTTTGAGTGATGTTGTAGGATAATATATTTGCCAGAATTCTTGCCGGATTGTGAAGATCGCTACAGGGAAGTTTAGTTTGAAAATGCCTTCCTGGAAAATACATTCTCTCTAAAACACTTCCTTCAGTCATTTATATTTTATCAAGCAATATGCCAGAATATGGAATGCCTAGGGCTTCTCCAAGAGATTTAACGGTAATGGCAAGTTTTGTATCAAGAACTTTGGTGATAAAACGGCTTTTAGCAAGATCGTAATCCATATTAGCATAAAACAAGTGCACAAGCCTGGGATAGCAAAGATAAGTGTTTTCAGAGGAAAATAGGTTGGCCAAGTTCTGAAACTCTAGTATGCTATCAATGCCATAGTTTACAACATCATCAAGTTTAACAAATCTTTCATGGAGGATGTGTTTCTTAGAGATTTTAATGAAGTGTTCATATTTGGTGTTCTTAAACAGATAGGGTAGGATAGTTTCTTTCTCAGAGGCAGATTCAGATGAGGTTTTTCTCTTCTTGGAAAATATTCCCTTGAGAGGCATCTAGATAGAGTAAAAATAAGAATTTTACAATACTAGATAAGCAAAGAAATCAAGAAAAATGATGAAGTAAAAATGAAGTAAGAAATTTTTACCTTGAGTAAATTTGAGAAAGAGATGAAGTTGGAAGAGCTCCAAGCAACCCAAGCACCAAGAAGAAATTTTAAGAGACATAGAGAGAGAGGAATGGGGTAGTCGGCTACCCTAGGGTTTCTCTTGGGGGGTTTTAACATAGGATGAAAAAAAACCCAGAAATCCGCATACGCGCTGGTAGTCGACTCCCTCATGTAGGTAGTCGACTCCCTACTGGGTTGAGTCGTTTTCTCATCCCGAGGGGTTTTTGATCCAGGTTCAAGTGCGTTTTCTGAACACGAAATGTTTTAAAGAGTATAATATAAACATATAAAAGAAAAAAGAAAAAAATATGTAATTTTTTTAAATAATTTTAATCATTTATATTTAGCAAAAAAAATTGAGTCACACAAGAAGACTTCTGATGTTGATCCTTTTCGAGGCGTTGGATCAAGTTTTCTTCTTTTCATTTCTTTAGAGTACCTAAAAAAATAAGCGTTTATGGTACTCTTTGGCTTTTGAGTCCGAGAAGTTAGTCTTTAGGAAGCCAAACCCAGTATGGTTTAGTTCCTTCATGAACAACATATTTATAATTTCTGTTTAAATGAATTTGTTGAACAAAGTCGGTAGCACACCTTTTCTTTCGTTGATCAGATAATTTCTTTGGTATCCATATGCTCAAAAATTTATCGTTAGAATGATGCATCCTAGTATGCTTAACCCGTTTCTTGGTATGATGTGAATCATAACCGAGTCCGGTTTTGCTAGATGAGGCTTTTTGATCATTTATTATACTATATAACTTCCCTTTTTCTTTGTTGAAATTCTCAATAATTTTCATCATAGCGTCGTATTTATCTTTGACAGATACGAGAAGATTATTCAGATTCTCAACTTTTTCATTTACCAATGAAATATCTTTTTGCAGAAAGTATTCTTTTCTTTAAGGAGACTATTTTCTTTAGTGATTTCTTCTTTTTCTTTAGTATCCCTTTTAATATTTCTAAGTATTCTTTTATGTTCTTTTATGAGCTTTTCATGCATTTTGCATAGCTCCTTATATGCTCCCCTATAATCCATGTCTTCATCATCACTTGATGACGAATCATTGTCGCTAGATGAATCATGATGTGAGCTTACCTTGGAGGATGTGGATGCTATGAAGCACATGTGTGCTGTTTCTCTTCTTTCATCGTTATCTTCTGCTGAGGATTCATCGGACGAGGAATCATCGCTCTGGTCGAAGGCTGCGTAAGCTTACTCCTTTGGTCGTCGGAATTTGTTTCTTCCATTGTTTCGCTTTTCATTATCGTCTCTGTTCTTCCCACGATCTCTGGAATCACGATTGTTTCTCTCCAATGGACAGTCTCTCTTGACGTGCCCTGGTTTATTGCAACCAAAACAAATAATACCGTTAGTGGGTCTAAAAGAGCGTTTTCCATACTTACTTATGATGAACTCTTTGAAGTTCTTTGAGATGAATGCGATATGGTCTTCTTTGTCTGTGTAATCGGAATCTTCCTCTTGGGCTTTGAACGCGAGATTCTTCTTCTTTGGTTTTTCTTCGATCTTCTTATCTTCTTCAAGCTCAATCTCATATGCCATGAGATTTCCCATTAGTTCTTCGATGGTGAGGTCTTTTACGTTATGAGCTTCTCGAATGGCATTTTTCTTTCCCTTCCACTCGGGTCGGAGGGATCTTAGTATCTTCATTACTTGCTCATATTCGGAAAGTTTCTTCCCTAATCCTGCGAGCTCATTTGTAATATTAGTAAAACGAGTATTCACATCAGTGATACTCTCTCCTTCTTCCATTTTAAAAGATTCGAATTTTGAATGTAAAACATTTATGCGAGATTCTTTTACCTTTTCGGTTCCTTCGTGACTTACCTGAAGAGTATGTCATATTTGGTGTGCTGTCTCACATTGGGAGACTCGATTGAACTCATTTCCTGTTACGGCACAAAATAGTGCATTCATTGCTTTTGCATTGAGATTAGCTCGCTTCTTGTCGTCGACGGACCATTTCCCAAACTCAACGTCAGTAGGTGCGATGTATGGGACTTTAGTAACGGTCCAAGCTTCAATGTCTAATTACTCTAGGTGAGTCTTCATTCGGATCTTTCAGCTAGCGTAGTTGTTCCGTTGAACAGTGGTGGTCGCATGGTATTCAGTCCTTCAGAGTGAAAAGATGTTGATGCCATCACCTTTGTAGCCTTGCTTTGATACCAAGTGTTGGATCATGTTGATGGCAAACAACACTAGAAGGGGGGTTGAATAGTGTTGTTCAAATAGTAAACTTTTTCGATTGTTAATAAACGTCCTTCTAATGTTGCCTAAGAAACCAAGTAGAGCGATCTACGCTTGGTTCTTAATCAACAAAGTAATATAATAATCTCAGAGTAATTTCACAGCAGGTAGTCGACTCCCTATGAACAGTAGTCGACTTCCACAGAATTTATAAGCACAGTTAAGATAGATAAGATTACAAGTAATACAAATATTATATCTTTATTCACAGCGGATAAAAGTAAGTTAATCTTTGCAATAGATGAACAACAATTAGCAAATAATAAAGAAAGAGCAAAGATAAACAAACACATATAAACAATCGCAGATACAAGGATTTTTATCCTGGTTCCCCACAACTTTTGGGTACGTCCAGTCCCCGACCAATCTGGTACGAGATTTTCCACTATCTGCCTTGGCAAATACAAGCACCTAACTCCACTCGTTAGGATTTCCAACGACCTAGTCTTGACTAGGATTTCCGACTGGTAACACCTAGACTTGTCTAGGGTTCCAACAACAACACAATAAAATTGATATCTAATTCACCACAATAAATTGGTGGAGATTGGTTTTACACCCAGATTCTATAGCCAAATAATAATAGACAAAATTGCGTGTAGTGGCTTGATAGAATAAGATTCTATATCACACAAAGATACGAATGAATTCTTTGTGATCTAGATCTAATGTTTTTCAAAAATCCTTTAAACAAAAATCAAGAGAAAAGTAATACGGATTTGAAAAACTGTTAGCCAATAAAACGAGATTATGATCTTCAGAAAATAATAACAGAATTTGCAAGATCACAAATAAAACAGAATTGGCTAAAGAGAGAATGAGAGCTTAGAACTTTAGAGTGTTTGCACGAGAGAATTTGAATTCAATAGTTGTTGTATTTTTCTCAATGAAAATGGTCCTCTATTTATAGGAGAAATCTGAGAGTTTGAAATTCAAATTTCTTTGACTTTTGTCCCAAAAATCTTGGGAGAAAATCGCTCAACGATATTTCAAAATTCAAGTCAAAACGTCAAACTTCGACAGCTGGTAGTCGACTCCCTAGGAGTGGTAGTCGACTCCCAGTGTGTTTCAGGAAATCTTGATTCTCAGCTGGTAGTCGACTCCCTACCTTTGGTAGTCGACTCCCAGAGGAGTTTTTCCTGCGACACAACTAGTCAAGCAAGTAGCTAATCTCCAGGGTGTGTGGAGTTTCACTGCGGAATTACAAAACGACTAGAGAAAGCTCTCAAAATCATTTTTGAAGACATTTTAAGAAATATTCAAAATCATTTTAAAGTCGTTTGTGTGTGTGTGATTGTCTACACGATTTGGCTTTAACAATACCCTAAAAGACACAACACACTCACTATAGACTAGGACACGTCTTCGAAAGCTTGATCAATTTGATGGAGTAGATGTGAGCTTCACTTGAGCTTCTTGTTCTATTTGAGCTTTGAGCTTCATCATTTTATCTCAGCCACGTTCGTCCTTGTCTTTGAGCGTAGATTGCGCTTCTTTGAGTATGATTAAAGCTTTTCATTTGTCGCATATCCTGCACACTTAATTGTAGTGTAGTTAGTACACTAAACTTCATTTGGTGTGCTCATCATCAAAATCACTTGGGGGTGGAATTCAATTTTCATCACATATGATACAAGTATGGCTCTAAGCTGGAATGCTTACACCTGTGGATGGATGGATATATTATTGTACGGCTATTTATGTGTATTGGTATTGATATGTAAGACTCTGTGTAATGAGGCATATGCGAATGTTGGATGGATATTAAGGGACATACATGATTGTATGTTTGGGTATAGAGGTGCATGCGTATATTTGTTAATATATGGTAACTTATGAGGAGTGTGTGTCATGGACATATATAGTCGATTGAGCTCTAGGCGATGTATATATATGGCATGCCGTCTGTATTTGTAATATGTGGTGTATGTGTGCATGCTGATTGTGTAGATCCATGCGCGGATCTTTGTGTTCTGCTCTGTTATGAGTGGGCACGCTAGAGTAAGCATGGTGGTTATGTTGCCTATGGTGATCTATGTGTGCAAGTAGTGATCTATGAGATATATATATGATCAGATATATATATATGATCAGATGTATAGTTGCGAGCATGTGCATGTGTACATGTTTGCGGGTACATATGTTGTGGTATGGGTGTACGTGTACTGGTTGTGCTTGTTTTAGTATGTCATGGCATAACATCAGTTATGACATGTGTGTGTTTCATGTTATGTTTCATGTCATAACATTTGTGATGATATGTTTGCGTTCTTACACAACATGTGTGTTGACATGATTTGTGTATGCTAGATTGTGTGACATGATTGTATAATGACGTGTATGGGTGTGTGCCCATACAAGGGTAGGTGTATGCCCGGTTATGTGTATGACTATTTGATAGCCGTGTAACTGTATGCACATGAGTATGCTTTGCTTTTGTTATAGTGTCTGTATGCATGGGGTATATTAACCTTAATGTCTAAGTCTGTCCATTCTTAAGTTGACCCTTAGTTTGAAAAGTCCGAGGACGGACTTGATTTTTAAGGTGGTTAGAATGTAATGGCCCAGAGTGCCATATACGAAGGGTCTATGCTTTTATGTGAATATAGAGTGTACATCTGTGTACTATGTATCGTGTATATGCATGTATACAAGTTAGTACATATTTGTGTGTGATTTATGTGGTTGATTGTGCATGTAGTATACATGCAGGAATAGTGAGGTCATGCATGGGTATGTGATGCATGAAGGAGGTTATGTGATGGTATGTGTATGTGTGTGAATGGTTGTGTAGGATTGGTGTAGAGAGGCAAGTGTGAAAGGGGTTAAGGTTAGTGGCATTCTTGTAATTGTTGGGGAGTGTGTGTGCATAATAGGAGAGTGTGAGAAGTAATGGCATACTTGTAATTACGGTTGGGTGGTAATTCTGGATTTTGTATGGTTTTGTGCATTGAGCAATTCTGGATTTTGTATGGTTTTGTGCATTGAGCAATTCTAGATTTTGTATGGTTTTGTGCGTTGAGTAATTCTGAGAGTGGAAGAGATATTTGTGGAGGATAGCAAACTTGTAAATACGACTTCTTGACCCTTCTACTTAATTCTTGGCTCTTCTCCTCTCTTCTACCAGAATTCTTCTCGTTTCTAAACTCTTCTAAAAATATCTCTCCCTCTCTCCAAAATCAGGCCAAATTCATCCATTCCCCTTGCTCATTCTTAGACATTAGGGAGGCTGAGCACCCATAGGGCTACGCCACCCTCACTCTGCATACACCCGTAGCATCCCTGTCGTCGTTTGGGTGCTGTTGCTCATTCTGGGAGCTTGTGGAGGAGAAGGAGAAGGAGAATGACTTGAAGAAGGAGGAGCCATAAGGATTTGGGTTACCCCCTTTATCTCTCATCACCCCTAAGGTAGGATTCCATCTCCAACTAGTATTAGAGTTGCATGCTTAGTTTCATGGTGGTGGTGGTGGTTGTTATCCCTTTTCTTAAGTCAATACTGAGTTTTGTATGGTTGTGCGCGGTGAGCAATCCTGAGTTTTGTATGGTCGTGCGCGGTGAGCAATCCTGAGTTTTGTACGGTTGTGCACGGTGAGCAATCCTGAGTTTGTATGGTTGTGCGCAGTGAGCAATTCTCAGTGTTTCTTTCTGTGTTTATGTTGTTGGTTGTTTGGTTGTGCTTTGAGAACATTGCAGATACTATCCCAGCAGTGCGCAGTGGACCTGCTAGAGTTTATGTACTTTTCCTTTCGTAACACCCGCCTCTTTAGGAATACCAAATACGGATTCGCTCTTATTCAGAGCAAAGTCAATTCTAGATTGGAAGAACAAAGCAGAACAATCAGCATGTAAATCTGTTCACCGCCCAAAACCACCCAAAACTCAGGATTGCTCACAGTGCACAACCAATCAAACTCAGGATTGCTCACTGTGCACAACCATACAAAACTCAAGATTGCTCACCGCACACAACCATACAAAACTCAGGATTGCTCACCGCACACTACCATACAAAACTCAGGATTGACTTAAGAAAAGGGATAACCACACCAACAACAACCATGAAACCATGCATGCAACTCTAATACTAGTTGGAGATGGAATCCTACCTTAGGGGTGATGAGAGATAAGGGGGTAGCCCAAATCCCTATGGCTCCTCCTTCTTCAAGTCATTCTCCTTCTCCTTCTCCTCCACAAGCTCCCAGAATGAGCAACAGCACCCAAACGACGACAGGGATGCTACGGGTGTGTGCAGAGTGAGGGTGGCGTAGCCCTTTAGGTGATCAGCCTCCTTAATGTCTAAGAATGAGCAAGGGGAAGGGATGAATTCGGTCTGATCTTGGAGAGAGGGAGAGATATTTTTAGAAGAGTTTAGAAACGAGAAGAATTCTGGGAGAAGAGAGGAGACGAGCCAAGAATTAAGTAGAAGGGTCAAGAAGTCGTATTTACAAGTTTGCCATCCTATATAAATATCTCTTCCACCCTCAGAATTACTCAACGCACAAAACCATACAAAATCTAGAATTGCTTAATGCACAAAACCATACAAAATTCAGAATTGCTCAATGCAGACAACCATACAAAATCCAGAATTGCCACCCAACTGTAATTACAAGTATGCCATTACTTCTCACACTCTCCTATTATGCACACACACTCCCCATCAATTACAAGAATGCCACTAACATTAACCCCTTTCACACTTGCCTTTCTACACCAATCATACACAACCATTCACACACATACACATACCATCACATAACCTCCTTCATGCATCACATACCAATGCATGACCTCACTATTCCTGCATGTATACTACATGCACAATCAACCACATAAATCACACACAAATATGTACTAACTTGTATACAAGCATATACACGATACATAGTAGACAGATGTACACTCTATATTCACATAAAAGCATAGACCCTTCGTATATGGCACTCTGGGCCATTACAGCCCGAAGCAAACAGAGAGATTTGGCCAAATTATAATAATGTGGAATGCGGCAGAAATAAGGTGAGCTGGACTCACTTATGAAATATGGGGTGTTGGACCTGAAGTCCTGGTATCAAAAATGATATCGAATCCTGTGGGATAACTGAGTATTGTAGGAGAATTATGATAAAATCGTTAGCTATAAGCATTTTAATTTGCTATAGCTTTAGAGGTATAAATCACTCAAACCAGGAAGTAATCAAGTAAGATGAGCTTAACTTAGTTGGACATCCAAAACATGCAAGTAATTTAAGTACATTTGTTGAAACTTTATTAAGGATATAACCTGCAATCAAAATAACTGAATTCTAAATTGTTAATTCTTTCTTTATAACACATGTACTTAAATTACAGGAATTTTATAAATGAAGCAACATTTCCAAATAAATGAAGATTATAATGATCTTTTAAAGAACTAGAATAAACCAATTTTGAATCAAGAGACAACCAAATTTTCCATTCATAATTGAACAATAATAACCAAATTTGTTCAAAATAGAGGTGGAAATCCAAATTCTGTTAAAACGATACATAATAGTCTCATAAAATTCAAATACAATCAAGCCTTTAAAAAGAAATAATCTAAATTTAATTTGCTTCTACTTGAACCATCTTGCCATTGCCTATATTGATGTATCTTTCACCATCATTTGGCTCTTGAAATCTTAGGCAATCCTGCATAGACACAATGATGTGAATGGTTAAACCAGAATCTTTCCATCACGTGTCTATAAGTACCAAAGTTTGCAAGAAAAGAAATTAACTTAGAATTAAACCAAATGAAAGAAACACACCCTTTTTAGCACGCGAAGCGTGATACTTTGTGCAATTCTTCTTTACATGCCCTTCAGCTCCACAGAAGAAACAACCATCACCTTCTGAACTTTTCAGTTCCCTTTGTTGTATCTTTTGAGAAGCTGTATCTGCAGCTTCAGCATCCTTCTTCCTTTTGTTGAAGGTGGAGGTCAGTTGAGTACTTTCTGGCATCTCTTGCTTAAGCCTTTTCTCTTCCTTGACATAGTATAAGATGAGCTCATCCAAAGACCAAGTCTCATCCTTCAGATTGTAGCTCATCTTAAACTGGCTATACTGTAATGGAAGAGATATCAAAACAAAATGCACTAACAGAGCCTCAGAGAGGTCTAGCTCAAGTGCTTTCAACCTTGAAGCAATATTGGACATCTTCAATATATGCTCCCTAATGTTTCCTTTACCTTCATATTTCATTGAAGTTAGGTTTGTCAAGAGTGTACTAATCTCACTCTTTTCATTTTTGACAAACTTCTTTTCAAGCTCAATAAGGAACCATTTAGCTTTGGAAATTTTCTCTGAAATAGAGCCCCTGAGATATTCTGGAATGGTATTCCTCACAAGCATTAGGCACATGCAATTTGATCTCTTCCACTCTTCCATCTCCCTCTTTTCATCAGAGGTACTCTCATCAGTAAGTGGTGGAGGACAATGAGTCCTTAATGCCAGATCAAGATCCATGACTCCGAGGATTATCAAAAGATTCTCCTTTCATGCCTTGAAGTTAGTGCCATTAAGTACTGGAATAGATTTGAGGTAGGTAGAAAATTTTTCAGGAATAATGGCTGAAAAAGAGAACAAGAAAACAATTGTAACATGTTCATATGAGTATTAAACAAAACAACATCAGATTCAAATTAATGCTATTTTCCCATCTCAAGACATTTCTTTACTAGCTTAACATTTATCTTTGGATAATCTATTGACTAGTCATTGACATCTTGTTGTAGCAATCAGACAATGACAATAATAACATGCCAAAAATAAAACTTCCTTTGGGCCAAATTAAATTTGCATGCGTTGATCTCATTAATTATCACCTTGTCTATTGCCACAGGTGCGCATAAAATGATATAGAACAGTAATCTTCCTTTGGGCCGATTTATCATTCTTACGAAATCATGTGCACAAAAAATTCTTTTTATATTTATGAAATAAAATAATGCAAAACAACAGAACCCACTTTGGCGAGATGATGATTGCACGAAGTCATTTCAAAAATATATACCTTTGCAAAATTTGAATCTATGTCGCATTTTAATACATGAATTTATACTTTAAGTGGAGATATTCAAGTTCGTTTTTATTCAAAATCAAATTTTAAGGCAACCAAAATTTTCATACAAAATAACCGTTTACATTCCGAAATAAAATTAATCTTCACAAGAAAACCCACTTTGGTGCGTTTATGATCCAATCAAGCTATATTCGAAATATGTAATTAATTGTGCCAAAATTTGATTTTTAAACTAAACTGAATTTAACACAAAATGATTACACTAAGTGGAAATATATATAAGAACCTTTTATTTGACGTTTCAAATCATTTATATTGAGTTAAATAAAATCCATAATTTCAACACAAATTTTATTCTTCAAAATGAGGTATATATGTGTACTAATGTGTATATGAACATACATATACAGTTATATATATAAATATACACCCTATCCCATTTTATATAAAACTTTAAAATGTGTGAAATTTCCGTAAGGCCATTTACTTGATGGTTAGTGAACAAAATTCCTTAAGGCCTTTTAAAATTATCAGTGAGGAGAAATATACGTTAAAACCTTTTATTTTCTCCCGAAGAAAACACTTGAATTTTGTGTTTTAATTTAAATCTAAATTTAGGCAAATAGAATTTTCATACCAAGGTATGAAGTCAACTTGTTATATACCGATATGTGTGTGTGTGTGTGTGTGTGTGTGTGTGTGTGTGTGTGTGTGTGTGTACCTATGCCATGAATTTAGAATTTAATTTGTTTTACCACAAAATATCTTTGAGGAGAAATATACATAAAAGCTTCTTATTTCCTCCTTCAATCCAATTAAATTCAATATTAGGCAACTAATCATACAACGTATGTCCACAACATATAACCAAAAGTGCCCAAAAATTAAATTCAAATGAAACTGAACTTAAATGTAAATATATATGAAAGCCTTTTATTTACTCCGTCGATTCAATTAAAATTCAATCAGGCAACTAATCATACAACGCATGTATTTAACCATTTACATTCCGAAATAATAATAGTTTAACTGTAAAGCCCACTTTGGTGGGGTCCGTAATAATTAAAATTATTTCGTAACGTATAAATAAAGCAAAGAATGCATAAAAGAATTAAAATGGAAGGAATATAATTTAACACACAAATTGGGCTTAAAGGAAATTTATATACACATAATTATTTATTTCCTCATTTAATGAATTTAAATTCAAAATTTTAGGCACTAAATTTACATACAAAGTATGTACGTTCCTTTTTTATATATCGAAATAAAAGTAATCGCCACAATAAAGCCCATTTTGGTGGGGTTTTGATTTAATTACAATTCTTTCGAGATATATATAAGTAATTATGCCCAAAAGAATTGAATTTAGATTAAAACCGAATAAATTAACACAAAATTATAGCCTAAAGGAAATATATTCATATGGCCTATTATTTCCTTAAATATTTTGTGTCAACATCCTCAATTAACAAGCCTAAAATGATGTCCAAATGACCCAAAATAGGGTCCAAAAGCCCCATAAATGAAAGCCTATTGAGTAGGCCCATAAGAATCAGCCCATGTACTCTTTCAGAAAATATATTTTTTTTGAAAAACATCTGTTTGGGCCTGAAGTGGTTGGACCAAAAGCCTGCTAGGGTTTGAAAACCCTAGCAGAAGGCAACCTGGGGGCGGCGGCGGCGGCCGCCCCTTCCCTTCCGTCGGGCACCGGCAGGGGGACGGTGCCAGAGCCCCAGACGGGGGCGACAAGGGGGGGGGGGGCGAGGACCACCCCTCTGTTCCTTGTTTTCCGACGGAGGGGCGGCAGGGTGCAGTCCCTCTCTCACCGCGTCGGCGCCGGCAAAGCCGGCGTCAATCTACTGACAGGGGGACGGTGGGGGGCGGTGGGCGGTGGAGCCACCCCCACTACAGCCGTGTCGGGCGGTAGCCGACGGGCCGCCCCCGATCTTCGTAAATTTTTTTAAACCGGAAAAATCAATTAAAAACCTCACAAAAATTCAGATTTGATTATTCAAGAGCAAACAGACAATTGAATCCGGAAATATGATCAAATACATAGTAAAAATCATATTTTTTATCAGATCTACGTATGAGCAGGCAAAATCATAAGATCCAAGCATGGTGGCTCTGATACCACTTGTGAGAACTAAAGTTCTAGATGCGTGTACAAACCAAATAACACAGATCTAGATTACGCATGCTGAATCTTAAAACATTACCTTCTCTGATTAGCAGAAGCGTGCATGAATCCATCGCTAATAGTCTGAAAGAGATCCTGACGATAACGTGGCAGATGATCTTCCATAACAGCACGAATCCACCGTTGGATAAATCCTTTGGCTTTCTCCCGGTTTCTCTCCTAGCGACGGGGCGTAGAAAAGACGGCTAACTTGTTCGTGTGCACCGGGGATCATGACCGCATATATTTATAGACCAGCCTCCTTAGCCCTAGGTTTTCCAATTCGGCCCATCAACGAATTGAAGCCCAATAGTTGCCACACATAAAGGCCCACAATCTATATGACTCATTTAAGCCCACTTAACTTAATAAATGATATCACTTATACATTGGGCTTTAATATAACAGTGTAGCACCATATAATTATTTATCGTATATAAGCCCAATGTTGGATTAAGATCCAACTGAGTTGGATAAGTTCCAACAAAGTGTAGCAAGATAGCGGAGGATGGAGTTGAAATATTTCATCTGGTTTCGGGAGTCGTAGTATTAGAAGCGTGTTGGCTGCCGATGACATTAATATTGGTAGCATGCACAAAATCTTTTTGCTTATATAGAATACGAATTGTCGTGGGTATCATCTAAAAGCATGCAGGTTGGGTTCTTTCTTGATTGGACTCATTTGAGGGTAAAATAAGCGAGATCAAGACTCATGTAATGTACAGTCTCATGAGCAAGTCATTTCTTCTGTTGGAAATAATAGGCTCTCAAAAGCCTTGTATCATTCCCACTTTTGGAGGTGTTTAACTGCTGCTTTAATCAGCCACTTAATTGCTGCTTTAATCAGCCACTTAATTGCTGCTTTAATCGGCTACTTAATTACAGCATTAATCGGCTACTTAATTGCTGCTTTAATCGGCTACTTAATTGCCATTTAAATGCTGTCATTTAATTGCTGCTTTAATCAGCCACTTAATTGCTGCTTTAGTCGGCTACTTATTGCAGCATTCATTCGAGGCTATTAACATTCAAACAGCCATAATTTTCCTTTTATTGCAGCTGTTACTATAGCTTTTAAAGGCAGCATTTATTTGTTTGCCCGTTTGAATTCTTCAACTTCTCTTGTTTTCCTATAAAAGGCTGGCCGTGTCTTCTTCTTTTTTTGGGACACGATATGCGAAAAACAATTCTTTTCTTCCACATATCAACTCTTTCTCTGCAATATTTCTGGGTATCCGAGCTGTGCAAACTCCAAGGCTCTGGCCACGAGTGGACGCGTCTAGGGGATATTGTGTTAAACTTGGGGAGCAACCGACAATAGCGATTACCACCGAGGCGCGCCGTAATTGCTTTCAAGGCAGTGATCATTCCACGACACAACCTTGAATCTCTTCTGATAAGTTTTCTGCTTCTCTGTTCATCCTCGTATAGCTACGGTATTCTACCAATTTTTCTTACAATTTGAAAGCAATTATTTCAGTATTATACTATGGCTATCATCGCAAACAAATCCATTTGTGTTGCTTATTGGATATTATTGGATTAAAACTTGGAGTACATTTTATGTTTAATCTTTATATGATTTGCTGCATATGCGATTCAGATTAAGCTATAAATAGTATTTTTAGGGGTCTAGAAACAGCAAAGTATTTGTTAGATAGCTCCACCAAAGATGGGTTGTAAGATGTCTGTCAAAATAGCATCTGTTTTCTTAGCTGCAGTTTTCTGCAGTTAAGTACTTAACCACAATATCAAACTGAGGTTTGCTTGGCTTCGTTCAGAGTTTACTGAATGGCAGGTACCCTCATAAGCTGTGGTCAGGTGCAGTTTACAAAACTCTAGTGAGAATGGTTTTTGTTCTCTCATTTAAGATGATGCAAGAAAAAGGGCTGCAGCCCCCCATTTTTTATATTTTCCTCGCTTCTCTTTCCTTTTTCTCATCACAATCCAACACTTCTACTTGATCTCAAAAGCATACTTTGTTTTTGGTTTGTAACATTGTCAGTCATGGAGATAATAGCTGTTTCTGTAAGGATTACAGTACACCTAGTAATAGATAGGCTTATGGAAAGATCACAATGTCAGAAGTCTAATAATATAGAAACTGCATGTCTAGATCTAATCTGTTTAAAACATTTAGAATGCTCTCAACTATATTTAGTGCCTCATGCTTGAACGTGAGCTTGTTTCAGTTATAAGACCCTTTTATTCATCTGGAACACAAATTGATTCTATGCACTTGATAATTCTGGGACTCTTGGACAGGCAAGCAGAATTCTTGCTGAAATTTGTTCACATGTATGTTTACATCTTATTGCTGCCTGTTTTATCTTCAGCGGCGGCTTGATGAGGCTCTTTGCATACAGGCAATGACCTGGTCTGCAGATTCAACATAGATTCTAATTAGTGTTGAGTCAATGTTATTGCATTTAACATTGTTTTGAAAGATAAGATCAAAAGTGACGTAAATGTAACGTTCAAACTATAGAGATAGATATTGGAGACTGAGACTTGGAAGGAACAAGATTGAGTATAAACCATATATTCCTATTGGAAATGTAATTTGCTACAAATAAGGGCGATTCGGGGTTATGAATAATATTAACTATGCAAGCTATTCTTTCATCTTGTCATGTCCTTAACCTGTACCCCATAAGAAACTAGACAAGACACCTTATGAGATGTGGAAAGGATATACTCCCAATCCTAATTTTCTTAGAGTGTGGGGGTGTTTGGCCAAGGTAGGTCTACCTGACTTTAAGAGTTCTAACATTGGACCTAAGACCTATGACACTGTATTTCATTGGTTATACTCATCATAGTGCTGCTTATAGATTCATGTCTTTAAAAGATCATTCTATTTATGAGTCTAGAGATAGAGTTTTTGAGCACGTTTTTCCTTTGAAAAAGGAATACATGTCATTTATGCCAACGATGTTTATATGTCCTCTCCTTCAACACTATCTAATGATATGCATTCAAATAGTCCTACTTTTACTAGTACTAGTATTGATTAACCTAGAAGGAGTAAGAGGCAAAGAACTGAAACCAACTATGGACCGGACTTCATTACTGTTTTCTTATAAAAAAATGGATGCGTAGATTTGCTTAGTAATGAGCTTGTGTCTGACTTTATGATAGAAAACGACCCAAAAACTTATGATGAGGCAATGAGATCCATTGATGTTAGTTTTTGGAAAGATACTATCAAAAGCGAGCTTGATTCTATTGTTTCTAACCAAACTTGAAAATTAACTGAGTTACCTAAAGGTAGTCCACCTATTATTAGTAAATGGATCTTCAAGAAAAAGATAAGACCTGATGGTTCAATAGAAAGTTCAAAGCTAGACTTGTGATTAGGGGTTTTACCCAAAAGAAAAGGCTTAGACTAGTTTGAAACTTATTCTCATGTGACCAAGATTGCTACGATAAGGACTCTAATTGCCTTCGTTGTAATTTATAAGTTAGTTGTACATCAAATGAATGTCAAGACAGTTTTTTTGAATGGTGACCTAGAGGAAGAAATTTATATGTCCCAACCCGATGGGTTTGTGATTGTTGGTCAAGAGAATAAGGTATGCAAGCTTAGAAATTCTCTATATGGTCTATAGCAAGCACCTAAGCAATGGTATGAGAAGTTTATTAGCACTTTAGTGAGGAATGGCTATATTGTGAATACATCTGACTCCTAAACTAATAGGATCAGATTGTGTGATTATATGCCTATATGTAGATAACATGTTGATTTTTTGGGAACAATCTGGATGTTGTGAATAATACCAAGAATTTCTTGTCATCTCAGTAAGAGATGAAAGATCTAGGAGAAGCTGATGTCATTTTAAGAGTTAAGAGTTATTAGAAACTCCTGTGGCATCTCCTTGTGTCAATTTCATTACGTAGAAAAAGTATAGAAAAAGTTCAACTATTTTGATGTTGTGCTTGCTAGAACTCCCTATGAACCAAGCATACATTTGGAAAAAAAAATTGGGCGAGAGTGTTTTCCAATCTAAATATGCTAAAAACATAGAAAGTGGATGTTCCTCACGAAATGTACTCGACCTAATATAGCCTATGCAGTTAGTAGGCTAAGTCGTTATACGCGTCTGTGTGATAACATCCTGCAGGTTCTTGCATGCGACTCAAACAACACAGATAAATTTTATTACAATCTTAATGTCTCAAAAATGAATACAACAAAAGGGATATAAAAGAGGGAGGGTCATAAAGCCCATACAAGTTTTGAAAGAATCGACAAGTACAAGGTGATGCGAAAGCAAAACGCTCCTCAGCGAAGGAACTCAGCGGCAAGGCACCCCTGGTCATCCTGCTCCGTATATAGACTCGCTCCTCTACAAACCTGTCTAATACCTGACGTATATTTCACAAAACAAGGAAATATACGTCAGCGAGGGTCGCTCGGCAAGATTTTAAAAGATAAAAAAAGAAACTTGACCCTCGGCAAGGTTTTCAAAAACATTCCCATGGCGATATGAGTAACAAATTTGAATTAATTAAAGCATGGCAGCGTAATAAACATAGGAGCACTGGCAAGTGTAGTGTGCAAAGCAGTGAGCAGGCGGGGTATAGTGCACAAGGTAACAACATGACAAGGTGTAATGTGCACAGCAATAAGCATGGCAAGTGTTGTGTGTACAGCAATAACATGGTAAGTGTGTGTACAGCAATAACATGGCAAGTGTTGTGTGTACAGCAATAACATGGTAAGTGTGTGTACAGCAATAACATGGCAAGCGTGGTGTGTACAGCAGTAAACATGGCAAGTGTGGTGTGTATAGCAGTGAACATGGCAAGTGTGGTGTGTACAACGGTAAGCGTAGTGTGCACAGCAATGGGCATGATATTAGTACACAAACAAGACAAGAGTAACCTACAGAGTATGCAATCCACAATAGTAACAATAGGATTAAAAGAATGTGACAATCAGTCATGTGTGCCTAGTGAAAAGCCCAATGTCTGAGGGGGAAAAGTGACCAGCATCACACCCAAGCCAACGGGAGCTACCCGTGGCTCTCTACTCACCGACCCGGCCAGGTGTCGGTCAAGTTCACCACGAGAGTGCAATCCAGCATTCCAGCCTCTACTACATTGAACTACCCCACCCAAGTGTTCTGCTGGACACGAGCCATCCTAATCGATCACACGAGTTCACAAATGCTAAACCGCCATATACTGGAACACGAGCCAGACTAGTCATCATGTGACCCTACTGGAACACGAGCCAGACTAGTCACATATGACCGACGGGAGTAGCCAATCAATAAGCACGATTTCACAATTTTCAAGGTATTCCGTTCTGTCAATATGTTCCATTAATACATGTTCCATCAATAACCTTCCAATCAAGAGTGTACGAGCATGATGTGCAACATGATATAAAGCAAACCAGCAATTCTTGATTTAGCAGTTGAATGTAACGGTATTTAAAAGTTGTAAAAATGCACACTTGCCTGGATTGGCGATATCGGCTGTTCGAGCAGACGCAACAAGGGGCGTGATAAATCTGTGACAACGGATACACGATAAGTTTTTAAAGGATTAAACACAAATTCTAACCATATTATAATTATTGATTATAAAAATAACCCATTCTTAACTAAGTAGTAGTTTACTAACATACTTATATATAAACGTGTTATATATATTATCAAGGATGCCACTAACCTTCTGAAAAGGTGTTAATTATTAAATTAGCTTATCGTACTGTCATGTTAATACCCCTAATTGGAAATTACGCTGTACTAACTTACTGAACTCTTAAATTAACACTATGAGGTTATAATTAATATTAAAGTAATTGTTAAGTTAACTTTATAAGAGGAATCCTTGCAATGTAAGCTTCTGACCTGCTGACCCCTTCATTCCTCCCTCATTTCACTTGCAGGGAGCTCCAAAAGGGGGCGAACGACAGAGCGACAAGGCAGCGATGGAAGGCCGAAGCTTGGGATGAGCACCTGGGTTGCGGCGGAGGCGTAGATCCGAGATCCCCAGGTGGCATGGCGGAGGCACGACGAGATTGCCGGAGGGGATCCGATCCTGGCGGTGGTGGCGGTGATTTCCTGGGTGAATCCGGTGGCATGCGCGGGCTCGAGGGCGGCGGATCGGAGTGGCAGCGGATCGGAATTGGGCGGTGGCGGATTCGGAGGCAGGGGGCGAGGGCGATCTGCGGCGTCGGGCGGTCTCCGGGTGGGTTCGGAGGAAGGTCGGAGGTGGGCCCTGAAGGTGGGCGGCTTCGACTCAAGGGCAGAGGCATTGGGTGGCTGACGGCGAGGGTAGGTAAGGAGACCGGGGAGGATTGCGTGGGTCCGTGGGTGTCACGACCCGCTTCCCTGAAATGGAGGCGAGACGTGAAAAGGTCCGCGCGGGAGTGGAGCTGTGAAGCCCCAAACCCGATAAGCGTCCACAATACATAAGCAGGTCCCTGTAACCACGACAGAATAACAATAATAACACAAGTAGAGACTGAAATAAAAATTCCACATCTCACAAATTGTCCAACGTCAACAAAAAGTCCAACATCCAGAAAAGCCACCAGGCTAAAAGAAAAGAGTCTAAAGGCCCAGAACAAGGCCAACAAAAACTGCAACAACAACAAGTATGGGTGCTACGCACCGATAATAAAACAACTGTCTAACAAAAGTAAAACACAACGAAGACACTAGGACTGGTCCCCAGTGTCCACGTACTCCCCGTCAAACACAAGTACGGGCTCGACGTCAGCAAACACCTCGTCCTCAACAAGTAACTCAGGCTCGGGCTCTAACATGTGTCACCCAAAAGAGAAAAGGGGCACATGTCAGCAAGTCGAAAGACTTGTGCAAGGAAACGGGAATAATGGTAAACTAGCAACCTAGCAATTAAAACATGGTGCATGGCAAGTAAAGTACGGTGGTAACAAGTAAGGTAAAGGAGAGTACACGTGGCAAGTATCAAGCGGTAGGGGGTGACATGTAATGTCAAGTAACAAGTAAAGTACAAGGGATCACTCGACGAGTGCCCTATTGCCCGCATGCTGTGTTCAAGTATCAAGTACAAGGGGTCACTCAACGAGTGCCCTATTGCCCGCAGGCTGTGATGAGCTCGTCTTCTGGAACACGAGCCAGAAAGTGTTTTTGATAAGTATGGCGTAGGGGTGCACCTAGACGGAACAAGTAGCACTAGTATGTAGCGATGCTACGCAATCACGATGAGTATTCAAGCATGCAATGACATGAGCAGATAATTCGCATACCGTTAATTAAATTAAACGTGACAGGCAAAATGCAATGACATGAACATATTCGCGTACCGTTAATTAAATTAAACATGGCAGGCGAAATGCAATGACAGTTAAGGATGCATGGATGACATGAACAGTTAATACGCGTACCGTTAAGGAAAGTAGACGTGACATGCAAGCATGATGAAAGTGACGGACCAAGCTTCGTTGTCAAGCTAGGTCAATGGCGTCTAAACGGCTATCCTTTCACCGTCTAGTCTCTTTTACGCTAAAGCTAGGTAAATGGCCTAAAACATGGCCTAAATCAAGAGATGCAAGTTTCACTTGCCTAGCACCGGGGATGGCGACTACTCCGTCACACGGACGCCAATCTATGGGGAAATCACTGTTATGGGGGAAACAAGCACCAAACACTTGAAATTAATTAGGGTTTCATAAAAATACTAATAGACTATGAAAACATAGAGGAATCGATTTCTTACCAAGAGGAGACGGAGGGAACACTTCCGGGGAACCCTAGGATCAGATCTGGAAAAGATTGGAGAAGTTTGGGGAAACTAGGGTTTTGAGGGATTTTGGGGATTTGATGGGTTTGGGTGAGATTTTGGGGAAGATGAGAGGTGGAATGAGTAGATGGATGGTTTGGATGATGATTCTAGGGCTTGGAATGGAGAAATGGAGCTTGGAGGAAGATGGGGGCTGAAGGGGGAAATTTTTAGGGTTTTGGGTCGTGTTGGAGAAGAAGAAGTCGTTTGGGTTGGGTATAAATAGGTTGAGCTGGCGGCTGCCCAGAAATTAGGGTTTTAACACTGGTTAGTCGGTCAAAGAGCAACCACTGACCGACTAGTTTGGCAACTAGTCGGTCGGTCGACCAACGCAGACCGACTAAGTGCAAACAGTAACTCCTGAACGAAAATAGGATTCTAGAGTTAGTCGGTCCATGAACAAGTACTGACAGACTAGTTTAGCATCTAGTCGGTCGATGATCGTTCTTAGACCGACTAAGAGTAAACAGTAGCTGATACAAAAATAATATGATGAGTTAGTCGGTTCAAGAAGCATTGCTGACTGACTAGTTTGCAACCTAGTCGGTCAACCAACGTTCTTAGACCGACTAACGATAAACAGTAACTCATGAGAAATTTAGAAAGCTAACTAGTCGGTCCAAGAAGGATTGCCGACCGACTGGATCGTCATCTAGTCGGTCGGTGGCCCTTCTTACACCGGCTAATGAGCACCAAAAGTACCGATACGGAGCGCGGGGCCCCGGGATCGATTCCTAAGACTCCTAGGCTTGATCTAACAGTTAGATACGACCGTTATGAAGTCCGTCACGAGTGACATACTTCGAAATCGACAATCCTAAGGAAGAAGCGAGAAAATACGACGAATCGATCGAAAATGAAATCTACGGAGACGAAAACCACACAAGAGAAGAAAATCCACCAAAGCATATATTATATTATATAAATCCAAATACATGAAAAGCAGTCGTTACAGTGGGGTTGTCGATGCCCAGAGGCGGCGAGAGATGGAATCCTCTGTTCCGAACAGAGGAATGGAGACGAGACAGGGGAGGGCGGTCGGGTAGCTGGGTGGTTGAGGGGAAGGTGGCGGCTTGGCCAGGGAGAGGGCATCATGGTTCTCGGGAGGTCGGAGGGGAGTCTGTGAGTGTTGTGGTGGTATGCGCGGTGCCTTGGGTCGCCGGAGAGCTGAGGGTCGACGAGGGGCTTGGTCCGGTGGTAGAAGAGTGATGCGGGTTGCGGCATTCGTTCGGAGAAAGGGGGAACTGTGCTGGGGTTTGGGGGAGGAGTCGGATGATGGGTGCTCGCCGTGGAGGTGTGGCGGAGGGAGGTGTGAGGCGGTGGCCTGGGTGCAGCGAAGTCCAGTATGGCGGGCGGCGGGTGTAGGTGGAGAGGAGTTGACTGGAGTCGTGTTGCCGCGGGGTGTTCGTCGGGGGTTGCCGGTGGGGTGTCTCGGGTCGAAGGGAGTGGACGAATGGAGGATCTGTCGGGGGCCTTGTGACGAGCGACGGGCAGAAGCAGCTGCAACGATGGAGGATGCGGCGGCGAACATGGATTTGCCGTCTGGGTTGCTCGGTGGCGTTGCGGGTTATCGGGTGGAGACGGTTGCAACGTCGGGTGTCGAGAGGAAGGCGAAGGGGAGGCCATGGATTTGTTGGCAGTGGCGTAGAGAAGAGGGGATATGTTGAATGCTGTGAGGGTCATGGAATCAACGAGTTATGTAGAGGATGGCTAGGGTGTTGGGTAGTTAGGATCTCACATAGTAGATCATGGAGGAATAGGATGACGTGGGTTAGTTGTGGAACAGAGAGATATGGAGATGGTGTGCGGTTTGGACGTGGGGCTTGATGCGAAATGATGGGTGGAAAGGAGACGATATCCCAACGTGAGTAACTTCTGTTGGGTAGGGGTTACGATATGATTTGATTAATTCTAGGCGTGATCAGTTTATTAAGATGTCGAGATAATACGTATTGTTGGTTAGGATATCTAGAGTTAAGATTTGGGAGATCGGATAGATCCGATTGTTACGATTCGTTGGATCAGTTGGTTAAGATTAGATTGGATAATTAGGATATTATACGATTTGATGAAATCATTGTAGTTAGGAAATATCGAGTATGATTGATTAGGTATGATTTTAGATATGATATTAGTCAGGTAATTAAGATAGTTAGGATCATAAAGTTATTTAGAATTAGTATTAGATATGATGTTATTTAGGAAAATGTTTTTAATTAAGATTTTGGGTAATTAAATTAGTTAATGAAAGATTTGGTAGGATTAGTTAGAGAATTGAGTTGGTATATGAGATTTGATAACAACGATTTTTGTAGAGAATATTGGACATGATTTGATTTTGGGAAAATGATTAAGATATTTAAAGTTAAGATCTGGATATTGTATATTTTCAGCGGTTAGGATTTCGATATATAATATATGATTAGAAAAAGATGATTGTTTGAGACAGAATACAATTAGGATAATTCTTTTGGACTTATTGGTTATGATATTCGGTCTGATTAATATTTGATTTAACGAATCAGTTAGACGTGTAGATCAGGATCGGCTCGGATTTACATTTGGTCTAAGATTTGATTAGTGAAGATCGATTTGGTGAAGATGTGATTTGATTAATACGATTCTGTCCCTGCAACCAAATCAACCACACGTTAGGAAAATTAATAACGCGATCACGTGCTCGAGCTACGAAACTTATTAGTAGTAGTAATAATAATAATAAAATCTTATCTTGAAACCACTAATAAATCGCCTTACTAATCAATTACGTGCAATATATGTATACATATAAAAACAGGCCGTTACATCCTACCCACCTTATAAAAATTCCGTCCTCGGAATTTAACAAAGCCTACTGGGATGCAATGACCGACGAAAACAAATGAGTTCAAGATAGGCAAGGATTTGGACGATTCAAATGGGTAACATGAAGTTGAAGGGTGACGACATAGATGTCACGATGGGAATCAAGTGATTCAATATAAGAAAAGGATATGATCACAAAAGTAAAGATGACCAGGGAATGATATTGTGGGTCTTCTACGAGGTATTCATATGGTTGTCGACGACAGAATGAAATGTCGAATATGATTTCAAGATCGAGGGGAGACTCATTGGGCCAACTAAATTTTAGAAATCCCAAGACTAGGATTTCTTAGGGAACAAGGTTGTGATAGGAAATTCTAAAAGAGGTGTTCTTGAGAATCAAGATTGTAATCTTATCTATGTTGTTTGAAGTATTCTGCTAAGCATGACCTGCATGGGCCACCACTAAAACCTGTCACGCCCCGCTTCCCATTGCACTTGGGAGCGAGGACGCGACGAAGGTCCGCATGTGCTTAAAGCAAGAAGGAGGTACTTTTTCTTTTCTCTCCTCCTTGGTTTAAGCACATTACGTGTCTGTGTGATAACATCCTGCATGTTCTTGCATGCGACTCAAACAACACAGATAAATTTTATTACAATCTTAATGTCTCAAAAATGAATACAACAAAAGGGATATAAAAGAGGGAGGGTCATAAAGCCCATACAAGTTTTGAAAGAATCGACAAGTACAAGGTGATGCGAAAGCAAAACGCTCCTCAGCGAAGGAACTCAGCGGCAAGGCACCCCTGGTCATCCTGCTCCGTATATAGACTCGCTCCTCTACAAACCCGTCTAATACCTGACGTATATTTCACAAAACAAGGAAATATACGTCAGCGAGGGTCGCTCGGCAAGATTTTAAAAGATAAAAAAGAAACTTGACCCTCGGCAAGGTTTTCAAAACATTCCCATGGCGATATGAGTAACAAATTTGAATTAATTAAAGCATGGCAGCGTAATAAACATAGGAGCACTGGCAAGTGTAGTGTGCAAAGCAGTGAGCAGGCGGGGTATAGTGCACAAGGTAACAACATGACAAGGTGTAATGTGCACAGTAATAAGCATGGCAAGTGTTGTGTGTACAGCAATAACATGGTAAGTGTGTGTACAGCAATAACATGGCAAGTGTTGTGTGTACAGCAATAACATGGTAAGTGTGTGTACATCAATAACATGGCAAGCGTGGTGTGTACAACAGTAAACATGGCAAGTGTGGTGTGTATAGCAGTGAACATGGCAAGTGTGGTGTGTACAGCGGTAAGCGTAGTGTGCACAGCAATGGGCATGATATTAGTACACAAACAAGACAAGAGTAACCTACAGAGTACGCAATCCACAATAGTAACAATAGGATTAAAAGAATGTGACAATCAGTCAAGTGTGCCTAGTGAAAAGCCCAATGTCTGAGGGGGAAAAGTGACCAGCATCACACCCAAGCCAACGGGAGCTACCCGTGGCTCTCTACTCACCGACCCGGCCAGGTGTCGGTCAAGTTCACCACGAGAGTGCAATCCAGCATTCCAGCCTCTACTACATTGAACTACCCCACCCAACTGTTCTGCTGGACACGAGCCATCCTAATCGATCACACGAGTTCACAAATGCTAAACCGCCATTTACTGGAACACGAGCCAACTAGTCATCATGTGACCCTACTGGAACACGAGCCAGACTAGTCACATATGACCGACGGGAGTAGCCAATCAATAAGCACGATTTCACAATTTTCAAGGTATTCCGTTCTGTCAATATATTCCATTAATACATGTTCCATCAATAACCTTCCAATCAAGAGTGTACGAGCATGATGTGCAACATGATATAAAGCAAACCAGCAATTCTTGATTTAGCAGTTGAATGTAACGGTATTTAAAAGTTGTAAAAATGCACACTTGCCTGGATTGGCGATATCGGGTGTTCGAGCAGACGCAACAAGGGGCGTGATAAATCTGTGACAACGGATACGCGATAAGTTTTTAAAGGAATAAACACAAATTATAACCATATTATAATTATTGATTATAAAAATAACCCATTCTTAACTAAGTAGTAGTTTACTAACATACTTATATATAAACGTGTTATATATATTATCAAGGATGCCACTAACCTTCTGAAAAGGTGTTAATTATTAAATTAGCTTATCGTACTGTCATGTTAATACCCCTAATTGGAAATTACGCTGTACTAACTTACTGAACTCTTAAATTAACACTATGAGGTTATAATTAATATTAAAGTAATTGTTAAGTTAACTTTATAAGAGGAATCCTTGCAATGTAAGCTTCTGACCTGCTGACCCCTTCATTACTCCCTCATTTCACTTGCAGGGAGCTCCAAAAGGGGGCGAACGACAGAGCGACAAGGCAGCGATGGAAGGCCGAAGCTCGGATGAGCACCTGGGTTGCGGCGGAGGCGTAGATCCGAGATCCCCAGGTGGCATGGCAGAGGCACGACGAGATTACCGGAGGGGATCTGATCCGGCGGCGGTGGCGGTGATTTCCTGGGGTGAATCCGGGTGGCATGCGCGGCTCGAGGGCGGCGGATCGGAGCGGCATCGGATCAGAATCGGGCGGTGGCGGATTCGGAGGCAGGGGCGAGGGTGATCTGCGGCGTCAGGTGGGTCTCCGGGTGGGTTCGGAGGAAGGTCGGAGGTGGGCCCTGAAGGTGGGCGGCTTCGACTCAAGGGCAGAGGCATTGGGTGGCTGACGACGAGGGTAGGTAAGGAGATCGGGGAGGATTGCGTGGGTCCGTGGGGTTGCCGATGCCCAGAGGCGGCGAGAGATGGAATCCTCTGTTCCGAACAGATGAATGGAGACGAGACAGGGGAGGGCGGTCGGGTAGCTGGGTGGTTGAGGGGAAGGTGGCGGCTTGGCCATGGAGAGGGCATCATGGTTCTCGGGAGGTCGGAGGGGAGTCTGTGAGTGTTGTGGTGGTATGCGCGGTGCCTTGGGTCGCCGGAGAGCTGAGGGTCGACGAGGGGCTTGGTCCGGTGGTAGAAGAGTGATGCGGGTTGTGGCATTCGTCGGAGAAAGGGGGAACTGTGCTGGGGTTTGGGGGAGGAGTCGGATGATGGGGTGCTCGTCGTGGAGGTGTGGCAGAGGGAGGGTGTGAGGCTGTGGCCTGGGTGCAGCGAAGTCCAGTATGGCGGGCGGCGGGTGTAGGTGGAGAGGAGTAGACTGGAGTCGTGTTGCCGCGGGGTGTTCGTCGGGGTTGCCGTGGGGTGTCTCGGGTCGAAGGGAGTGGACGAATGGAGGATCTGTCGGGGCCTTGTGACGGGCGGCGGGCAGAAGTGGCTGCAACGATGGAGGATGCGGGCGGCGAACATGGATTTACCGTCTGGATTGCTCTGTGGCGTTGCGGGTTATCGGGTGGAGACGGTTGCAACGTCGGTGTCGAGAGGAAGGCGAAGGGGAGGCCATGGATTTGTTGGCAGTGGCGTGGAGAAGAGGGGATATGTTGAATGCTGTGAGGGTCATGGAATCAACGAGTTATGTAGAGGATGGCTAGGGTGTTGGGTAGTTAGGATCTCACGTAGTAGATCATGGAGGAATATGATGACGTGGGTTAGTTGCGGAACAGAGAGATATGGAGATGGTGTGCAGTTTGGACGTGGGGCTTGATGCGAAATGATGGGGGGAAAGGAGACGATATCCCAACGTGAGTAACTTCTGTTGGGTAGGGGTTACGATATGATTTGATTAATTCTAGGCGTGATCAGTTTATTAAGATGTCGAGATAATACGTATTGTTGGTTAGGATATCTAGAGTTAAGATTTGGGAGATCGGATAGATCCGATTGTTACGATTCGTTGGATCAGTTGGTTAAGATTAGATTGGATAATTAGGATATTATACGATTTGATGAAATCATTGTAGTTAGGAAATATCGAGTATGATTGATTAGGTATGATTTTAGATATGATATTAGTCAGGTAATTAAGATAGTTAGGATCATAAAGTTATTTAGAATTAGTATTAGATATGATGTTATTTAGGAAAATGTTTTTAATTAAGATTTTGGGTAATTAAATTAGTTAATGAAAGATTTGGTAGGATTAGTTAGAGAATTGAGTTGGTATATGAGATTTGATAACAACGATTTTTGTAGAGAATATTGGACATGATTTGATTTTGGAAAATGATTAAGATATTTAAAGTTAAGATCTGGATATTATATAGTTTCAGCGGTTAGGATTTCGATATATAATATATGATTAGAAAAAGATGATTGTTTGAGACAGAATACAATTAGGATAATTCTTTTGGACTTATTGGTTATGATATTCGGTCTGATTAATATTTGATTTAACGAATCAGTTAGACGTGTAGATCAGGATCGGCTTGGATTTACATTTGGTCTAAGATTTGATTAGTGAAGATCAATTTGGTGAAGATGTGATTTGATTAATACGATTCTGTCCCTGCAACCAAATCAACCACACGTTAGGAAAATTAATAACGCGATCACGTGCTCGAGCTACGAAACTTATTAGTTGTAATAATAATAATAATAAAATCATATCTTGAAACCACTAATAAATCGCCTTACTAATCAATTACGTGCAATATATGTATACATATAAAAACAGGCTGTTACAGCCTATGCAGTTAGTAGGCTAAGTCGTTATACACATAACCCTAATAATGAACATCGGAATGCACTTCATCGTTTGTTAAAATACCTGAAAGGAACTATTGTTTGGTGTTTGCATTTTAGCAGATTTCTTGCTGTTTTAGAAGGATTTTGTGATGCAAACTGGGTTTCAAGTAATGATGAAATTAGTTCAACTAGTGGTTTTGTTTTGGGTGGAGGCGTTATATCATGGAAGTCTTCCAAACAGACATGTATAGCACGATCCACCATGGAATCTGAATTCATTGCTCTTGAGTTGGTAGGATAAGAAGCTGAATGGTTACAGAACTTATTAGCAGACGTGCCATTGTGGGGGAAAAATCTGCAGCAGTTTCCCTTTATTTGATTCTCAAGCAGCCATTGGAGTTGTTAAAAACAGTGTCTATAATGGGAAGAAAAGACACATACGCATCAGACACGGAGTGGTTAAATAACTCCTGAAAATGGAGTAATTTCTTCGGAATATGTGAGGTCCGAAAGAAATCTTGCAGATCCACTAACCAAGGGATTGCCAAGGAAAGTGGTTCTTGATTCGTCGAGGGGGATGTGGCTACAGCCCATGAGTTAAGATAATATGGTTGATACCCAGTGTGGTCTAACGAAGCCATATGATTCTTAACATACACTACATTTCCATCCCTATGACATGTGGTAGTGTTTTTAAATCCATAACCAAGTTTTGGTGGTGCTATTGAGAAGTACTTGATGGATTCACTTTGAGATAAGTTCATAACTAGTTTTGGTGGTGCTATAGAGAAGCACTTGATGAACTCATATCTGTTGAGAGGTTGAGCAATATGCTCTTAATGGTTTCATATCCTTTGTGATGGTGCTATAGAGAAGCACTTAATGGACCACCTACGTGGGTGTGAAGGTTTGGCCGCCTTCTATGAAAGACAAAGGGCAGTCTTTCTAGAGCACTCATGAGACCCAAGGTGTTCGCATGGCCTTAAAGCGCTTGATTTGTATCGCGGAGTTTGCACATACTCAAGGTTCAATACATGTTGTGGGGGTCTCAACCGAACTCTAATGA
The DNA here is from genome assembly GCA_030789695.1 of Scilla litardierei. Taxonomy (NCBI): domain Eukaryota; kingdom Viridiplantae; phylum Streptophyta; class Magnoliopsida; order Asparagales; family Asparagaceae; genus Scilla; species Scilla litardierei. Next base: position 282,185,125 of record CM061133.1, on the reverse strand, counting down.
GTTCAAGAGAAATTCACTCATTAGTAAGTAAGTTGTTGACTCACTTCACTACGTATCAATTCAATCGAAAGACATTGATACTTAAGTATATATCCTTTCTTTACCTAGGATTCTTGTTTCTTTTCTCGAGCCATTAGTGGGGGATTGTTGGAAATAATAGGCTCTCAAAAGCCTTGTATCATTCCCACTTTTGGAGGTGTTTAACTGCTGCTGCTTTAATCAGCCACTTAATTGCTGCTTTAATCGGCTACTTAATTACAGCATTAATCGGCTACTTAATTGCTGCTTTAATCGGCTACTTAATTGCCATTTAATGCTGTCATTTAATTGCTGCTTTAATCAGCCACTTAATTGCTGCTTTAGTCGGCTACTTATTGCAGCATTCATTCGAGGCTATTAACATTCAAACAGCCATAATTTTCCTTTTATTGCAGCTGTTACTATAGCTTTTAAAGGCAGCATTTATTTGTTTGCCCGTTTGAATTCTTCAACTTCTCTTGTTTTCCTATAAAAGGCCGGCCGTGTCTTCTTCTTTTTTTGGGACACGATATGCGAAAAACGATTCTTTTCTTCCACATATCAACTCTTTCTCTGCAATATTTCTGGGTATCCGAGCTGTGCAAACTCCAAGTCTCTGGCCACGAGTGGACGCGTCTAGGGGCTGTTGTGTTAACCTTGGGGAGCAACCGGCAATAGCGATTACCACCGAGGTCGCGCCGTAATTGCTTTCAAGGCAGTGGTCATTCCACGACACAACCTTGAATCTCTTCTGATAAGTTTTCTGCTTCTCTGTTCATCCTCGTATAGCTACGGTATTCTACCAATTTTTCTTACATCTTCAGAGTGGGAAACACTCGGCTCTTGTCTGAGGCACATATTGTGGCCTAGCTTGCCGCATTGAGCTTGACTGACATCACCCGTTCTCTCTCTTATCGGACAATGGCGATGCGAGAGGATCGGTTAGGATCGTACTCGATGCGCTCGACGATGCCGGTGCCGGGAGTGTTATGCTTGAGGTCGACGGTCCATTGGAGGCGCTTTGATCTGCCGCCGCGATGAAAGGATTTTGCATTGCCCTAATCCAGATTACTTTGCCTCTGTCCTTTGCATGGGCTCGGATGCACGTGAGCGTCCCATATTTCCAGCCCATACTAAAAGCCCAATAGAACAAACAAGTTAGTCCTTGTACAAGCTCATCTAAGAGTGTTTTCACTTGCAACGTGAGACTAAACACAAAGGACATCACTTTGAATTTGAATATACACCACGTGTCCAACAGATAGCAACGTCGCTACCATTAATTTGGCATAGCCAACTGTGTCTACTTCCAATTTTAAATTTAAGTATTACAATAAGAGTCCATTAGCAATGTTAAACTAATAATTAAGTCACAAGTCCATGGTACCAGCGTTGCTATCAGCCCAAATTTTGTACTATTGGAGGCAACTAATCACAGAAGGTTCTTTTTTGAATTGGAAAAAGAAAATCAAAGCAACCTTGTATTTAGGTTTGCACCTTCGAGAGAACAAACTCTTGTACGATTCTATTCTTATGTTCAATGGAATGGTATTTCGAAGAATATTTTATTAAATTTTTATTAATTGAATACCGACTCATAATCTACCATAAATTTAAAAAAAGCATATTAATAGGTTCTGTTGAAGATATTATCATGTGAGAGATGATAAGATTGTAATCTATTCAAAAGATTGTATTCTATACATGTACAAACTCTCCAAATCCCCTATAATTAAAGGCATGTGGTCTCACACAAGAAACTGATTCACACGACGTTATCAACACGATTTTCCTGAGATTGAAGGCCCGTTCGTTGGAAAAGCTAGGAAGGAGTAGGTTGATCCATTGTCCACGGACGTCACCCATCTCCACGCGCTCGTCTTTCTCAATCTTTGAGGTATATCGAAAAGATGCAATTTTTTTTATTATGATCATGATCCCTATCATATAGATCTCACAAGATCGAATTAGAAAAACAACAAAAATAGATTTTTAAGGGAAGTACGACGGCTCCTCGCCGACGATCTTTGGAGGAGCGGCCGCCTCCACCTCTCCCCCATCGGTGCCCTGCTGCCCCTAGCAGCGGTAGCACGCCGCCGCTTTCTGTGACGGTAAAATGCCCAGCTAGGGTTTAATAATAAATAAATAAATAAATAATCACAAACCCCGACAGCCGGCCAGCGGCACCCACGACGCCGGCAGACTCACCACCCCTAGCCCCGACGCTTCCCCAGCAGCGGAGACACGCCGCCGCCGAGCGACGGCAAAACCCTATGTCATGCCCCGCTTCCCACTATGCATGTGAGAGAGGACGCGAGCGGGTCCGCGGTGTGCTTAAAGTAAGGAGGAGTAATAATATTTTCTTTTATTTATTTCTTCCTCCTTGGTTTAAACACAGTAAGCGTCTGTGTTAAAATTGTAGATTTTTGCATGCTTACTTACGAAATAGTCTGAATGACATTATTACAAATCAAGCGTGCAGAATTAAGATACATCCATAGGCCTAGCATGGCCAAACAATACACACAAGTCTCAATAATAGTACAACTCAACGGCACTAACACGAATCTCTAGTCTTCGGTAGGTAGGAGCTCCACGTAGTCCTCAAACACTGGGTCGATCTCTGGAACAGAATCTTCAATAAAGTCTATGTCAAAACCTGACGGCCATTTCATAAGATAATACAAAATGAAATGCCCGTCAGTAAGAGTTACTCGGCAAATATTTCTTCATACTGAAAGGATGAGTATGTATAAAAGAGTTATAAAAGAGTTATAACGAAAAGCATGGTATGAGCATGTCAAGAGCATAGTACGAGCATATTATAAGCATATCATATTAAGAGAATGTATGATTATAGTACGAGCATGGTATAGTAAGAGCATGTATGAGTATAGTAAGAGCATGGTGTAGTAAGATTTGTGAAGACGGAAAATGATACTAGCTAGCAGTTAGAATATTTAATAGCATTTGCAACACATGATGAAAATACTGCATGAGATATTAAATCAGTATTTGATAACCATCAGTTCTTGTGCTAAGTCCAGGTCCAAGAGTACGATATGTGGCTAAAATACGCCCCGCCACGTGAGCTACCCGTGACGCTACTTACCGATCCCATACCTAGGGCGACGATCAAGTTGTTTGCCTCGTGTGTTGAAGGTAGCCATAAAGCGGATCCAGACACTCCCGTTCATCTGTGACCATAGACTACCCCAATACCCACAAGTCAAGTCAAGTGCTAGGTTAATGGTATGTGTTCTATCGATTAATAGTATGAATTACTATATAGTTCCATCAGTCATATGATTACTTCTGTATAGTTGCATCATATAAGATGCATCTAAACTGTCCACAATGTCTCATAAGTCCATACAATAGTTCAATAATGGCAAGTGACAAGTCTCCAACTCATAATATGACCGTTTTACAATTATTGAATCATGCATTTATAATATAAAACGAATTCAAAAACATTTAAACTGAAGCACATGAGTACATCCATAATTTTCTAAGTCTAACAGGCATTTTTGAGGATTTTTAAACAATTAATAAGTAATTTTATTAATTTTAAATGACTAAAAACGAATTTTCAAATTTAAAAATGAATTACTAAATATACTCCACAATTTATTTAGAGAAAACCACACATCAAAATTTTATGCACAATGTGTCAAAATATTCCTCGCCTTAACTAGCAGATTTATAGACAATTGTATTGCATCTAGTTTACGTGAAATTTGGTAGCATTAATTAATTTAGCTAAATTAGCATAACTAGCATATCTTTAAAAATCTATTATGGGAGAAATACTCGCATCCAAGGTAGCGCATATGCGTTCGTGACGAAGCGCTGGATTTTCTAGTGTTCATCGTTCATTCTTCTGATACTAATGTCATTTTTCTTACGTGTATATATTGTACTTGAAGGGTTTTGGCGAACCCTCAGAGCTCAGATCTGTGCCCGTCCTAAGTCAGACGGACCACATAGGTATAAAGCGCAGCGGAAAATAAAACATACTAGATAAACAATTTAGCTAGGCCCTGAGAGAGCCAGAACCTAGCCCAATCTATGCCAACTTGGGGTGGATCTGACCACCCAAGAGGGATCTATCCTACTGCGACGAAATTAAATTATACTAAAATTACTTAGAGAACATACTCGGAATCTCGACACTAGAGCGGGCAAGATGTACCGCACCGGCTTCTGACGCTTCTCGTAGCCGAACTGCCTTGACTCGATCCATCCGAGCTGCCTCGCACCTTTGAACCGATCTGCCCGAGCCGACACCCGCCTCCAAGACGATCACACGCGGTAGAAGGTTTCACTTGAGTAGACCCGCATCTTAGACGTCTGGATCCGAATCCAAACCCCCTTCATAGTCTTGCTAGGACTAGTCGGGAGAATAGGAAGAAGAGAGAAATAATAGTTTAGTCGTAGATCGAGCTTGCTCTAAAATCCGGAGCTACTCGATCGAAGACTTGGTGCATTTTTCAACGAAGAGAGTGCACCCCTATTTATATAGGGAGTCGGTAACTCTCTTTTCGTTGCGAGTAATGTGGGACAAAAACAAATAGAAGAGGAATTAATTTAGCCAATTTAGCTTTAATTGAAGTTTAGTAAGCCTTTCATAAAGGCCAACTTCAACTAATTAATTCTCTTTATCCATTAAACTTTAGACACCAAACAAGCTATCAATTCGTAGGGCTTCGAATGGTGAACACGTAGGAACGAACGGTGACGAATTTCGACTTCGTTTGACCCCACAAACTATTGCACAAAGATGGGCAAAAAATCAATTTTCGCAGCCGTCAAAAGGGGTTTCAAAACACCCTATTAACTTTAAGTTACGGGCGCGCCCGCTAGGCTTAGTGGGCGCGCCCGCCCAAGGCAAAAGGCGGGCGGGTGCCGGCCCACTAGACAGCAGGGGTGCCCGCTGTTTCCAGCGGGCGTGCACCCGCTGCAATTAACGGGCTGTTCCCGCTGTCGCAGTGGGTCACGCCTGCTACTGACAGCAGGCGCGCGTGCCCGTTGTTTCCAGCGGGCTGCGCCCGTTTACCCCTTGCAGATGGGCCCGTTAGCCCAAGTGGGTCTAACCCACTTTGCCTCGGACTGTTTTTACATTTTTGGGCTCGTTTGAGCTTCGATTTGGACACAGTTTGAACCTATGTTTAGACCGGGACGATCCCGTCAACCAGGTAACCCTTTCCAATCCTTTTGTTCCTACAAATATTGTCGTAACCAATTTACGACAAGTTTAATCTTTGGTTGCATCAAATGCAACATTGTCCATATTGCATCTACAGCTTAGTCTCACAACTGGTTTGTGAACATTTAACTATTCCATTTCATCGAATGACTTTCTCTTATTAATCTTCCTATTACTAAGACACAAACGCTACTCGGTGTGAGACCCTACAGCCTGACCTTACTACAGGTTGGGGCTCGAAACCCCTAGACGATGGTCACGACGAGCAGTAGTTGTCGTCCCTGTTTCAGAATCATCATAACGTGATCGACCCATTGACAAAAGTATCGTTGGGTTCACTTTGGCTGTGTCAGTGATGAATACCGTTAGCTATAGTCCCTTCGTCAAGACTGTGTCCCTGTTGGCCTAGGGTATGGTTTACTGTCAACCCCATTAGACAACATTGGTCAGTATACAGCGGTCTTTGTTGTATTCACGGTGTACATCTTACAACGTACCCCAGCCGAGGTTTAACACAAAGACCGTACTGAACATGTGACACTAACTTCCCTTTAACGGAAGAGACGAATCCCATCTTAGTCATCTACTCGCCTCGAGAGCTTCAGGTGTAACCCAACCTAAGATCTTTCAGCAGGCCTAGCCTCGAAGCTAGATCATAGGTCTAAGCGACACTGTTCACTCACAGGTTCGTACAAATGACTTCAGATCTTAAGGACCAGCTTACCTATCATCATCCTAGAGTTATTATAGACAGTTTAGTTAAAGTTAACCATTTAATAACTCTAAGTTGGTCGTTCAGTGAACTCATTCTCTAATGAGCACCTGTGTCTTGTCTCCGACTTCACCAATTCGAATGACTATGAGATCATCATTACCCTAAGGTAAGACAAAGACACAGTGGTCTGTCCGATGTGCCGATATCCAGTTCTCGACACATCTACGACCACGAACCGTTTAAGACTTAAGTTTCTATACGGTCGCTTACTACTCATAATCGAGATCTTATCTGGATAGTAAGGACCTAACTATAAGTCTATGGACATTATCTAAGTATATTATTCAACCAAATTCATACTTAGGATAATGGACACCATATATCCTATTAACAAGACATACACTTAGGATAAATCGTCTTATGGGCATATATCCTCCTACATCTCCCAGCACTTAGGCTATTTATCTCGGTATCTCATACCGTTATAGCATATCAGTCACATTGGACATTCATATGACAAACCTAAGAGTGGATTTACTAACGAGTATCTATAATGCATTTTAATGGATTACATCTCTTGATTGATCCTTGAAAAATGATTTGGATCAATTTTCCTTTCTTTGTATAGCTAACAATTAGCTCATACAATCTAGATGTATGGTCTAACATTTCTATAAGTCAGTCTCAGCTCATTCCAATTTTTCTGTGTCAATATGTCAAGTACATACATGACACCCTAGGTCTCTATATATTCGATTAAATCAAAACTATTTTGATTCAATGTTTTATATAGATGATTCAAATAAGTTGGAAACCTTTTTACTTAGTCCGAGAAACCGGAACTAAGTATATGAGCTAGCTCCCACTGACTTTAAGAATTATCTGGTTAAATACTTCAATTATATATCTAAATCATATTTAGACTATATATATGATGAGCATAACCAATTGATAAGTGCTTAGATGGAACGTACCAGTGTCAGGTTGGGTTTGACGAATGAGTCATATCAAGATCGGTTTAAGGAATCTTGATGTTGACTTACTCAGTCAAACGTCCTACACTGTACATTTCCCTTAACTACATTTAATAATAACTCTTTAAGAATCAAATGTAGTTTAATGAAGAATTAATCTTAACATGCGTATAATTGTGATCACACAAAATTTATACGCTCCTGGAACTTATATTTAACTATCGACTGGCTATAATATTAAGTCAGCTCCAAACAATCAAAATTTTCTGAAGCTCTTCATCATAGTTCGAGAATTTATGCAACCAACTCAGATAGCCACATTCACAGAAATTTAAGTCATTCGCAACAAATCACAATTTCAAAAGAAGCACATTTCCCGAGACATTTATTAAAGCAATGGATTCATAAGAATGAATCATAATTTGTTTATCCAAATAAACTTTGAGTGTTAAACACTCAATCATTGTTTTAACTTAAGGAACGAGACATTTTATTCATAAAAGGAAATAAGTATCAGCTCCTTTTTCTTCATGTCTATTGAAGTCCTCGCACGGCCCCAGCAGCAACGATTGCTCAGATGCCGACTGTCCTCGGAACTTCTTCCAACCTCTGCTTCATATCAGCCACCTGTATACATTACACAGATGTCTTAGTATCTCATACTATGCGATAAAGAATTTATGGAAATAATTATGCTTTATTGAATTTAATTTGTTGTACCTGAGGTAGAGGCATCAGTATGCATCTTCTTCTTTTCTGTAAGGTAAACCTTGCAGTTTCTCTTCCAATGGCCCATCTTATGGCAGCGAAAGCACGCAGATTTCGACGGGGTCCCTTTCATCTTTTTCTTCCCCTTCTTCACCTTGGCATGTTGTGGGACCTGCCTCTTCTTACCCTTGCCTTTAGGCTGGTCTAAAGAAGCAGAGCCAACAACCAACGCAGTCGGTTTCTTATCGATTTCCTCAACCTGCCTAAGCATATTGAGGAGACCAGGAAGATCCATTTCAATACTGTTCATAATGAAACCAGTAATGAAAGGCTTGAAGGCTGGGTTAAAGACCTAAGGATGATGTCGACGGACATCTCATTGTCCAGGACAAAATCCAACTGGGCGACGTCTTCCATGTACCCGATCATCTTAATGACATGATCGCGTACATGCCCTGTCTCCATCTTAGTGCCCCAGAGGTTGCTCGTGGCTTCAAACTTGGCAGCTCTAGACCGCTTGCCGTATAACTCCTCTGCATTCAGAAGCATGCTTTGAACATCCAAATGTTCATGCTTCCTCTGCAGTTCGTTATTCATTGAAGCCAGAGTAAGGCACCTGGCCTTCTCTGCATCCCTCTGGTACTCTTTGTAGGCTTTCTTTTCCTCGGGAGTCGCATCTTCGTCCGGCTTTTCCAAAGGGTCCCCGAACAGCACGTATCCAATCCCGGCGAGAGAAAGGACTAACTTAATGTTTCTAAGCCAGTCCTTATAGTTTGTTCCATCAAGCACATTCTTCTCTATCATATACTTTAGACCTAAATCCATTCTGTAATTTAGTAGATACCTAGTCAGTATATGTTCGTTGTATAGTTTCAATGGTTTTTAATAAAACTATATTCTCCCACTAAATTTATAAAAGCCATAATAATAAACAGTTTATTATACAATAACATTTGTGAGAGAGGGATCCGACTACCCTGAGTCTGACAACCTTGAGTGTGTCTCAACAAGTTGTCCGACTCTGCAGTCGGTAGACGAACTCATCGTCAATCATATTAAATATGATTCCCTTTCGATTTTACCCCTAGTCATTTGTGATCATGAGTGTGCTCATCCAAATCACAATGACTAGCCTAGTCGGACCCTTGTTTTTGCGTCTAGCCTGACTTGCCCCGGCGCTCGGTGTATCCACGACACGTCGGTTTGGGTCAGGTCTTAGACTACATCTTTGGTTAGACTTATGCCTGCGCTCGATGTATGCACGAGACAACGGTTTGGGTTAGGTCAAGATGTTATCAAGAAATCGGTTTCTATAAGATTGCCATGTCACAGCTTGAGTGTAGCTCAACAACCGTAACACAGGTCTTACAGTTGCCAACTCCTAAAACAAGGAGGGCTACGATTTATATTGAATAAGGTTATTATTGTATTTGACTTATGTATAGTCAATGAATTCATACAGTCATGATTCGACTCCTTGCGGTCCAGCGGATGCGACCAGGGAATTGACTAAGCCAGGACCACTTGGCCCCTAGACTAGCTAGGGTGGTTCAGCAAACTTAGCCACGCACATTGACCGACATCATGATCCATTGAAGGAGGTTCATCAATTCTATGTTCAAACATCAACTAAATGGCTTTTAATTAATACTAGTTAATCCTTATCAACTAGTGGGTCCTTAAAATTCGAAATTTTATGGATTTGTTGAACAACTTTTATTAGATCCTTATCAACTATAAGGTTCTTATGTTCATCGTGCTACCCTAATCTAATTAGGATTTAAATAAAACAACTACAACATTTTACAAAATTAGTCATTTAATGATAATCATTATTAAAACAATTTATGATAATGATTGTCAATCAAAGGGACTCCCCTAATCTGGTATTAGGTTTTTGATGTTTATTTGTTTATTTAAAACGTAGCATGTCACTAGTCATTAAAAATTTATCTTATAAACTTTTAATCAATTAATGGCTAACCTAAATGGTTCATGAATACTCTATTCATCATGTCCATTAAAACATAAACCAACTAATTTAATCACATAAATTAAAGGTTCAATAAAGTGACATACAATGAGAAGATGCAAGTTAAAATTATCTATAACATAATTAAATAACTTGCAAATCTAAAATTTAACATTTAAATTTAAAGATCTAAAATTTTAAAGCTTGAAGCACTTTTATCACATAAAATTATCAAATAATTTTAAATTCAAACCTAAGCTTTAAAATTAACGAAACTTTTTAAAGATTAAATTATCACATAAAATAATCTTCAAAACTACATGTAACTGAAAGAAATAAATTTACAATTCCATCTCATGAAAATAAAATTTTTCTTTATGTTACATATACTATAAAATAATTTTAAAACATTTTTAAACTCGTTTGAAATCAATTTTAAAACTTTCAGATAAAGTTAAAAAACTTTCAACCTTTATGTAACTTAAAAGAAATAAATTTTCAATATCATCACATGAAATAAAATTTTTTCTTAATGTTACATAAACTTTAAAAACTTTTAAATGCTTACTAAAATTATTTTATCTCATAAAATAAAATTTTAAAAGGCAGTTAAACATAGAAGACCTATTAACTTTATCACATAAAATTTAAAGCGTCCCCAAAAAATTTTTCATGTTATAAAAACAATTTTTAAAACACAGAAAAATACTAAACCAATTTTAACATAAAGTTAAAATATCCGTATGTTCAAAACAAGCAATTTAAAAAATTTAAAATCGCCGCAAATATAGATCTAGAAGCATAACGAGGCTCTGACACCACTGTAGGGGTTTTGGCGGACCCTCAGAGCTCAGATCTGTGCCCGTCCTAAGTCGGACGGACCACAGAGGCATAAAGCGCAGCGGAAAATAAAACATACTAGCTAAACAATTTAGCTAGGCCTTGAGAGAGCCAGAACCTAGCCCGATCTATGCCAACTTGGAGTGGATCTGACCACCCTAAGAGGGATCTATCCGACTGCAACGAAATTAAATTATACTAAAATTACTTAGAGAACATACCCGGAATCTCGACCCTGGGGCGGGCAAGATGTACCACACCGGCTTCTGACGCTCCTCGTAGCCGAACCGCCTTGACTCGATTCACCCGAGCCGCCTCGCACCTTCGAACCGATCTGCCCGAGCTGACACCCGCCTCCAAGCCGATCACACACGGTAGAAGGTTTCACTTGAGTAGACCCGCGTCTTAGACGTCTGGATCCGAATTCAAACCCCCTTCGTAGTCTTGCTAGGACTAGTCGGGAGATAGGAAGAAGAGAGAAAGAATAGTTTAGTCGTAGATCGAGCTTGCTCTAAAATCCGGAGCTACTCGATCGAAGACTTGATGCATTTTTCAACGAAGAGAGTGCACCCTTATTTATATAGGGAGTCGGCACCTCTCTTTTCGTTGCGAGCAATGTGGGACAAAAACAAATAGAAGAGGAATTAATTTAGCCAATTTAGCTTTAATTGAAGTTTAGTAAGCCTTTCATAAAGGCCAACTTCAACGAATTAATTCTTTTTATCCATTAAACTTTAGACACCAAACAAGCTATCAATTCAGAGGGCTTCGAATGGTGAATGCGTAGGAATGAACGGCGACGAATTTCGACTTTGTTTGACCAGTCAAACAACTGCCCAAAGATGGGCAAAAAATCAATTTTCGTAGCCGTCGAAAGGGGTTTCAAAAAACCCTATTAACTTTAAGTTACGGGCGCGCCCGCTAGGCTTTGCGGGCGTGCTCGACCAAGGCAAAGTGGGGCGGGCGCCGGCCCGCTCGACAGCGGGTGCGCCCACTGTTTCCAGCGGGCCGTGCCCGCTGTCGCAGCGGGTCACGCCCGCTTAGCAGCGGGCATGCGCCCACTGCAATCAGTGGGCCGTGCCTGCTGTTGCAGCGGGCCGTTCTCGCTGAGCAGCAGGCGCACGTGCCCGTTGTTTCCAGCGGGCTGCGCCCGTTTGCCCCTTGCAGATGGGCTCGTTAGCCCAAGTGGGTCTAACCCACTTTCCCTCGGACTGTTTTTGTGTTTCTGAGCTCGTTTGAGCTCCGATTTGGACGCGGTTTGAACCTGCGTTTAGACCGGGACGATCTCGTTAACCAGGCAAGCCTTTCCAATCCTTTTGTTCCTATAAATATTGCCGTAACTAATTTACGACACGTTTAATCTTTGGATGCATCAAATGCAACATTGTCCCTATTGCATCTACGACTTAGTCTCACAACTGGTTTGTGAACATTTAACTATTCCATTTCATCGAATGAATTTCTCTTATTAATATTACTATTACTAAGATACGAACGCTACTCGGTGTGAGACCATACAGCTTGACCTTACTACAGGTTGGGACTCGAAACCCCTAGACGACGGTCACCACGAGCAGTAGTTGTCGTCCTTGTTTCAGAATCATCATAACTTGATCGACCCATTGACAAAAGTATCGTTGGGTTCACTTTGGCTGTGTCAGTGATGAATACCGTTAGCTATAGTCCCTTCGTCAAGACTGTGTCCCTGTTGGCCTAGGGTATGGTTTACTGTCAACCCCATTAGACAACATTGGTCAGTATACGGCGGTCTTTGTTGTATTCACGTTGTACATCTTACAACGTACCCCGGCCGAGGTTTAACACAAAGACCGTACTGAACCTGTGACACTAACTTCCCTTTAACGGAAGAGACGAATCCCATCTTAGTCATCTACTCGCCTCGAGAGCTTCAGGTGTAACCCAACCTAAGATCTTTTAGCAGGCCTAGCCTCGAAGCTAGATCATAGGTCTAAGCGACACTGTTCACTCACAGGTTCGTACAAATGACTTCAGGTCTTAAGGACCAGCTTACCTATCATCACCCTAGAGTTATTATAGACAGTTTAGTTAAAGTTAACCATTTAATAACTCTAAGTTGGTCGTTCAGCGAACTCATTCTCTAATGAGCACCTGTGTCTCGTCTCCGACTTCACCAAGTCGAATGACTATGAGATCATCATTACCCTAAGGTAAGACAAAGACACAGTGGTCTGTCCGATGTGCCGATATCCAGTTCTCGACACATCTACGACCACGAACAGTTTAAGACTTAAGTTTCTATACGGTCGCTTACTACTCATAATCGAGATCTTATCTGGATAGTAAGGACCTAACTATAAGTCTATGGATATTATCTAAGTATATTATTCAACTGAATTCATACTTAGGATAATGGACACCATATATCCTATTAACAAGATGTACACTTTGGATAAATCGTCTTATGGGCATATATCCTCTTACCGTACTATATTATTATTAAAATCTCTCTCTTTCTAAATTTCCCATGTTTCCTAAAAAAATTGTGGTTATACAGAACGACCCACAAGGAAGCAACGGGGGAGACGCCCTTCATGCTCGCCTACGGCGCCTGTTTGAACTTGGTATATTCCATCTTCTATTCAATAAAGTTTTGATGTGACAATCAATATATATTTATTTTGTTACTAACTCTATCTATGCATATGTGTAGACATCAAGCTCATTATAGTTTCATAATACATATGTTCACTTGACATGGACTCTATGAGAATACCAGCTTCGCTACTCAAATTACGTTTGGACAACGTATCTTCGGAATAATGTAATTTTATTTTTAGATAGCTTCAGGGCCTTGGCTATAACATATCATATATCACCAAGCTCCAAATTACATTATCTTTCAACCCATTTGATCATAAGTCAAAAATTCCCATTTTTCATATTTAGTCGACTAGGATTTTTCCTAGCCTACTAAAAATATTTTCATTGACTTTTGACCAGAAAATTTCTGACAAGAATCTATCCATTGACTGATCCACGCCACCACTTTCTTATGTCAGTTTATGACCGTTTTAAAATTAGTCGACTACGAATTTTCGTAGCCTGCTAAACCGTTTTTTTACCGTTTGAGTCCGAAATTTTCTGGACAGTTCCTATCCATTGGTAACTTCTTTCTGAACCGTTCAGAACCGTCCAGAACCGTTTCTAAATCCTATAAATAGATGGGTATACCCTCTCTTTTCTTACACCACTTTTCCTCTTCTTTGTTTTCATTTTGTGGAAATTAAGGCTTTAATTCTCTTAAGCATTCTGGCCATTAGTTGTTCTTTTCTTATTTGTAAGAAGAAATCATTAGATTTCTCTCTTCGTTTAATAACGGAAGAACTTGGATTTCAACACTTTTGGAAAAGTTGTTCAAGTTCTTATTTGTACGAAGAAATCATTAGATTTCTCTATTCGTTTAAGAACGGAAGAACTTCAATTGTGTTTCACCATTACATATCTTGAAACATTGAAGTTTCTCTTTTTTAAACAACATCCTTTGAATTCATTCTTGATATTCATACCAAGGCTATAGGTGTTTTATATTTCACTATTTCTTCAACAAAGTTTGAATCTATAGTTGTAGAGATTGTACAAAGTTTGGGACACGGGGAATGTCGCCATTTTTGTAAGTTTGTGCTTGCGGGAAGCAAGTGATTTTAGTGGATTGAAAATCTCTACGGAGAGTAGATGACTGGAGGAGGATCAAAAGGATCCGAATCAGGATACATCTTTGTGTTTGCGATTGGTTTATTTTCTATACTAGTCATTTAATTTATGTTCCATCTTTGCAAATTTTAGTAACGTTTTATTTGTAACAAGTTTTTATAATACACTATTCAACCCCCCTTCTAGTGTATTTGTATATACATGCGATCCTACATTTGGTATCAGAGCAGGATTAAGATGGCAGAATAGAACATGACAGCAGTTCCGCACAACTATTCATCACAATATCCAGAAGGCAACTCTCAAGTTCGTCCTCCTCTATTTGATGGTTCCAATTATTCATACTGGAAGGTTAGAATGGAGATTCATTTCCAAAGTATGGATTATGTGTTATGAAACATCATAGAGACAGGATATCCGAAGCCAACAACTCCCTTCTCTTAATGGGCTGCCAACGACAAAAACTACCGCAACCAACAACTCAAAGGCTATGGATTCTCTATTCTGTGCCTTGGATAAGAATGAGTTTAATCGAGTATCTCAGGCCAAAACTGCTAAAGATATTTGGCATATACTCGAGGTAACTCATGAAGGAACCAGTAAAGTGAAGGAAACTAAGATTTCCGTTTTGGTTCACAAGTTTGAGTTGTTCAAGTTGAAGGTCAAAGATACAATTGGAGAAATGAACACCAGGTTTACTAATATTATACATTCTTTAAATGCTCTTGGAAAGACTTACACTTCTCTTGAACAGGTTCGCAAGATTCTTAAAGCCTTAACTCCAGAATGGAGTCCAAAGATCACCGCAATTGAAGAAGCCAACGATCTCTCAACTTTATCTGTTGAAAGTCTTGTTGGTAATCTAATGGCTTTCGAAGTTCAATTAGAACACGAGAAAGAAGAAACACACCAGAAGAAGAAATTACTTGCTTTCAAAGCTTCATCAGATGATGAAGATTCAGAAATGGATGGTGATGATGTTGCTTTCCTCACAAGGAACTTTAAGAAGTTCTTAAGAAAAGGTAAGTATAATAATTTCAAATCTAAAAATTCTGATTCTTCTCTTTGTTTTAATTGTAATAGGCCTGGACATATAAAGAAGGATTGCCCACTCCTCAAATCAAAGTACAAAACTTCCAACAACTACAACAATAATCATTCCAAGAAGGAAAGGAAGTTTGATAGAATGAAGAAAGCATTCGCAGCAACATGAGATTCTTCAGATGAAGAAGACAACGATGAAGAGAATGCTAACATGTGCTTTATGGCACAAAATGATGAAAGCGATGTAAGTACGACAATGAAGAATTACTTGATGCATTTAATGATCTCTTTGTTCGTTTCAAAAGACTAAATGCACAACACAAGTCTTTGAAACAAAGCAATGATGATCTTATTCTTGAACATCAAGAATTAACATCAAAATGCATTTCATTTGATGCAATAAACACTGAGAATGCATCTTCTCAAATCTTAAATCTTAGCAAAGAGAATGACCTTCTTAAAACTAAGAATCAAGAATATCATGCACAAATATCCAATATGGATAATAGTATTTCATCACTAAAGATGAAGTACGATGAGATGTCTTCTAATATTAATAAGTTTAACAAAGGAAAGACTAATCTCGATGATTTGCTTCAAATCCAATTTCCAGCAAATCATAGGCAAGGATTGGGATATTCTAATAAGAATATATACAAGCCTTCTAACACATCTTCATTTGTTGGAAAGACAACTTTTGTAAAACCACAAAAGAAGAATCATGCATTCATCTACACGAAGATAGTAAACACTTCTACATCTTCGTCACAAAGAAATGTTTCAAACATTTCAAATGCATCTCCTAAGAAACCTAATACAAGTAGTATATGGGTTCCTAAGGATATATGTTTAGATAATAGAAAAGCATACATTTCTGATTATATGCAATCTATTATTCATTCTGTTAATTATTTAAGAAAGCCAAATTCTACTTGGGTTTGGCTTCCTAAGATCTAATCCAAAGGACCCTAAAGAAAAAGGGTACCAATATTTTATCTTTTCAGGTACCAAGAAAAGAAAGATGGATCTTAGATAGTGGATGTTCAAAATACATGACTGGAAACATCAACATACTTTCAACCATTTAATATAAAGATGGAGGCTCAGTTACCTTTGGTGACAACAACAAAGGAACAATCATTGGCATTGGAACAGTTGGAAACTCCGATCAGCCTATCATTAAGAACGTACTTCTGGTTGATGGTTCGAAACATAATTTACTTTCCTTTAGTCAATTATGTGATAAAGATTTTAATATTGTTTTTGAACAACATGACTGCATCATTTATGATTCTGATGTCTTCTATTTTATTTCGTGGCAAGCGTAAGAATAATATTTATATCTTATGCATGTCAGTTGCCACTCATAATCATTGTTTGATGATTTCATCAGACGATACACTTTTATGGCATAAACATTTTGGACACACGAATTTCAAAAATCTTGCACATATTTCAAAACACAAGTTAGTTATTGGAATGCCAAATATTTCATTCAAACACAAACATTTTTGTGATGCTTGTCAACAAGGAAAAATGCACAAATCTTCTTTTAAATCAAAGGACATCATCTCTACAAAGAGACCTTTAGAACTCCTGCACTTGGATTTATTTGGTCCTTCAAGAGTAGCCTCTTTAATTAAAAGTAGATATGCATTTGTTATTGTTGATGATTATTCACAATACACTTGGGTTTTATTCTTACATAATAAGAATGATGCTTTCGAAGAATTTTCCATCTTCTGTAAAAAGATTCAAAAGATCAAATCCTCAAACATTGTTACTATTCGTAGTGATCATGGAGGAGAATTTGAGAATGAATCTTTTACTAAGTTTTGTAATGAAAATGGTATTATTCACAATTTTTCTTTTTCACGTGCTGCACCACAAAATGATATTATAGAAAGGAAAAATAGAACTCTTCAAGAATGTGCCAAAACAATGCTTTGTGATAGTAACTTACCAAAATATTTTTGGGCAGAAGCTATTGCAACTGCTTGTTATATCTTG
This sequence comes from Scilla litardierei, assembly GCA_030789695.1. Lineage (NCBI taxonomy): Eukaryota > Viridiplantae > Streptophyta > Magnoliopsida > Asparagales > Asparagaceae > Scilla > Scilla litardierei. The sequence goes on along the minus strand of CM061133.1, from coordinate 282,167,942 downwards.
AATAAAGTTCTTATAAGACCATTTCTAAACAAAACTTGTTTTGAATTATTCTTCGATCGTATTCCTCGAGTATCTTATTTTAAAGTGTTTCGGTGTAAATGTTTCATTCTTAACACTAGAGATGCACTTGACAAATTTGATTCTAAATCTGATGAAGGAATTTTTGTTGGATACTCAACAGTAGTAAAGCCTACAGAGTTTTCAATAAAAGAACTTCAGCAGTTGAAGAATTATTGCATGTCACTTTTGATGAGACCCCCTCATCTAATTCTCCAATCATTAATGATGAAGAGAATTTATTACCTGTAATTAAATCTTTTGATAATGCTAAACTTAATGATGATGGTGCTATTAACCCTTCTGTTGAGTCTATTTCAGATCTTCCAAAAGAATTTGAACAAGTTCCAAATCATCCATCAGATTTAATCATTGGAAATATCACAGATGGAGTGAAAACTCGTCAACAGATAGAACAAATGGCACATTGTGCATTTCTATCATCCATTGAACCAAATAACATTAATGATGCTTGTAATGACAGTTCATGGATTATGGCTATGTAAAAAGAACTCAACCAATTCCAAAGGACTGATGTTTGGGAATTAGTTCCTCGTCCTTCAGATCATCCAGTTATTGGTACCAAGTGGGTATTCAAAAATAAATTGGATGAATCTTGCCAGGTAATAAGAAACAAGGCAAGATTGGTTGCACAAGGTTATAATCAAGAAGAAGGTATTGATTATGAAGAAACCTATGCACCAGTTGCTCGCCTTGAATCTATAAGAATGTTATTATCTTATGCATGTTTTAGAAATTTTAAATTATTTTAGATGGATGTCAAGAGTGCTTTTCTCAACGGATTTCTTAAAGAAGAAGTCTATGTTGAACAACCTCCTGGTTTCCATCATGAAAAACTAGATAATCATGTTTTTCAAATTAAGAAAATCTTTATATGGTCTTAAGCAAGCACCTCGTGCTTGGTATGAAAGACTTAAAAGTTATCTCTTGAATTCTGGTTATTCTATTGGTAAAATTGATTCTACTTTATTTATTCAAAATATAGGTTCATATATAATTATTATTCAAATATATGTTGATGATATTATATTTGGCTTTACTAATGAATCTCTTTGCCAAGAATTTTCTAACATTATGCAGAAAGAATTTGAAATGAGTCATATGTGTGAACTCACCTACTTCCATGGTCTTCAAATCAAGCAAATGAAGGAAGACATATTCATCCATCAAAGCAAGTATTCCAAAGCACCATCAAACGCTTTGTACTTGAACATTCTTCAGATAAGCATACTCATATAAGCACATCAACATCTCTTGACAAAGATTTAAATGGTAAGGATGTTGACCAACGTCTCTATAGAGGTATGATTGGTTCTCTACTTTATCTTACTGCAAGTAGACCTAATATTATGTTTTCAGTATGTTTATGTGCTCGTTTTAAGTCTAATCCAAAACTTTCACATTTAACTGCTGTGAAAAGGATTATTGGATAGATTAAACATACATCTGATTATGGTTTATTCTATCCTAAAACTAGCACATATGATTTATTATCATATAGTGACACAGATTTTCCTGGTTGTAAATCAGACCGAAAGAGTACTAGTGGCACATGTCATTTTCATGGACATGCCTTAGTCTCTTGGTTTAGCAAAAAGCAGAATGTTTCATTATCTACCATACAGGCAGAATATATTGCCGCTGGTTTATCATGTGCTCAAATTTTGTGGATAAAACAAACTATATCAGATTATGGCATTCAATGTTCCACATGTCCTATTATGTGTGATAACACTAGTGCAATTAATTTATCTAAAAATCATGTTCACCACTCAAGAACTAAGCATATTGTCATACGTCATCATTTTTTGGATGATCACGTTCAAAAAGGTGATACCATATTAAAATTCATTTCCATCGAACATCAAATTGCCGATATTTTGACTAAGCCTTTGAAGGAGGAATTTTTCATTAAGCTTAGAAGAAATTTGGGCATTATTAGTGAGTCTGAATTTGATTTATAAGTATGTTAATTTTTTTTGATTTTTGAAAATTTTTCTATAATTTTTTCGGCATTATTCCTTTTTAGCCGACTACAAATTTTTGTAGCCGACCAATTTGAAAATCTCTTTTGTCTTGTACTTTTGATAATTATCTTTTTGTCTTTTTTTATTTTGACCCATGTGTTCGGATTTTTTGACTCATTCCTTTAACATGCGGTTTTTGGAAATATTTTTAAACAAAATTTTTATAAAACACTTACCCACTATCTTTTAATCCGTACCTATCCTTGAATACGGCTAATGGCCTTGGAAATTGGTCAACTTTCATTCTCTCTTCCTTGGAATTTGGCATTTCCCTTGCAACCGTCCTTTTCATTGTATATGGCTTGTTCTCATTGCTTTGACCCACCAACCATTCTTTTTCTCTTTCCATTGTCATTACTTTTCTTCAAATCCTTTATTACTTCTCCATTTGCATTTGACAGCCTTTATTTCTTGGAATGAGGATACCAATTAAGACAAATGGCACTCTCCCATTTGTTTTCATCCACCAACCTGTCCTTCCCTATTCAATTTGGCCTTGATTTTTTTTCTTCTTCTCCTATTTCCAATGACATTGGGACTCACCTACTATTAATTGTTTTGAATGACAAAACCAAATACCTTCTTTAATTTTTGTCTTCTTTTCATGTTCTCTTGTTTAATTAATTTATTTTGGGGGTTATTTAAAAATGGCTACTTGCGAACCGTCACTATTTAAGCCTCTTCGTTTATTGCGTCTCTTCATCTCCTAGTCTGTTCAGTTTTCATTTTGAAATTTGTTTAGTTGTTGTAACCCATTCAGTTTTAGCAACCTCCTCCACTTACAACTGATCATGGCAACCGTTCGGTTCTCTCCTCCTCCTATTTATTTCCTTCGAATTCTCTATTTTTTTCTATCCTCTGTTTATCTTCCTCCTCCATTTTGTTCTTCATTTCGTTCCTCTCCTCACCATGGACGAAACCAACCCATCTTCTCGATTCCGTTCCTCCTCCGCCAAGGATCGTTATCTCTCTTTCGAAGCAACTCGTTTTCACCCCGAGCGATTTCTCGACTATGGGACTCTCGCCATGATCAACGTCAAAGATATCCTAGAAGTCGTCGGCCTACACCAACTCTGGTCTCTGGCTAACAAGGTCCCATACTATCCATCCCTTGTCAAAGAGTTCTATGCCAACCTTGAAACCTCCGTTTACCGTGGTCAGAAGCACTTCACAACCATGGTTTGCGACGTCTCCTTCCCGGTGTCTGGAAAGACAATTGCCACGGTTATCAACCAGCCCCCCGATTTTTTTTGGCCAGCTCTCATTTCCTAGGAATGATCCTACAAACCTTGTGAAATTAGCCCCTAAGTTTTTCCCTCACATGTCTGCCACTAAACTTTATCCTGAGGCCCGTCTTCTTCACAAAATCATAATCCACAACCTAATGCCAAAGTCTGGATCCCTAAACTACATTAGTTCATCCCTTGAGCACTACCTCTATGCTATTTTGGGTGGATTTCCAATCCATTGGGGCAATCTTTTGTACTTCACCCTTGCAAAACGCGTCACCTCCCATTTTTATCTGCCCCGCCTTATTACCCTTATCCTTCGCGCGTTCGCTGTCCCTACTGATGGTGAGTATCTTGTTCATAGTGATATCCATATCGATGAATACACCATCCATAGCATGCACCTACCGGATCCTGCCTCTTCTCCTTTCGAGTCCGAAGACGATGGCAACGATGATATGATGAGTCCGAAGGGACTCCCACTCTGACTCCAAAGCCTTAGCCGGCGGCCTTTTCATGCTCCTTTCGTACCAAGTCAAGCAAGAAGCTCCTTGCTTCGAAAGATAGGGTTTCTCCCTCACGTGAAACAAATGCTGTCCTTATTCGTCACCTAACAGAGTCTGTCGCTGAATGCTTTGCAGGGATTCAAGTGCAATTCAGTTCATACGATGCTACTCTGAAGCATCATTCAGAGGTGTTAAACCAAATTCAGACTAATCAGTCCCAGATAGTCTCTGCCCTAGAAGCCCAGAACGTCATTCCAACCCGCTGCACTAGACCCCGCCCTTCCTCACCTGGAACTTCATCCTACCGTCCATCAGCCCCTTGATCATATTGCCTCTTGCATATGACCCTTTGTTGTCCCTACTTTAGATGCCGTTAGTTCTTTCCGTGTTTCAGTTTGGGGTGTTAATCATGGATGTTTTTTTATGTTTTTCTTTTGGGTTTTCTGGACATCATGACCTTTTTTTTACTTTGTCGTCAATTTGCATGAATCTGGTTTCAATTTGCTTATGCCGCTTGTTGTACTAGCCTCTCTGTAATCGGATATTTAGTAATGTTTAGTTTGTCTCCGTTTCGTTCATATTGTTGTTTGTTTCGTTGTTTGTTGTCATGTAGTTTGTTATGTTTGTGCTTAAGTTGATGTTGTCTTACAATCCGTCTCTGTTTCATTCTCTATTTGGTTGTTACTCTCTTATATTGGGTTTTTCTGCGCATTTCTCTCCATTTCGGTATTAGCCGACAACGAAAAATCGTAGCCTGCTAATTTTGTTTTTTTTCCACTTTTTGTGGATGAAAAGGGGGGAGAACATCTGCCATATATTCAGGGGGAGTAATAATCACATTAAATCACATTATATCTTTTAATTGTTTGTCATTATCAAAAAGGGGGAGAATGTTAGAACTTAGTATATTCCATCTTCTATTCCATAAAGTTTTGATGTGACAATCACTATATATTTTGTTACTAACTCTATCTATGCAGATGTGCAGACATCAAGCTCATTATATTTTCATAATACATATGTTCACTTGACATGGACTCTCTGAGAATACCAGCTTTGCTACTCAAATTACGTTTGGACAACATATCTTAGGAATAATGTAATTTTATTTTTAGATAGCTTCAGGGCCTTGGCTATAACATATCATATATCCTTAAGCTCCAAATTACATTATCTTCCAACCCATTTGATCCTAAGTCAAAAATTCCCATTTTTCATATTTAGCCGACTAGGATTTTTCCTAGCCTACTAAAAATATTTTCTTTGACTTTTGACCTGAAAATTTCTGACAAGGTTCTATCCGTTGACTAATCCACGTCACCACTTTCTTATGTCCGTTTATAACCGTTTTAAAATTAGTCGACTACGAATTTTCGTAGCCTGCTAAACCGTTTTTTTACCGTTTGAGTCCGAAATTTTCTGGACAGTTCCTATTTGTTGGTAACTTCTTTCTGAACCGTTCAGAACTGTCCAGAACAGTTTCTAAATCCTATAAATAGAGGGTTACACCCTCTCTTTTCTTACACCACTTTTCCTCTTCTTTGTTTTCATTTTGTGGAAATCAAGGCTTTAATTCTCTTAAGCATTCTGGCCATTAGTTGTTCTTTTCTTATTTGTAAGAAGAAATCATTAGATTTCTCTCTTCGTTTAATAACAGAAGAACTTGGATTTTAACACTTTTGGGAAAATTGTTCAAGTTCTTATTTGTAAGAAGAAATCATTAGATTTCTATCTTCGTTTAAGAACGAAAGAACTTCAATTGTGTTTCACCATTACATATCTTGAAACATTGAAGTTTCTATTTTTAAACACCATCCTTTGGATTCATTTTTGATATTCATACCAAGGCTATAGGTGTTTTATATTTCATTATTTCTTCAACAAAGTTTGAATCTCTAGTTGTAGAGATTGTACAAAGTTTGGGACATGGGGAGTGTCGCCATTTTTGTGAGTTTGTACTTGCGCGGAGCAAGTGATTTTAGTGGATTGAAAATCTCTACGGGGAGTAGAGGACTGAAGTAGGATTAAAAGGATCCGAACCAGGATACATCTTTGTGTTTGCGATTGGTTTATTTTCTATACTTGTCAATTAATTTCTGTTCCATCTTTGCAAATTTTAGTAACATTTTATTTGCAACAAGTTTTTATAATACACTATTCAACCCCCCCCTTCTAGTGTATTTGTGTATACAGGCGATCCTACATCGCCGAGGCAGTCGTTCCTGTTGAAGTATGCGAGGAGTCAATTTGCCTCAGACACTTCGACGCAGAAAAAACGCGAAAGGCCTAGAAATCAACCTAGAGCTCATGGACGAGCATCGTGATCAGGCCCTAGCTTTCGTCATCCGACAGAAACAACGGGTGGCCCGCTATTACAACTCCCGGGTCAAAGGGAGATGCTTCCACTAAGGAGATCTGGTCTTAAGGAAGGCTATCTTCAACACAGAGATCGCACGCAAGGGAAAACTCGCCGCAAAATGGGAAGGACCCTATAAGATCGTCGAAGTCCTCGGCCCGGCTACCTACTGAATCTCGACGTTAGAAGGGAAAACGCTCACTCACACCTGGAATGCGGAACACGTGCACAAATACTACCAGCGAGGCAAAGAATGTACGAACCCTTCACAAGCATTGTACCAAAAGTAAAAATATCCCAAATAAAGAAGTATTTGACCGCCCACACTAACCTGAAACTCGCATAGGCTCGACTGTAAGGCTGGGGGAAACTCCACAGCAGGCCGACCGACCTTTCGACCATAAGGCTGGGCCAGCTACCCCAGCAGGCCGATTATTTATCGACCATAAGGCCGAGGGAAACTCTTCCAGCAGACCGATCATTCGATCGACCGTAAGACTAGGGGTAGCTCTCCTAGCAGGCCAACCACCCTGTCGATTGTAAGGCTGAGGGCAACTCCCCCAGCAAGCCGATTACTTATCGACCGTAAGTCTGGGGCAACTCCCCCATCAGGCTGATCATTTGATCGATCGTAAGACTGGGGTAGCTCTCCTAGCAGGCCGACCGACCTGACGATCGTAAGGCTGGGGGCAACCCCACTGCAGGCTGATCACCCATCGACCGTAAGGCTGGGGGCAACTCTCCCAGTATGTCGATCATTCGATCGACCGTAAGACTGGAGGTATCTCCCCCAGTAGGCCAATCGACATGTCGACAGTAAGGCTGGGGGCAACTCCCCCAGCAGGCTGATTATTCGATCGACCGTAAGGCCGGGGCAACTCCCCCAGCAGGCCGATCAACGGTCGACCATAAGGCCAGTGGAAACTCCCCCAGCAGACCGATCAACAGTTGACCGTAAGTCTGGGGCAACTCCCCCAGCAGGCCGATCAACTGCCGACCCTAAAGCTGAGAACTCCCCCAGGCCGACCATTCGGTCGACCGAAAGGCCTGGGGGTAACCCTCCCCATTAAGTCGATCACCAACCGACCGTAAGGCTGGGGCGGCTCCCCCAGCAAGGCGACCATCCAGAACTTGCCAATTTCCCTTGGAGCCTGGCTGACCGACAACAAAGGCCAGCCAAGATCGAAGGAGGGGCACGTCGACAGAACATCGACAAACAACATTATAAAAACTGGCCGGGGCCGAGGAATCGTTTACAGAGTCGCGAAAAGGGGAGGGGTGAGACGCCAAAACAGAAAGGTTAAGCCCCGCTTCAGGCTGGTCAACCGCGACGACCTCGGAAACATCTCCCGGTTGGACAACGTTGGCAGCTTCGACATCCTCTCCGGAAATCATCTCCAGCTTCTCAAAAATGATCCCTAAGCCGGTGAACTTGCGCTCGATCTCATGTCGGCAGTGGAGGAATCCCTCCTCGAACGCTTTGGACATCCCCGGGGCGATGAAGGTCTCGAAATATTCCCTCACCACTTCATGCGCTATCCGATCAGGGTCTACCTTCTCCAGCTCCTTGACCCGAGCTTCGAGGATACCGATCTGGCCCTGAAGCGCCTTGCTCGTGTGTGCTGCCTTGGCAAGTTCTGCGTTGAGCATGGCCTCCCGCGACTCTTACGCCCCCAACAACTCCTCGAGCTCCTCGAGGTTGGTCTCCTCCTCCTCTTTGACCCTCTCATGCCTCCCCGCTAGGGTGGCCTGTTGGATATGGACGACATGTATACACCCATGAGGGGATGTATGAGGGTCTATGGACCTCAGATGTCGCGTGCACGAAAGCATGCACGAATGGAATCTTTTCTCGTGTGAAAAGGACCACTCGATAAGTGGAAAAAGTCACTTTATAAGTGCATAAAGGCACTTGATAAGTGAATGAAGAAGAGGATAAGTAAAAGGGCTAATATAGGCTAATAAGCTTATATGTAGTTATTTCCTACAATAACTACCCCTAAAGCCTATAAATAGGACCCAAGGGTAAGGCTTTTAAACCATTCCATCCATGCCATAAGTTTGCATAAGGCAACTTTGTTCTTCTTCTCCATTTCCATTAAATTCTTCTTCTAAATAGAGATTTAGACGGTGAAACGCTGCTTCGATCCTCCGTGACGAAGTACCGACCGTTGTGGCAAATCCGAGGGCGAAGTTTAGAGACTACGGTGCCACGTATGCGAACGTAAGTCTCTCCTCTTCATTCAATCCTAACATCATCGTTTTGACAGGATCTGACATTGGTATCAGAGCCATACGGGTTCGCTCCGGTCTCACCATGAACAAGGCGTTGTATTTTTCACGAATGAGTTTCCTACCAGTATGGATATGGTAGGAGCACATCGTGACGGAGAGAATTGCAGCAGTTGTTCTTTTCACGTTAGAGTCTTCTGTCATTACGGATATGGCAGGAACTCTCCGTGACGGGAAGAACTGACCATTCATCTCGCCAAACCCGCACTCTTCATGGATGCTGAGTCTCCATTCAATAGGGAATGTGAACTCTCTTCATGTGGAGCGTGAAGTTTGTGGTCGTGAAGGTATGTTATTTTTTTGGCACACGGCCATTGAAGCATAACTACTTTCTCGATGAACATGTGTCTCATCGAAGAAGATGGAGATGGCGGTTACAAAACTTCTCATCGGAGAAGATGACCTCTTTGGTGCATGATCGCCATGGCCATATGGGCCATGGAGGCTATGCACCCCCCTCCCCATGCGGAGGGGGTTGGCTACGGCCAATGACCACCAAAGACACCACCCCTTTGGGGTGTGTGTGCAACCGGACCCCTCAAGAGGGGAGGCCGGCCATGGCCAAGAGGCCATGGCCGGCCGGCAAGGGCCAAGGGGCCCTTGCCACGGCCAGGCCAGGGCCAAGGGGCCCTGGCCACGGCCAGGGCCAACCTTGGCCTCGGTCAGGCCAGGGCCAAGGGGCCCTGGCCGGCCTCAGGCCAAGGCCTGGCCGGCCCTGGCCTCAGGCCAGGGCCAGCGCCCTGGCCTCGGCCTCGGCCAGGGCCTGGCCACTGTCGGCCCTGGCCGAGGCCAGGGACAGGCCACTGCCGGCCCTTGGCCTCGGCCAGGGCCAAGCCCCGGTCAGCCCAGTAAATGGGGGGACTTGCATGGGCGGTGGCTTACATGGCCGGTCTCTACGGAGCCGGTGGCAGTTGACTGCGGTAAAATTCCCCTGTAGGAGGGGAGCGCCTAGATCCATACGGGAGTCAGCGGTGGTGGCTTACAGAAAACTCCCCTCAAGGGGTGTTCGGCCTTGGCCAAGTTGCGATGGCAACTCTCTCTTCGGAAGGGAGAAGAATCCGGCCTTGGCATGGCCACGACACGACCCCGGCAATGGCCGGGGAATTGTCGAAATATTTCGGCTATGTCACCCTGTAAGGGGGTGTAGACCTTGTCGAATATTTTGCAAATACAACAAGGGTATTATGTTTAGTACCATAAGGGTACCAAGTTGAAATTCCCTAAATTTTTTTTGAAAAATACGTTTTTCAAAATCGCTTTTCCGCTGCAAAGTACTATAAGAGTATTGTTATTTGATAAAGTGATGGGGAAATATTGAAAGTTGTTCTAGATGGTGATTGGGATCGTAATGACTTTTCCGATTCTAGAACAACATCTTCAATATTTTTCGAAAGTAACTTATCAAATATAATAATATCATTCCAAGTGGGTTTTTCCAAGTGGGAGTGATATTAAACTAGTCTGAAATTTCCACATTCGATTGATTCAGCGTCTCAATGGATCATGATTCGGCCAGTGGTCTTTTGGACTAGTTTGTGGGACACCTCGGCTATGTCTGGGGGTAGTGAACCATGGACTAGCCATTCCCCTGGTCGGTCCGCTGGCCGAGACTGCTGAATTATGAAAATGTCTAAAATGATGACTATAAATATGAAATTTATGCAATGTTTTTTGATCGAACCTTCGTTTTATGTCTTTTGCAGCATTTTAAAGCTAAAATGTCTTCTGCCGCGAAGAATATCGTCGCTGAGTTGAACAAAGGTGAAAAACTCAACGGCGATAATTACAAACTATGGTCCATAAAGATACAATATGTTCTAGAGGAGCAAGATGTGCTCGAAACTCTAAAGAACATAATGATTGAACCTAAATTGGGCAATACGGCCCAACACAGAAGAGACAAGGAAGCTTTTGAAGCTTGGTCTCGGAAGAACAAGATTGCTCGCATTACGTTGCTATCAAATATGGCAGACGACATAATGCGGATCTTCCGAGAGTATGACCTAGCCATGGACATATGGTCCAAGCTAGAGGAGAAGTTTGGTGGCACCTCGTTATCCAAACTTCGTTCTTTAACTATAAGATTCGATTCGTACAAGAAACGTCCAGATCATTCCATGGGGAAGCATCTGCGACATATGGCGAATCACATCTCAGAGTTAAAGGATGCATGTCATGTGCTCACTGATGAGCAACAAATCCAAGCAGTCATACGTTCCCTATCAAATGGGTGGGACCAAATGAAGATGCATCTCACTCATAATGAGAGCATCAAGAACTTCAGCGATGTTTCTAAGCACCTCGAGTTAGAGGAAGAGCGGCTTGCGGCCGCCAAGCCAAGTGCAGAAGTGCACATGGTTGCTAGTTCCTCACACGGGGGAAAGAAAAGGAAAAATCGTTCGAAGTTTACTAATGAACGTAATAAGCAACCAGAGTCTACCAAGAAACCCAAACATAAGGGTGGGCACAAGAAATGGCACACGAAGAAGGACTTGAAGAAGATCAAGTGTTTCAAGTGCAACAAGTTAGGTCACTATGCTCGTTCATGTACGAGTGGAGGTGACGAGGTACCTTGTAATAATACTAGTTACATATGTGTTTCTAGTTCAATATTTCTTGTAGAATCTAATCCTTTTTGGATAATTGATTCAGGTGCCACCGACCACATAGCAAGGGACAGACAGTCCTTCGTGGAGTATAACCGGATACCCCAAGGAACGAAGTGGATCTATGTAGGAAACAACACACGTGTTGAAGTGAAAGGCGTTGGGACGTGCAAGCTCATCTTGGACAACGGCCGCACTATCCTACTTCATGATGTTCTCTTCGCTCCGGATATTCGAAGGAATATTATATCTATGGTCGTTTTAATGGGTAATGGTTATAGTTGGTTCTTTCATAGTTGTAAAGTGGACTTGTCTTGTAATAATTCTTTAATTGGTTCTGGGTTTGTTTTCAAAGAATTTGTTGTATTAAATACAATGTATGATTGCTCATTTTATAATAAAAAATTTCCTTGTTGCAAATTCATCAGATTATGATTCAGATGTAATTTGTTGGCATGCAAGGCTTGGTCACATTGGACCAACATGAATGGATAGACTTGCCAAATGTGTCCTTCTATCCAATGTTTCAAAGGTCGAAATGTCGACTTGCGAACATTGCCTTGTAGGGAAATCTTGTCGCAAGCCGTTTGGAACTGGCACAAGGGCCGATGTTCCATTACAGCTCATCCATTCGGACATATGTGGTCCGATGAATGTCAAGACAAGACGCGGGAAGTCCTACTTCATCACTTTTATTGATGACTTCACCCGATTCGGACATATCTATTTGATATCCCACAAAAGTGAAGCATTAACATGCTTTAAAAACTATATGAGTTTGGTGAAAAATCAATTAGATCGCAAGATTAAGGTCTTGCGAACCGATAGAGGCGGTAAATACCAATCAACAAGTTTTAAGGAACTTTGTGATGAAAAAGGCATAGTTCATCAGGTAACTATGCCTTATACTCCGCAACAAAATGGTGTTGCAGAAAGGAGGAATATGAATTTAATGGAAATGGTCCGTTCAATGATGGCACAAGCCAACTTGCCAATCACCTTTTGGGGTGATACATTATTGACGGTCGCTTTCATTTTAAACCGCGTACCCTCGAAATCAGTTAGCTCCACTCCTTATGAGTTGTGGAACCAAAGGTCTCCTGACTTAAGCATTTTAAAACCTTGGGGATGTGCATCCTATGCACATATTTCCTCCCATAAGTATGACAAACTTGGGCCAAGGGGAAGGAAATGTATCTTTATACGATACGCAGAAAACTCCAAAGGTTATGTTTTCATTGGTCAGGAAGACAATGGATGACTAATTGAATTTGAGTCGAGGGATGTCACTTTCTTGGAAAACGAGTTTCCAAGACAGGGCGAGATAAGTCAGGACTTATCTCTCTTTGAGATTTATGATCAAGAAATATTACCTCATTCGAGTGGGAGAATTCTTGGTGAAGACGAAAATACGTTTCAACCTTCACCAATGGATGATACGAATGATGCGAATCCTATTCCATACGGGAATAATGATCCAAGTGGGAGCATTTCTAACGACATTCCAAGTGGGAGTGATATTAGAATTGATCTAAATTCGAGTCAACAAGGACTTGTAGAAACTCAAATACGACGTGGTAGTCATACAAGGTTAGCTCCTCTAAGATTTGAGGATGAATTTCCACAAACCTTTATGACTTTACTACAAGAAGATGACGAGCCTACTACTTTCAAACAGGCCGTATCATGCCCTGCAAAAGACAAATGGATAGACGTGAAGAAGGAGGAATTAGAATCCATGAAAGTTAACCAAGTCTGGGACTTGGTTGACTTACCCAAAGGACGTAGAGCTATTGGGAACAAATGTGTTCTCAAGATCAAGCATAAGGCTGATGGCTATATAGACAGATATAAAGCTCGCCTTGTCGTAAAAGTTTTTACGCAACAGGAAGGGATAGACTACGAAGAGACCTTCTCACCTGTTGTGCGTTTTACCTCGATTCGATTGATTCTGGCTATGGTAGCTTGCTTAGACCTCGAATTACATCAAATGAATGTAAAGACTGCCTTTCTAAATGGAGAATTGGACGAGGAGATTTATATGGAACAACCAACAGGGTTTGTAAAAGAAGGAAACGAACATAAGGTTTGTAAACTTCGTAAGTCCATATATGGTCTTAAACAATCCTCGAGGCAATGGTATATACGATTTCAAGAAGTTGTCTTATCGAATGGTTTTTCTATGCTTGATGAAGATAACTGTGTATATATCAAGAGGATTAAGAGCAAGTATGTTATTATGTCTCTATATGTAGATGACATTTTAATAGCCGGAAATGACAAGGGCTTTGTGATGGATATCAAGGCTAGACTTTCATCAGTTTTTGAGATGAAAGACATGGGAGAAGCCGCATATATCCTTGGAGTTAAGATTTCAAGGAATCGTTCGTAGAAACTTCTCTCTCTTTCACAAGAGACTTATATAAAGAAGGTTCTAGAACGTTTTAATATGCATGACTGCAAGTCCATTGATACTCCTATAAGCAAATGCGGTAATTTATGTCTGAAATCGTGTCCAAAGAACCAAAAGGAAAAGGAAATTATCGAAAAAGTTCCATATTCCAGTGCAGTTGGTAGTCTAATGTACGCTATGATGTGTACAAGACCGGACATCTATTTTGTCGTTGGAATGGTAAGTCGTTACCAATCCAATCCAGTGCAAGTACACTGGAAAGCGGTTAAGAGGATAATGTTGTATCTTAAAGGAACTGCAGACTATGCTTTATGCTATCAAGGAGATGCCTTGAGGCTCGAAGGCTACACTGATGTTGATTGGGCGGCTGATCTCGATGAGCGACGATCGACCTCAGGATATGTTTTTCTACTCGGATCTGGTGCAATATCCTGGAGTAGCAAGAAACAATCATGCATCGCACTTTCAACTATGGAAGCCGAGTTTGTAGCATTTAGCATGGCAGTCCAAGAAGCTGTTTGGCTTAGGAAGTTCTTTGACAAGCTAATTGATGCAAGTGACTCAGGTGCTGTACCAATACACAGTGACAGTCAAGCATCTATAGCCTATGTCAAAGATCCAAAATTCCATTGTAAGACCAAACACATTGATATCTGCTACAAATTTGCAAAATACTATGATAAGACTAAGAAGGTAGACATTAGGTACATATCTACGCATGAGATGATAGCGGATCCGCTTACGAAGGCGATCCCAAGAGATGTGTTTTACAAACACTTATCATCTCAAGGATTGCGTAAGAGCTGAGTTGTACCAGTGTAAATTCCCATGTCTATGAAAGATCAAATTTAATAAAAGAATAAGTTCTTTTCAACATTGCATATGAGTTTCTTGAAAATGTTTGTGTACATTTCTTTTAATCTCAGCTGTTTTTTATGTATGTCGGACAGATTGAGGTTGGCTCTCTCACATGAGCAACCGCCTTTATTCTATCAGACGGATAAGATAAAGATGAGACCTGTTTAAAGTCAAAATCATCAGACGGATGATTTAAAGTCATGACTTAAACAAAATGGTCGTATGAAAGATCTGCATCATATGGATGCTTACAAAATATCTAAGAAGATTTTTGAAATCTTATCTGTCTTATGCGGGATGTGGGTCCACGAAATAAATGAGTAGTAAAAGGGACTCAAAGTCAGACATTGTGGTGTCTGACCATCATCCTTACAACATCATTAAGACATACGCTCCCTGGGAAAGGAGTGATGTTGTAATACGTATTCATACTACGTATGCATTTGACCATTGGGTTAGAATAGTAATTGTGTTTACTATTATGTGAGACCCAAAGACCACATGGGTCTTAACTTCTTACCCTTATGGACTCTAATTGGTTCCTTTAGATTTGACTGGGTGATCGCTATCTTAGCATGTTGCTTATGGACTATGGTAAATTCGGTCCGACGGGGCATGTTAGAAAAACGAGTCAAGTCAAGATCGAAAGGATCGCAAGAAGAGGAAGATTAATTTCATATTCACATTTGAACTTTAGAGATTCAAAGCTGGCCAGCCAATTGTAATCCAGATGGGATTCAATTGTTGAATATAAAGTATGAGAAATGTGAAGAAATAATCTCGGGTAAAGCATGCGTTGATCTACTCAACTTTGCACCTCGAGGAGTGTTGTGTATCTCTAACAAGTGCACAACGGTGGACTCTATACGCATGATGGTCACACGGTCTATTTCTCGGTATGATAAACAGAAGAACTAAAGGAAAATATGTTTTCTTATAATTCCCTCAATTGTGAGTGGGAGATGTTGGATATGGACGACATGTATACACCCATGAGGGGATGTATGAGGGTATATGGACCTCAGATGTCGCGTGCACGAAAGCGTGCACGAAGGGAACCTTTTCTCGTGTGAAAGGACCACTCGATAAGTGGAAAAAGTCACTTTATAAGTGCATAAAGGCACTTGATAAGTGAATGAAGAAGAGGATAAGTAAAAGGGCTAATATAGGCTAATAAGCTTATATGTAGTTATTTCCTACAATAACTACCCCTAAAGCCTATAAATAGGACCCAAGGGTAAGGCTTTTAAACCATTCCATCCATGCCATAAGTTTGCATAAGACAACTTATGTTCTTCTTCTCCCTTTCCATTAAATTCTTCTTCTAAATAGAGATTTAGACGGTGAAACGTTGCTTCGATCCTCCGTGACGAAGTATCGACCGTTGTGGCAAATCTGAGGGCGAAGTTCAGAGACTACGGTGCCACGTATACGAACATAAGTCTCTCCTCTTCATTTGATCCTAACATCATCATTTTGACAGGATCCGACACGGCCCTCTCGTCAGCTTTGGATTTGTCGGCCAGTGCCACGGCCCTCGCGGTGTCCAACCTCTCGGCCTCGGCTGAAAGCTCAGAGATCCGAGTTTCCATCGAGCATGCCCAAACCTCGGCCTCCTGAGCCACTTCTTCAGTGGCCTCAACTGCCACCTGCTTTTGAGCAAGGCTCAACTCCGCATCGGCGAGCGCCACGGACTGGCGCCACAACGACAGACCAACTGAGGATAGCTACAACAGGGGAAAAATCAAGGGTCAATGGTGTCCACCAAAGAATATACACCAGGTTGCACGTAACCTTACCTGTTGACCGCAGAGCACTACAAAGGCAGCCAACCTGTCACCCTTCACCTCGTCCAGTACGGACCGGTCCTAGGGGAGGCAGGAGTTCTCAGCCAGCAGAGTAGCAACACCACAGACAGTGAAGACGGACTCCTTTGATCCCACCGAAAAGCGAGGGCAGAGCTGTTCACTCTTCAGCTGCAGAAGGTCGGCCTCGGCGGACCTAAAAATGCCCAAGGACCGCTCATAATCTGTGGGAAGCGAACCCGAGCAGACTATAGAGAAGCCACCCCAAGGCCACTAGTCCTTGTAGTGCTTAAAGTGTGAGGGGGATGAGGGGGCCTTGGAGGCTGGGACGACCCCAGGAAGAACCCCGTAGGGGTAAGGACCCGCGCCTTCTTCCTCTCTGCTTTCCCTTGGTCTAGCGACGAGCGCTTCCTTGCCCTCCTCTCACCATCGCCAGGCAGATCTCTCCCAGCCTAAGATGACACACCTCGCTGCTTCGAGCAAACATCCAAGACGTGATCGCCTCTCCTTGGGCTGGGCTAGGGAAGAGAAATCGGAAAGACGTGCGGAGATGAACCTCGGATGGCCCCATCTGACAAGGCAGAGGTGATGAGATGACCAAGGGTTAAGGGAAAAGTCGGACACAAGAAAAGGTAACTTACCGGTAGGCCACACGGTCCTCCTTAAAACATGATCGGTGATGAGGACCTTGATGTGCCGCTCACTAGCAGGGACCACAGACAATTTGTCGATCGCCTCGAGCTCCGCATTGGTGAGGCTCCTCCCCTCCAGAGTTAGTGAACGAGGACTACCCAAGCGAACCAGGAAATCTACCTCCTTGGGGTGGGTCACGAACACATATTCCTCTTTGCAATGCTCCACTGAGGACGGTAGCCCCGACACAAAATTCCTACCCTTCCGAGTGGTAATGTAAAACCAGGCGCCCGACTTTTGGTGGCACATACGGTAAAAGTAGCAGAAGAGGGGCAGGGTCGGCTCAACTCCATGGAGCAAACACAATACCAAAAACCCCACCAGGGACCCAATGGCATTGGGACTGAACTGACAAAGGGCGAGTCCAAATGCAGACAAGAATACGGCCACAAAGGGATGAAGGGGGAACCGCAACCCAAACAAAAAGCTCTTCACATACACCCCGACCTCATAATGACCGGGGAAGCAGATCCTATCATTCATCGAGGGGGCCCTGGCACGATGAGGGAGATGAAGGAACGAGGAACGAAGCACTCCCATGGAGGTAGCGCAGGCCACCGACGGCTGCTCCATCACCTCTGGGCACCCCAAAAGGATCGCCCCCAGCCATATGGATCTCGGTGCCCGTTCTAGGAAGCACAGCACGCGCGGTAGTTGAAGCCACAAGCCCCCCCGTGTGGCCATGCCCGAATATCGACTGGCTTGCCCCAAGAGTAGAGGAGGAAGACGAAGAACACATGGCAAAGGACCTCCAAAAACTGACATCGAATGCAAAAATGACGAAGGGGAAAGCGACGCTGAAGGGGCAGAACCTTCACCTATAGGGTAACGGCCTCCACTTATACAACACTCTCTGGATTCCCTCCGTCATCTCCAACCGCTCGTTCCTGCATACGTGTTAACATCCCATGAAGGGTACACCCAAGGGGCTGGAGAATTCTTGATGCCATACGCTATGCTGACTCTCATTTAATGCACCTTCTCGACTGACGTGCCCGTCAAATCCACCGTATCACATCACTTGGATTGAACCGCCACAAGTCGAATGGCCTGAGCGATGGGGATAATTGATATAACCCCCGAATAGGCTGGAGAAAGGCGAACCGACCGCTAGGCCCAGAACTTCACTGGGCTCCGGCCCAAATGGGGCCCAGGAGCGGGTTGGGAAGCAGTGGCCCAAGACTAGCATTCGACAGACGGTTGAGCCCGCTCCAAGGGGTAACCGCTCCCCAGATCGCACCCGCCTTGCTTGCCATTGATGGGACCAACAATGCAGGCGGGCACAGAGGGAAGAATGATAAACGCCATGAATGCGTTGACATGCGAGACTCCTATAAGAGACCCGAATAACAGAACGTAGGTGATCGAATTTTGGATACTTGACACCCAGGTATACCAAATCTCCACACATCTTTCTTCCACCTTACATTTCTCCTCCATAGCTCGGCATACGAACTCGTGCTTGGTCTTTTCGTGAACCAAACTCGGTTCCATCGAAGCAATTTGTAAGGTCCCTGGCTATGAGGAAAACACTAGAAGGGGGTTGAATAGTGTTTATACAATTTAAAATGATAATTACACCAAATTAAATTCATAACCAACAATTAATGCGGAATGAAAATAAACCCTAAAATGAAATAATGCAAACACAATGATGTTTCAAGGGGTTCGGATTACCCAAGTCAACTCCCGACTTGTTCCCGGTAATCCTACGTCCCTTCCACCCGGATACCACCGGATACTCAAGTTAGAACCCTAACTTGAGGTTTCCTTAAAACCCACTTATAGCAAACCTACAAGTGAAATCGAAGTACACTCGATGTCCCTGACTCCCACAACTTGGGAGCAAGCAAACCACTCTCACAACCCGAGTAAATCAAATAACGAAAGCTATGAAATATGAAATACAACACTTACAATCACCTATACCTTGAAGTAGAACTTGAAGGAGAGTGTGTTGTGTATTGATGTCTCTCTTGGAAGAGAGGAAAGCCCTTTCTCTTGACTGCACCAAATGCCTAGAAGATTTCTCTTTGGTTCTAGGTTGGAGAGAAAGAGATTGAAAGATAAGAATTCTAGGGCTTTGGGATTTTGAGAGCTTAGATCTAGGAAGATTGAAAGCTTGAATGGTTGAGCAAAGGAGTAACCTCTCAATGGAACAATAGAGACATCTTTTATAGGTTTCTCAAATCCCTCAAACAGAATCCCCAAGACCCCCTTTAAAATCCGTGGAGAAAAACCCAACGGATAGAATTTGCACACGCGACCGTTGACTGTTGAACAAAACACAGTCGACTGCTGCACTGTGTCAGAGGGTAGGTGAGAATTCAAACGGTAACTTACCACGTGGACAGTCGACTGATGAAGAGAAGACAGTCGACTATAAATCCAACAGGCGACTATAATTCCTTCTACAGGCGACTGGTCGCAATATGGATAAGCTGAGAAAGTCTTGGAAAATACTGGGAAGACAGGACATGCGACTGATGTGGAACACACAGGTGCCTGTGCCATGGGCAGGCGACTATGAAACCAACATCAGTCGACTGTCACAAACCCTGACATTTTCCAGAGAGATAAGTCTGCAGAGAAGCTCCAAGACAGACGATTGTTGAAGCATTGAAAGTCAACTGTAAATACAACATTAGTCGACTGGCACTAGAACTAGAAATATTCCAGAGAGCAAGTTCTGCAGTGTAATCATGGACAAGCGACTGTTGAAGCATTTACAGTCGACTGTGCCTTAGATAGGCGACTATAAATACAACATCAGTCGACTGACCAGATGAAACTGAGAATGATATTTGGGCTGAAGATAGACATGCGACTGAATAACAAATCACAGTCGACTGTCTCTTGGACATGCGCCTGTAAATTGTACAGCAGTCGCGTAAAACAGTTAACTCTTAGAAAGCCCAAAGATCAACTGATTAAGTATGTGCATAACAGGCGACTATAGAACAAATCACAGTCGATTGTTTTTAGACAGGCGACTGTAAAACGTTCAGCAGTCGACTGTTGAAATCACAACATGCATATTCTTGAGAATTATTAATTGGAGTCTAAGAAAAATTGATCTAATGATTTCCTAATACTGAAATAAGGATGTGTGTGTGCTCCAACATAGTTCTACTTCTAAGCTACATACTAGAGGAGAAAACGAAGATTACATTTGTAGAACCCTCTCTTCTATCCAAGTATGAGCTTGAAGTCTTCTAGGAGCTTCAATCACCATCTTTGATCATCTAATCCACTTTTCTTGCTTTCATTGATCTTTGTGTGTCATCCATGGCTATTTGATCTTCAAGATATGCTTAGGCAATGGATTAACTGCAAATAGAAGATTAGTCACAAGTATTTATGTTTGCTCATCATTAACACCAAGTAGGGAGAAGTCCAATACTCAACATTCTCCCCCTTTTTGATGATGACAAACAAACATAAACAAAAAGATAAATAATTGTGCTTAAAGAAAACTTACTCCCCCTACATAGATGCCAATCAAGTTAGTCAATAAATATTAGGGCATCTATAGATCAAATGAAGCAAATAAGTAAGATATGCATGAGTGACATGATTTTCTAGAAATCTTGAAATCTAGTATTTTATAATCCATGTTCATTATATCTTACTCTCCCTGAATCTATGGAAACTTCAATCTTAGATTCAAGTTTAGAATTAGAATTTACTTAGCACATAATTATGATATGTTTATTTTGTAGAGAGATGTATGCCCTTGTGGCTATTTATCTTAATAAACATCTTGTTCAATAAATAAAAGTATGCTTTCTGGTAAGAATATTGTCTGAGTTATTTCGATTTATTAATTACTTAGACTATTCTGTTGAAAGCATTTGAATTTTTCAAAAGGATTTGGACTCAATTTTGGTTTTCCCTCCATTTGCTTTAGTCCCACATTGCTTGGGCAAAACACTTGGAGGAGTTTATATAGAGTTTGTAGTGCCTTAGTGGTGTGCCCCTTGGCGTATGACTCTTTTGTGAAGGGGAGAGGACTTACACAAAATGACACGCGCGCGCGTGTCGCCGACGCCGACGCCGACGCCGTGCCGTGTCGTGCGATGCGTGTGTGTGGTTATTATTTTTTGGAAGAAAAAATATTAATTTTTGAAATTTGAAATTTGAAATTGAAACGTTTGAAATTCAAAACAGTTATAGAAACGGTTTTGAAAATTTAATCTCAGATCTGCATTTACTCCCTTTGATTTATTCCTTATTTACTCACCCTATTAACTGCCAAAATAAATTCTTAAACGTTTTAATTGCTATAACGTTATTTTTATTTTCCTTTAAGAGGGAGAGGGCTGATTCGTTTCCATAGAGAAAAATATTGCGAAAATTTTCGACAGCCACCATTTCTTTTTCGTCCCCAAATTTTCCAAAACTATCACTGATTCCGAGCAGTCAAGGTTGGTGTTGTTCTTGGTGCTTCTTCCTGTGCAGAGAAGCTCCTTCCACAGAGGCGATTTCTAGGCTATTTTATCCTGGGGACGTCGTGGCCGTACACTACTGCACAAACTTGGGCAGAGCCACGAAACGTCTTAAGGAGAGCGACTTAGTCCGCGACTCAACCCAAGACTTCGGTAACATCGTTCCTATCATTTTCTTCTTTCTGCGGCAACATATTCCCTTGGATTCAAAGTTAGATCAGACATGTTTCACGATGTAGATTACGATTATGAGAAATGTCTGACCAATAGCAGCTTGAATCTAAAAAGAGTTCATGGTCATAGATGTGTCGAGATTGGGATATCGACACATTGGACAGACCATTGTGTCTTAGTCTAGTTGGTCTCATAACCATACTACTTGGCGAAGTCGGAGACAAGGCACATGTGCTCATTAGAGAATGAGTCCACTGAACGACCCAAATAAAGAGTTATTAAATGGTTAAACATTAACTAACTGTCATTAATAACTCTAAGTGATGATAGGTAAGTTGGTCCTTAGGACTTGAGATCATTATACGAAGCTGTGTGTGAACTGTGTCACTTAGGTCTAAAGATCTAGCTTCGAGACAAGGCCTGCTGAAAGATCTTAGGCTGGGTGACACTCGAAGCGTATGAGCTGAGTAATGATCAATAGAGGATTCGTCTCTTCCGTTAATGAGAAGTTAGTGTCACAGGTCAGTACGACTCTCGGTAAAACCTTGGCCAAGGTATGTTGTAAGATGTACGACATGAATGTACCAGAGACCGACGTATACTGACCACTGCTAGCTAGTGGGGTTGACAGATTTCCATACCCTTGGCTAGATAAGTGACATAGTTGTGACGAAGGGACTAAAACTGCAGAAATCATCACGGTCACAGTCAGAGATATCCTGTTGGCACTCTTGCCAACGAGTCAATCATGTAATCGATGATTCTGAAACAGTGACGACACCTACTGCTAGTGGTCACTGTTGTCTAGAGACTTCGAGTCTCAACCTATAGTAAGGTCAGGCTGTAGGGTCTCACACCGAGTAATATTCACGTCTTAGTAATAGAAAGATCGTATAGAGGAATGCATTTGAAGCAATGAGATTGTTGAATTCACAAGTTGGTTGTGTGGATAGAGCATTTGGGATTGGAGGGGATTTCATGAGGAATCCACGGGATCAAACTGTGTAGGAAACGGAGCTCGTATGAGCCCAGAAACGCAAGAAAGGCACAAGAAGAAGTGGGTTAGACCCACTTGGGGCAAACGGGCACAGCCCGCTGTTCGCAACGGGCGCAGCCTACTGGGAACAGCGGGCTCGCCCGCTGGTTACAGCTGGCCGTGCGCCCGCCTGGGTGTGCCTTAGCAGGCGCGCCCAGATGCCTTAGGCGGGCGCGCCTGCTAATCTTAGCGGGCGTGCCCGCATCTTAAGTCGTTTCTAATTAGGGTTTTGTGAAACCCTTGACGGCTACGAAATGTGGGTTTTTGCTCAACTTTGAGCAATTGTTTGAAGGGTCAAACGAACTCGGATTTTGTCACCGTTTGTTCCTACGCGTTCACCATTCCTAGCCCTTCGAAATGATAACTTGTATCATATCTAGGGCTCAATGGTGAGTGAGAATTAATTGATTGAAGTTAGACTTTTGTGAAAGGTATTCTAACTAAATTGAATTAATTCTAATCCTATTCCAAATTGATTGTCCCACATTGCTCGTGACAAAAGAAGCAGAGCGTGCCTCCTATATAAATAGGTGTGCACTCCCTTCTTTGTTTTTTGCACCAAGTCTCTGATTACAGAGCTCCGGATATTTTGAGCAAACTCAATCAAGACTTAAAATTATTCTTTTCCTCTATTAATTTTCATGTCCTCCAACCGAGTCCTAGCAAGGCAACGGGGAGGTCCGAATCTGATTCGGAAGTCTACGACACGGGTTTACACAAGTGAAACTTTCTACGGCTAGTGATGGGCTCGGAGGCAAGGTGCGGCTCGGGAGCTGATCCAGTTCGCGACGAGGAGCAACGTAATGCGGTTCGGGATGCGGCTCAGATTTTAGAGTGCAAGATGGTGCAGAACATCTTGCCCTATCCAAGGCAAGATTCTGGGTGAGTTATATTTATATATAGATATGCATTTCATTCTAAGTTGTAGTTAGAACTTTCTCGAGTTGATCATACCCAACTCGAGTCAGTAGATATTCCTGGCTTAGGGATTTTTCCTTAGGGCAGTAATTATTAAATTGTTTAATAATTGTTTTTTCGCTGCTTATTTAATTTTGTTCGTCCGGCTTAGGACGAATTTGTTTAAATTAGCCCTAAGGGACCTTGAAAATCCCTACATATTTCTCTCCCCCTATGGTATTATCCAAAAGGTGGGAGTAAAATAACAACAACAATAGTGCTAAATATGTACTAAAACAATCATGAGAGCATAAAGATAGGGTGTATATCAAAAGTGATGCCAACAAATTTTCGGAGAAAAACTAATAACAAAGGGGCATCTCATTGATATACAAACCAAAAAATCATAAAAAACATAAAACTTAGTTGACTAAGGAATGAGAATCTAATATCAACATTACATACCAAATGATAAAATCGTCTCAAATCACATCATATATATATGATAGCATACAATGAGACAATATCACAAATTTTTCACACAATTAACATTAACAATGAGACAAAGTGTGAAGCCACAAATGAAGTAAAAGCAACGTCATATATATTTTTTTGAAAACCCAGAAAAATCCCCAACCCCCTCCCCCTATCTTCGGCTTTTTTAAGGAGGGTAAGGCGAGAGCCCGGTCGAGACTATGCAAACTGGGGGGTGACCGTCGTGCCCCCAACGGCCCCCGGGTTAGTCCGAGAGGGGAGATGTAGCCCCAGGGTAAATAATTCCACAACAAATTCCACAATAATTACCAAGTCACGACGGCCATAGGCCTCGAACCCCGCACCCCTTGGCTTTGGAGCGGAATGACTTACCACTGGGACACCCTCTCGTGGGCACAACGTCATACACACACACACACACACACACACACACACACACACACACACACACACTAGTCATAACCCGTGCCCGCGGGCACGGTTCAGTTAAGATTTTTCCTCGCAAAATCTTTGTTTCCCAAAAAATTATTTTCACAGCCAAAATTTAAAAGAACAACAAATTTGCGTAAAAATATTTAACGGCACATGCACCTTCGACGCGGAACAAACAAATTCGACGCATGTGCCTTCGATACAGAATAACAAATTCGGCGTGGGCGCCTTTGGAGCGGAAGAACAAATTCGACATTGAATAACAAATTCGGCACGGCGCCTTCGGCGCGGAACAACAAATTAGCGTGAAAAAATTTAACGTGAAACAACATATTAGCGTGAAAAAGTTTAGCGCGTACACCATCGGCCCAGAACAACAAATTCGGCGTGGACGCCTTCGGCCCAGAACATCAAATTTGGCCTAGAATAACAAATTCGGGACATCGCCTTCAACGCATAACTACAAATTAGCGTGAAAAAATTTAGCGTGAAACAACAAATTAGCGTGAAAAATTTTAGCGGGCGCCGAATTTGAAAAAAATGGCGTGAAACAACAAATTAGCATGAAAAATTTTAGCGGGCACCGAATTTGAAAAACATTAGCGTGAAACTACAAATTAGCGTGAAAAGATTTAGCGGTCGGGTGCCTTCGGAGCCAAAGGCGATGGCGATAAATTTTGTATGTGAAACTGTTAAGAACATATTACCTCCAAACATTGAGTTGGGTGTGACTGGTGCAAATGCACCAAGGCTCCAATGAAGATCTCAGTGTTATGATGTATCCTCTCAGGCCCATATAAAGTTCAAATTACACCACATGTTAACCTGTCAGTGTGTAGTAGGCATGTGCCTTTTGTAGTGAAAGTTGACGTCTGTTGCCAATTGCCACTGTTAAGGTAGGGTTCTAGCCTTTCATGCCTGTTTGTGTGGTCATCATGGCTTAGAGCTGACAACAGCCTGAGAACTCTCTCAAGATTCTCATGGATGCTGAAGCCTGGAAACAATCATGAGTGGACATCTTCTGTTTTCTATATGGTTTCTTTTTTTCCTTTGTTGAAAAGGCAGTGGGTAATATATTTGAATTAGACCCCTCTTGTTTAGTGTGAAGTAGTGTTTAGATTACAACTCATTTGCTCTACAGATACCATAAATAACACCTGATAAGTGCAGTGATTATCTCAAGGAGCAAACATTGATCCTAGGTCAAGTTGTAGGAAGGGGCCCCCCCACAAAAGGGTCCAAGGCCCGTACTAAAACTCATGGTAATGGGCTTAGCCACAGATTGTGTTTTTGAATCCTGCAGCAAGACATCCATCGGTTCAGTTCAGACTCACAAAATCATAGCAAAAGCTTTAGACTCATTTTGGGGACTAATACCATATCATTGACTGCAAGATTAAAAAGTCCATTACAAACACAGAACATGCTTTTAAGCTAATCCAACAACAACCCATCAACAAAAACGCTCAATCCTAGCAAGAAACCATAGCTGCCTCTCTCTCTGATCATATATTATCATCATCTGCAACAAAGAAGAAGGATATTTCAAAAAAAACAATGCAATAGTTGTATTTCAAAAAAAACAAAGCAAATTTCTTAAGCTTGATATTTTCATCCCATTTGGTCTCTTTGTCGCGTGCAAACTTACATCGTAATCTTCATGACAGTCCCATTGCTAACTAAATCTCATCATGCTCTTGTACGTCATAAGCCACCACACACATCCAAGCATCCCCTGTATTAAATTGCACAAAAAGAAGATAAAAGAAGAATAAATTATTGTAAATAAATGCGATTCTTGCTCTACTTCATTGAGATTTGAGTACTTCTCACTTACCCATAATATGCATAAACAATAGAAAGGCAGTCCGTCATCTTCCCTCGTAAGCAAATATTAGACAAATAGCTAAGTTTCTATACGTCATAATCTCATCATCAAAATTTATGCAGGGATTCTCATGCAAGATTCAGATATCATTTACATTACATCATATTACCTCCAAAAATCATCAGAAATACAACTATTTAAAGATTGCTTGGTTCAGAGTCCTCCATTCCATTTGCGCATGAGCTACTGATGGAGAAAAAGAAGCTGGTTAAAAAGACATGCGCAACACAATTGGGGTTTGTTTTCTTATTTTTTTTCTGTTAATGTGATTTTCTTGCTGCAATGAACAAAATGTCATAAAACAGCAAAAGCGTTAGACCAACAGTTTAATAGTGAAGATGTTCTAAGAAAATTCAGCTTTCAATATCAACTCAAATATTGAACTATACTTGAATGCAGTTCGAATTTAGGCATGTGAATTTAGGCATTGGATAATAAGATATTGGCGTGATTTCTGTGAAATGAATAATTCAAACTAAGAGTGTTCTATTTGCATGTTTTCTATTTGATATGAGAACTAAGAGTGTTCTGTAAAATATGTCTATTAACAAATTTAGCATCCTGCTTGTGATTGCTACATTAAATATAATCCTTGCATTATGTATTAGTGTATCCCATGTGAACATAGAGATTAGTATATATATCGTGCATCTGTAACTCATGTCCAAAAGGACACGGTTGTTAGTAACTCTTTGATCATACATATATCTATTCAGTTTTTAACATATGGAAACTAATCCGAAAAAGACTTTCAATGATCAATGACTCAAAACACTCTTAATCCATCATCAAGAGGCTGAAATAAACTTGCGAGAAGAATGATATACTAATATTAACCCAGATAAAGTGTCACAAACTATGGCCTAAGCATTAACGTTGTTGGTGAATGCTATACATGAGGGTGTTATGTCCTACTGGCTGTGTATAAACAACCAATTGCTCAAGAGCTCAATTCAATTTGTCTAAAGGGTGCCAGTCTTCACAATCCCTCTAACAACCGTTATAGCAAACCATCCAACAATTGTTTCAATAGTCTCTCTTCAACAACAGTAAGACAATGGGAACTTTCCAAAAAAAGGAAAGGGGAACTGAGTCCACTGTCAATCACGCATGCAATTTGTACAACCAACTTCAGACCTCAACAGGGAACACTAAGACAATGGCAACTTTCTAAAACAAATACCATGCTTTGTTTTTCTGTCAATTTCGTTTTCTTTTTCAATAGTCTCTCCTTCAGAAAGTAACGGCTGTCAATAGAAATAAGTCCACAATTTTGAAATTATCACATGAAATTAGTCCAACACTAACCAGAACTTTATGATTCGATAAAAATGAAAGAAATTAATAATTTAAAACCCACAGAAATTAAGATTATGGCTGTGTAGAATAGAAGTACAGAAAGACGCGAGCGACATCTTGTTCCCGTCAGTCCGGGCGACCACCCGATGCATCACGCTCTTGTACCTCCCATTAGTAATCACCTTCAACATATCATGAACTCCAACTTTTCAATGTATTGTTATGATTTTCATGGATAATTGATATATTAATTAATGTTTGACCTCGAGTTGGTCGCCGATGTTTATGACTATCGAGTGGCGCATTGGCGGCACATCGATCCACTGCCCGTCCTTAAGCAGCTGGAGGCCGCTGACCTTGTCGTCTTGGAAGAGGAGGATGATACCGCCAGCGTCGATGTGGGCCTGGAGGCCCTTGAACAGCTCGGGCAGTGGGCAGGGTGGGTAGTTGCTGACCTTGATGCCGAACGTTGGGCCTCGGGATCCCCTGAAAGCCTTCATCAGGTAATCCTTCTTGAGGCCCAGGTTGTCGTACAGCAGGTCGAGCAGCCTCTCAGCGAGCTTCTCAAGGTCCGTCGCAAACTCCTTCATCGGCATCCTGTAATCGTCATCGAGGTCGGGGATTTGGGAAATGTTGGGGTTGGGGAGATGGCGCAAGAAGAAGGTGCTCTCACAGTCCACGTTGTTGGTTTCAATCTCTTCGACTTCTCCAAGGCCTGCCTCGCAAACTCCTTGAATCTTTGCTCCATCCTGATCGGTCCATATTTTACACCTTTTTTCTGCATATTTGCATGCCATTTCGGTTGCTCATATTGTGATTTTCACGATTATTCGATGATAATGTGTTACTTTTCACTATTTCTTGTTTTTGTCGGATTTCAAGAAATATGAGCAATTGGGAGCAAAAATGAGCTTAAAGGACTTGCACACGTAACGGAGCATCGCTCATGGACTTATTGAGGACCTATCAGCGATAGAAGACGAGTGGAAGAAGAAAGAACGTCGTAGGAGTGACGAGGAAGTGAAATGATGAAGATTGGGCATTTTCAGCATGCCACTCGGCCGAGTGAAGGAGTCACTCGGCCGAGCAAAGAAGCTCGCTTGGCCGGCCAGATCGGACACGCACCACAGAAGGAAATCAGCATGCACTCGGCCGAGTGACGATAGTCCACTCGGCTGAGTATGGAGATCCCCTCGCCCGAGTGGCACGGGAAAATCCACACATCGAAGGAGCCGACTTACTGGAATCCGTCAGGCGATTGAGGGTTCCGACTCGGCCGAGTACCGAATGCCCCTCGGCCGAGCGAGTAAAGCCACTCGGCCGAGTCACCTCTGAAGACAGACCCCCAAGACCCCCGAATTTCTGGAATTTTACAGGGTCTGTCACTCGGCTGAGTAGAGAAGCCCACTCGACCGAGTAGAGAAGTCCACTCGGCCGAGTGACGCCGAGGACACGCAGCGCCCAGATTTTCAGAAAATCGTTCACTCTTTTGAAATCTTCTATCATTCTAGCAATCAAAGTATTTTTCTCATATTTTTTATGGATAATAAACTTCATGACGGTTCCAACGCCGCTAAGAACGTGCCAATCGGAGGTCGGATGAAATCTGGAGAATTTCTACAAGTTGATGTTGCAGTGCTGGAATTTCCACTCGGCCGAGTCACATGTTCCACTCGGCCGAGTGCGGCCTGGGCCCGGATTTTAAGTTGCGGTTTGGGTTATTTTTGGGCACGAATTTGAGGGGTTTTCTAGGGTTTTTTGCTAGGGTTTTGGGAGACTATATAAGGGGTTTGTAGCCACCATTAGAGGAGGTTCCCATTATGTTTTCTTAGAGTTATTTTAGAGGTTAGGCCATGCCCTAGGCCCCCCCTTGGATCTAAAAGCTTGTATTTGGATTGAAGATCTTCATTAAAGCTAAGTATTTTGTTCTTATTATTTGAATCTTTGTTTTTCTATCTTTTTGTATGCAAGCAATGATTTTTATTGATTCTCATATCGTTATTGCTATGCTTGAGTAGATTTGTTGTTCTAGGGCATGTGGATGAACCCTATAGATCTAATTTCATATTTGTGATGAATGAATTTCTAAATTGCTAGAATTGCTAGGAGGTTAGGTTGTGATTGATTTATTACGGATAGCTAGGGATTTCCATCGATCTAGGGTTTGCAAGAGATTGGATTCTAATCGATGGGAATGCCTAGATATTCGATTTAGGTTTATAATCGAGATTCTCTGACTTGGTTTGCAATAGATTGGACACAAGCTAGGATTTTTATTATAAATCTATACTCATATTCGTTTGCAAGAGATTGGACGAATACGAACTATCACAACCTAGATCGTAACTCGAGTTTGCACGAGAGTGGGCTCGAGGGGCGATTGAACGATGATGTTGATCCTAATGCTAGTGGCTTAGGCTAGGGTTTGCAAGAGATTGGGCCATATCCTGAGATTGGGCCATATCCTAGGGTTGCTATAGACCGGCAATAGCGCGAGAGTGTGAGCTTGGTTCTATATTCAGTTACGACTAGTTCACCTCAACGCAAGTCTAGTAATATTGAGATTCACTATTCACAATGATGCATGACGATCCGTAGTGGGGATTCCCTAGCTCTAGACACTTCTATTATATTATATTTGAATCGATATTTTACCCAACATCTTTATCACCGACACCGACATCCACCACCATTGTCATTACATCATACCATAACCATCTCCACCAATAAAACATTCGTAGTCGAACCAACCTAGGATAGATTGGAGCCAACACCACCTCCTCGTGTTCGATACCCGCTCGCCAGTACACCGTGCACTTGCGGTAAAACTACAATCGTTCTCCGGGTGTATATCCGGGGCCGATCAAGTTTTTGGCGTCATTGCCGGGGAGGTGTTTCCCGTTGGGTGCCAATTTTTCACAATTAGGTTGATTAGACTACGAAAAAAAAATTTTTTTTTTTTTTACAAAAAGAATTTTTCACCCCGCCACCATTATTACCATTTCTATATTCTTTTGTGCCACTGATATTTTTCTCCAGGTATTTATCTTTGTTTATCAGGTGTTATGGATGGTATTATGTGGACCACAGATTTTGAGGAGGAAGCATTTCAGAACTTATTGGAGGGCCTCTTGGAGTCAGTGAGGTTCACCGGTTCAGAGAGCATTACAGTAGGTGATGCATTTGATCTACGATTTGCAGATTTTGTTATGAACCATGTTTCAGCTGCAGGAACAATTGAGAAGGACATCCATGTCAGTCTTGAGGGGGATAGATTAAATTTTTAGATTGCTCGCGGGCATTCCCCTCCATATGATGCATCCCCACAAGTTGACACACATGAGCAGCCAGCATCACCATTCCAGAGAGAGCCTACATTGATAGTTCACGAGGAGGCATCACACATGGAGCCAGAGTTTATCGCCGAGGAGGTCGTGCATCGGGACGAGGACATAGCCATTCATGAGGATCCCGCGCACTACCCTCCTCCATTTGAGCTTCCGCTGCCACCTCATCCTTCCACTGACGTTGAGGACTATCCCACAGAGC
Source organism: Scilla litardierei (assembly GCA_030789695.1). NCBI lineage: Eukaryota > Viridiplantae > Streptophyta > Magnoliopsida > Asparagales > Asparagaceae > Scilla > Scilla litardierei. The sequence continues at coordinate 282,136,861 of CM061133.1, read as the reverse complement.
TTACTGCTCCTACTCAGGGAGATATTTTTACCCATTCCATTTCTGAATCATGTATTCCATTTGATATTTATTTTGATTCCGATATTTTTGACACGTCGTACCTCTTGCAGCACACATACGACTATGGACCGGAGGTATGCTTGGACGTGTCACAGTTTGACGAGCCTATCGAGGAGGTCCACACCCGTGATCTAGATTTACCTGAGCAGCATAGAGAAGACACCATGGAGACAGCTATCACGGCACGTGAGGATATTGGATTATTTCCAGGGAAGTATCGTCCACCATTATTTATTCCATATATTTCTATAGACGATCCTCTTTGGGATACTTTTATTACGAGGGTGAATTTTTTGCAGCGAACTGATGCATCCTATTCTCTGCAGGGTACAGGTGGAGTCCTTGTGGGAATGCTGGAGGATGCATTGCTGGAGTTCGTTGGAGTCCGTGGACACACGCATCTAGCGGAGCCACGGAAGGAGCAGTTGGAGCAGTTGCCTGCACCGACAAAGATACTGGATCCGCCTTTTGCTATAGGTGATATCAATCCAGTAGTGTAGAAATTTTATGCTTTCTATAAACACGAATCCTCTCGACAGCGAGGGGACCGTATAGATTTGATTGAATAAATATCACCTCATATGACGGCCACAAAAATCTTTTACACCCCAAACCCATTATATATATTAATTGACCTCTCCATATTTTGATGTGTCACGTCCTTTTGCTCACCACATTCGAGCATTTCTTTCAAGTGAAACCTTACTTTCTTATTCGTTTGACTTGATCACGCTTTGCAAAGCCATGACATTTTTGGTCAAGTCATTTGAATAGGATTGTTTGGTATAAGCTTGGGGGGAAGGCGCTCTCATGCATCATTGTATGTGCATGTAGTTGCATTAGGATTTCATGACATTCATTTCATCATTTTTCTTACACCTCCCTCATATTTATCGTTGTTCCTCATATTTTTTCTTTTATGATCACATTGAGGACAATGTGAAGTTTAAGCTTGGGGGAGTGCACTCCCATGCCATTTAGATGCATTATTTGCATTTTTACTTTATTTTAGGTTTTTTTTAATTTTTCAAAGTTTTTGCATCATCTTTTTGACTTTTCCATCTTATTTTCCTTTTATGTGTGTTCATGCATCATATTGTGTGCTTGTTTTTTCTTTTCTTTCCTCTCTTTTATTTTTTTCTTAATTCTTTATTTTCCTTTCTCTTCTTTTGCTAGATGCGTTCCTTATGATGATATCTCTTATTGCTTTAGCAACCATCACGATGCTTATTATTACATGCCATGCTACTTAGAGTATTCCATAGTCTTGCTATTCACATGTGCTTGCAAATCTATTTCTTTTGATGATTCCTCTACATGAATGCATGATATTAATTGAAACTGAATGTATGGATTAGTGTTTAGTATGTTTTTGTTGGAAATGCACCAAGATTCACGCATCATTAGTATATCTGAAGCATCAGTTTTATTGTCTTATTCGCCTTCTGTTGCATGCCTGATATGGTTGTAAACTTTACTGCTTGACTTCACTATTTATTGAAATGATTGAGAATATCCATGCTTACATATGAGTTTTAGTTGATGTATTATCTTATTGCACCGTTCGTGCACATCTTAGAGTGAACCGAGTGTTATATTACTTCCTTCTCCACATATATCTTTTTATTCTCTACATGTCACTTGAGTTCACCTCATAAATCTACTTATATCGCATCTATTTCCCGAAAATCCCCACAAAAGAAAATTTTAGCTCCAAAAAGTCCAAAAAGCCAAAAAGGAGCCAAAAATCAAAAATACAAATCAAATTGCTCCTACAAAAATCCTAGAAGAAAAATGAGAAACAAAATGTTCAAAAAAAGAAAAAGAAAGATATTTCTCTATCTCATTATTGGAGCCACAAAATACTTGGGAAAACCAAGGCAAAAATCCCATTTTCCACTATCATATTCCTTTAGATGTGATGCCTCAAGCTAAGCTGGGGGGGGGGGGGGGGGGTGAATTCGTTTGACCATATGAGTGAGCACGAAATTAGAGTGGAGAGGTGCACGAATGAGGAAGTTTGATAATGCTGAAACTTAGCAAAATACTTTAGTTATGGAGATTTCTTATGAATCGATATAAATATGTGAATGCCATGATTTATTCCATTCTCCATTGCATGTTTGGTGTGATTCTTATAGGCTTCATTTATAACTTTTGATTGAAAAGTGCATTGCCAACATTTGTATATTAAATCCAATGAAATGCGTGACGTGGATATGAATTGATTGTATGAATTTAGAGAATCCCTTTTGTTGTTCTTAAAAGCTTGCAAGTACCATGTTTATGTAAGATATGAAATCCTTATAGCATGTGATTTGTATTTTCCAAGTTATCGTGATGTGTAGCTTATGGCTTGAGATCTGAGAGAAGAATCTAGCGACCCCTTCCACATCGTGTTCTTTCTTTTTCATTTCATTTTCTTTATTTTCATCACCCGAGTTCGTCTCTCTACTTATCTTCCTCGAGGACGAGTAAGAGGTAAGCTTGGGGGATTTTGATCGGTCCATATTTTACACCGTTTTTCTGCATATTTGCATGCCATTTCGGTTGCTTATATTGCGATTTTCACGATTATTCGATGATATTGTGTTACTTTTCACTATTTCTTGTTTTTGTCGGATTTCAGGAAATATGAGCAATTGGGAGAAAAAATGAGCTTAAAGGACTTGCACGCGTAACGGAGCATCGCTCATGGACTTATTGAGGACCTATCAATGATAGAAGACGAGTGGAAGAAGAAAGAACGTCGTAGGAGCGACGAGGAAGCGAAATGATGAAGATTGGGCATTTTCAGTATGCCACTCGGCCGAGTGAAGGAGTCACTCGGCCGAGCAAAGAAGCTCGCTCGGCCGGCCAGATCGGACACGCACCACAGAAGGAAATCAGCGTGCACTCGGCCGAGTGACGATAGTCCACTCGACCGAGTATGGAGATCCCCTCGCCCGAGTGGCACAGGAAAATACACCCATCGAAGGAGCCGACTTACTGGAATCCGTCAGGCGATTGAGGGTTCCGACTCGGCCGAGTACCGAATGCCCCTCGACCGAGCGAGTAAAGCCACTCGGTCGAGTCACCTCCGAAGACAGACCCCCAAGACCCCCGACTTTCTTGAATTTTACAGGGTCTGTCACTCAGTTGAGTAGAGAAGCCCACTCGACCGAGTAGAGAAGTCCACTCGGTCGAGTGACGCCGAGGACACGCAGCGCCCAGATTTTCAGACAATCGTTCACTCTTTTGAAATCTGCTATCATTCCAGCAATCAAAGTATTTTTCTTATATTGTTTATGGATAGTAGACTTTATGACGGTTCCAACGCCGCCAAGAACGTGCCAATCGGAGGTCGGATGAAATCTGGAGAATTTCTGCAAGTTGATGCTGCAGTGCTAGAATTTCCACTCGGCCGAGTCACATGTTCCACTCGGCCCGAGGGCGGCTTGGGCCCGGATTTTAAGTTGCGGTTTGGGCTGTTTTTGGGCCCGAATTTGAGGGGTTTTCTAGGGTTTTTTGCTAGGGTTTTGGGAGACTATATAAGGGGTTTGTAGCCACCATTAGAGGAGGTTCCCATTATGTTTTCTTAGAGTTATTTTAGAGGTTAGGCCATGCCCTAGGCCCCCTCTTGGATCTAAAAGCTTGTATTTGGATTGAAGATCTTCATTAAAGCTAAGTATTTTGTTCTTATTATTTGAATCTTTGTTTTTCTATCTTTTTGTATGCAAGCAATGCTTTTTATTGATTCTCATATCGTTATTGCTATGCTTGAGTAGATTTGTTGTTCTAGGGCATGGGGATGAACCCTATGGATCTAATTTCATATTTGTGATGAATGAATTTCTAAATTGCTAGAATTGCTAGGAGGTTAGGTTGTGATTGATTTATTACGGATAGCTAGAGATTTCCATCGATCTAAGGTTTGCAAGAGATTGGATTCTAATCGATGGGAAGGCCTAGATATTCGATTTAGGTTTATAATCGAGATTCTCTAGACTTGGTTTGCAAGAGATTGGACCAAAGCTAGGATTTTTATTATAAATCTATACCCATATTCGTTTGCAAGAGATTGGACGAATACGAACTATCACAACCTAGATCGTAACTCGAGTTTGCACGAGAGTGGGCTCGAGGGGCGATTGAACGATGATGTTGATCCTAATGCTAGTGGCTTAGGCTAGGGTTTACAAGAGATTGGGCCATATCCTAGGGTTGCTATAGACCGGTAATAGCGCGAGAGCGTGAGCTTGGTTCTATATTCAGTTACGACTAGTTCACCTCAACGCAAGTCTAGTAATATTGAGATTCACTATTCAGAATGATGCATGACGATCCGTAGTGGGGATTCCCTAGCTCTAGACACTTCTATTATATTATATTTGAATCGATATTTTACCCAACATCTTTATCACCGACACCGACATCCACCACCATTGTCATTACATCATACCATAACCATCTCCACCAATAAAACATTCGTAGTTGAACCAACCTAGGATAGATTGGAGCCAACACCACCTCCTCGTGTTCGATACCCGCTCGCCACTACACCGTGCGCTTGCGGTAAAACTACAATCGTTCTCCGGGTGTATATCCGGGGCCGATCACATCCCCTTCGTGTAGTGCTCTTTGGTGAGCTTCTCCACTCTTGAGCATGAACTCAAAAGAAAAATTTTACAGCAAGCTCACTAAGCAACCCATATAAGAAGAACCCTCAGATTCCAGATATCAGCGAGAAGAACCCATACCTTCTGATCTTCGGCAAGCAAGAACGCGTGCCCATGCTAATTTGGGGAAGAGCAAGAATGATTGCTGCTTTCTTCTTCTTGCTGCAAGAATTAAACACCCTCAGATTCCAGAAATCAGTACCTTCACATAAAATGAAGTTGGAGAATCCGTACCTTCAGATCTGTGGCAAGCAAGAACCCATGCGAGAATCTGTACCTTCAGATCCTCATCTTCACCTTGCTGCTTTGGGGAAGACCCATGTTGATTTGGGGAAGATCAAGAACTGCGAGAATTAAACACCCGTCCAGAAATGAGTAAGAACCCGTGCGAGAAAAATTTAAAGAACAAAAATTTCGAGAATACCTACCTTCAGATTGCTGCATTGGGGAACATTGTTGCTTTTGGCGAGAAGACGAAGGAGACGGTCTCCCTTCTTCTCCTTGCGAGAAACGATGGTGGGGAAATGATTTTGTGGAAGGGCAAGAGGAGTTTTGGGAAACTCTCCTTCAAAAATGCATATTGCTCTTCCCCAAAAAAGCCTGTTGCTATCCCCGAGTTAATTTCTGAGTTAAATTGATTTAAGGCTAGTGCTCTCTACAAAGAAGTCTGTTTCCAGCAAATGGGCCCCACAAATATCAAACCCTTCATCTCAAAGCTTCATCTAAACCGTTCATTCCCTAAGAATTAATCCTGGCCCTCTTTCTATCAACCCCTTTGTCCTATTCAGCTTGTCCTAGTCAGCCCTAGGATTCAAAAATCACTGTCAAATGTAATATATATATATATATATATATATATATATATATATATCTATCTCTCTCTCTCTCTCTCTCTCTCTCTCTGTGTGTGTGGAAATGTGCCTGAGGTTGACCTCTGGCAGAATTACCCGCGCACAACCCCGCTGTTCGGGGTTTGTAAGTATTTTTTTTTGAATTTTTTTGCAGTAGGTAGATATACTTGTTATGTAGCTCCCCACAAAATTTCCGGTCAACACAACACCGTTTGAGCCTCCGTTCATCGATTTCAAAAACGTTGCGCAAAACTGTCCAGAATTCTGGACAGTTTTACGGATTTCAAAAACGTTGCGCAAAACTGTCCAGAATTCTGGACAGTTTTACGCAACGTTTTTGAAATCGATGAACGGAGGCTCAAACAGGTTTTGGATTGACCTGAAATTTTGTGGGGACCTACATAACAAGTATATCTACATACTGTAAAAAACAATTCAAAAAAAAATACTAACAAACCCCGAACAGCGGGGTTGTGCGCGGGTAATTCTGCCTGATGTCAACCTGAGGTATATTTTTTGCATATATATATTTATATATACACACACACACACTCCAAAGATACAGGAGTACAAAATACATCTATAACTCCATGTAAATCAACAAAAGTGATGATCAATATACAGACATACATCATCCATACATCACTTAAAAAGTGAATCAAAATACATACATACACTCATCACTCTTAGCCCTAACAAAAAAAAACTAGGTCTAAGGTGAGTGTCCCTATCAACAGCAGAGGAGGAAGTCAGCACAATCTGAAACTCTTGTGCCTCTGGATCAACCGTAGAATCCTCAGAAGGAGGAGGCAGAGCAGCAGCAGATGAGACATCCTGATGAGCCGGAGAAACAACGGGCTCATGAGAAGTAACACCCAGATGCTCCACAATCTCAGTGACGAATGGTGGAGGAGGCCGAGATGGCTGAGGAGGAACAAATAATCTGAGATGATCAGTGAAAGGAATTCCATGATGCTGGAACATCAGAAAGAATAGCTCAAACAAACCAGAAACCTTCTCGTCCAAAATATCACGAGAGGGTGCGGCTGAAGTAGAAGACTGATCAGTTGGAGAAATGGTGGATGACGAAGGAGCAGAGGTAGATTGTCTCTTCTTAGATGCCGACTACAGAGCCGAAGTGGAGTTCGACTTCGCAGAAGCATCGAGAAGAGGACCAAGAGGCAAAGGCTCGTAAGGGGTCAAATCAATACCAAAATTACGGAAGACCAATGTAAGGAGACCTCCATAAGGGATGTGAGCAGAGACAGTAGTAAACTCGACCTTTTCCATCCGATCAAGGAGGACACCGGCCCAGTTTACAGACATACCCAAGAAGATAGCATACATGCATCGGAGGATCTCCTGAGAGGGCTGATCGGAAGAGCCATATTTTGGCAAGATGTTGGACTTCACCACAAGGTGAACAGCCTAACATCTAGCCGTGAACATGGAGGAGGAGGGACAGCCGAATGGGAAGTATCCTCGGAGGGAGGAAATATTGCCTGGAGTGCGGCCGGAATGGGAAAGCCGTGATGAAGGAACGACTTATACTGAAGCTTAAGGAGAAGCGAGAGCTTTTGATCCATGTTGAAAACTTGTGTTTCGAGCAAAGACACTCTGTCACACATCTGAGCTAGGAGAAACTTATCGAGTAGAACAGAAGGTGGAGAAGAGGTGGCTGGTCAGCAGGCGGAGGAGTGGTTTCAGCGACGGTGGCTGAGGGAATAGGGTCAGCTACGAAGAAACCTAAATACTCCACTGAAGACGGTGGACTCACTGGATCCATGAATGTCGATCGAAAGAGACTATGGCGCAAACGAACGATAGTTGACGAAGATACCTAATCCGAAGAGAATGACGGAGAGGGAGATAGTCGACCAAGCAATCGAAGGATCGGAAGGAGAGATCTGAGACTGGGGCTTTGAATCGGAGTGAAATCGACAGTAACAGTAGATTTCGAAAGGAGAAAGACGAGGGGACTGAGTCGGAAGAGAGAGAAACAATTTGATCAAATCGACGGTTCCCGAAAAATATAAAGAGTGGTCCAAAGAATCTGGGCCGTTGGATCGAAAAATCGACGACGCAGATCAAGTTAACGAACCGCCACAGCAGTAGACAGTCGACTGATGAACAATCGTCAGTCGACTGGTTGATAATGTTGGATCTGGATCCTAGCCTAGAGGGGGGTGAATAGGCTTATAAAAATAATTCTTGCAACCCATGAATAAGCACACGCAGTTATAGCAGCAACAGGGCAAATAAAAAGCAGACACAGAGTACACAGCAGATTTACCCTGGTTCGGTCGTCCCAACGACCTACTCCAGCCCCCAAAGCAGAACTAGTATTGAATAGCGCAATAGGTACAAAACCACAAGTTAGAGCACGCTCAGAGCACCCTCTACGTCTCTACACTCGCCAGGCTCTCAGTACCCACACACACAGTGTTTTCTCTCACTATCAATCCTAGTAAAGCTTTCTACCAGCTAGTCCCAAACTAGCTGGGTCCCACTTGTCTAGTCCCAACTAGACAAGTCCCAAAATAGTCACAGAAAAATAGGTAAAGTTTCCCCTACAGAGAACGTTACACTAAGACACAAATAAAAGAGTTTAAGGGTTTAGAAATGCTCAGTTTGTGTCCGTGTAGGCGTCTCTGTCAATCAGCACGTCGTCAGCTCCAATCTGACACAAACGGTGTCTTGATCCGACTCCTGGATCTCAATCAGCACACTGGTCTGTGTGTAAAGCAATTCAGTTCAAAACTAAATTGTAAGCAGTCTGTGCGCACAGCAATTCCCTTAAGAATTTCCACGTCAGCAAATTCCTTTTCGTTTCGTTCTCACGTGATTCCCCCCCGTCCACGTCAGCGACCAAAATAATATTTACGACTTCGTTCGCCGTGAGCTCTCCGACTCAGCCTAGGGCATGCAGCGGCGGCGGGCGACTCCGTCCGACTTCGCTTCAACGACAGACGGCGACTGGATGGAGCAAGGGTGGTCTACAGCAGCGATGGCATGGATCTCCGGGGGGCTTCGGGTTTTTCCACGGCGATGTAAAGCTTCGACAGCGAGCTCCGGTGGGGGTTCTCAGCTCTTGGCGGTGATCTTCAAGCGGCGGACCTCTCGTTGATGACGACGGCGTGGATAGCAGGCGACGCTCTGTCCTCGACAGTGGTCAGCAGCAACTTCGGCAGCTAGCACGTCAATGGTGACGACGAAGCAATGGGTACGGACCTTCAGCAGCTGCCTCTCCGATGTCTCTTCGTCAACGACGAGTTTGATGTACGGTGGCGATGCTCTCAGCGACATCACGTTGAAGACGGCGATGATGAAGACTTGACTCTGAGGAGCTTCGACGTCATTCGGTGATGGTTTGGATGCCTGGGCTGCTTGATGAAGGCGATGGCGAGCGGACTTCTCGGTGCTGACTCTTCGATGATGGCGAAGGTTGCTTGGAGATATTGTGGCCTTCAGTTGTTTGAAGTTGGGCTGATGTTCCTTTGCCTTGAGTTGCAGGAGCTTCCTTTCGACTTGAAGATGGTGAAGATGATGGCTTGGAGGAACAAAGTTGTAGCACACAACGGGTTTGGACCTTAAGAGAAAGGTTGCAGCTGCTTTGGGTTTTCAATTGTTTCTTCGCTTTGAATTTGCCGTGAGGAAGTATTCCCTAGGGTTTTATTGTGTGCGATTTTATTTTTGGAGTTGGCTAGGGTTTTTGGTTGTTAATGTTTTTTATCAGCCGCATTATAGACTATGGATAGGATGTTAGCTTATATAGGATGGCCTAGGGTTTTGGAAAGAATCCCTAAGAGATATGAATTGGAATTTCAAAAGTGATTAGATTCTATCTCTTTGCACCACAAATAGGAGATTTGATTTGAATAAGTTGGGATTTGATAGCAATTCAAATTGGATATGAATGGGAGAAGGATATGAGACAATCTTTCTAATATATTTGGCCACATCTCTCCTCCATTGACCAAGTCCAACTTTGCTATCCATTGACCAAGTCAAACTTCTTTGTGCACACACACTCCCTCTCTCCCAATATGCTATACGAATAGCAATTCCGCCAAAAAGTGAAAATATATTGTTTCGCCAATCCTGAAACACACTAGCACACACATTAGATATCACGATACGTTTGTCATCATCAACAAAGAGATCCTAGATCGTTGCGTCCAACAATCTCCCCCTTTTGGTGATGACAAACCCATAAAAGATTTGAGCAATAGATGGGTGTGTTGTGAAGTGTATTGAAGGGTGATGTATGGATGAGCCATTCAGGCTGGATGAGCCATTCAAGCATTACATAGCATGCACAACAAATAGTAAATATAAAAAGCATGCTCCCCCTTCTCTCAAGCTCCCCCTTCAACAAATAATACCGACAACACGACAACACACAGATCATTCATTCTCTTTCTCCCCCTTTGTAATCACCAAAAGTGGATAAATGAATTCACAACAATATTCCATGCAAAAATAAACCATTATTAAAAGTAGCGTGCAATTTACATGAGTTTTCCAAAAAATAGACAATTCAAGCTCATAGAATTTCATAACACGACTTCCCACCTCTGTGTAAGTGTAGTGATATAGGACAATAAATTACAAGAGGAGATTCAATTTCAGAAAATCAACCAAATCATCCACATTTTCCAATTTTCACGAATATCACTAGGATTGATTTTTCCACTCATCAAAGATGAGTTCAAGTTGGCACACCCCCAAAACATGGCCTAAAAGGACTTTTAAATGTGGGGTGGCATTGCTTGACGAGTTATTTACACCAACGCTAATGATTACCCATGCACAAGTTGGATACTCGTGGGTTGTGTATTAGCCATGAAGTGTATCCATTTTTCATACGGAGCAAAAATATAGTATAATAATTTTTTTTAATTCTTTGTGCTCAATTTTAATTCATGGCTAAACACTTCATATCCATTAGAAATCAGAAATTAATCATTCCTACATTCACTTTCCATTATTCTTCAAAAAAATCTCCAAAAGTACTAAGAAGTCAAATATCGTGAAAGTGCAAATGTAGGTGTAGAAGTCAAGTTTAAAACTTATGAGACATGTCATGGCTACTAAAAAGATAACAACATGTTCATGTAGCTACAACAATAATGAATTAACTTATACAAGGATAGATTTGAATATTCATACAATACCACTTAAGAAAGATCATAAAGGGTATTCTTTTAAGCTCAATTTTTTATTTTGTTTTTTTTCAAATTTTTTTTTTCAGAAATAAAAACATTAAAAAACATGCATGCAAGCACACAAAACACAATAAAAACAAGCACAAAAAAAACAAGCACACAACACAATCTATGAAGGTATGCAATGAAATGCAAAGAGGGATAAACATTATACCTTCGCGTTGCTATTTGGCTAAGGAGCTAGAAATAGAATGAGACTTTAAAAGTTTGCTCCTCGCCAAACCTCCATCACACCTACATGAAAGGTGTTAAGTGTGACCTTGGAATCCAACAAGGTCCACGAGTGTTAGCCATTAAAGATTTAGGAATCCATACTTGTTTAAACTTGATATTTGTTTCCTAAATTTACAATAATATGAAGTGTGGCCTACACTATCACAAGTAAAGCACTTTGCATATTTGTTCTTTGCAATAGAGGATACATTGTGGAATTTCTTGAATTTTTGCTTTTCAACGTTTTCAGACCAAAACCAAGTCCTCTTCTATTATTGCCATATAATTGATTCTCTAAAATAATGTCCAACGATTGTTTTCCCATAGAGAATTTCTTAATGGCTACTTCAAGATGAGAGATTTTGGGTTTTAATTGTTTATTTTCTTCCACAAGCATCGTGCATTTACTAATAAAAGCTCTCTTGTTTTCCTCTTCCTTCTTTTCAAATTCAACCATTTTTCTTTTAAAAGTCATTATCCAACATGCAGAATTTATCATTAAGCTCTCTAATCACATAGTCTTTTTCAGTTTCGAGCTTAATCAAATCAGTTTAAGCATGCTAATTTGGTTTAGTAATGAGGGACAAGAAATACAGGAGCAGTTTCATCAAAGCTAGCTTTTTCCTTCTTCATGATTTCAATAGTAGACTTACATGCATTAAGTTCAATTTTAAGCTTTTTCATTCTCTTTAAACACCTTATCATCTCTAACTTGCATTTCATAGTTCTGGTTTTGGAGACATTCAATAGTGAACTCATGATCTACTATTTGATTTTGCATTTCTTCACAAATTTGAAGAAGTTCAGCTTTGCTACCTGACGGTGTCTCATCTTGGATGCCCATCAAAGCCATGCAAGAATGGGCTTCATTTTCCTCCTCGCTTTCAGCTTCGCTATCCATATCCCATGTTAATACCTTCACTTTTCCTTTTCCTTTAGCGAGCTGAGCAGTTTCATTTGGGCAATCCTTCATCAGATGTCCTCTTCCCTTGCATTTAAAACATTGCATTCTATCAGTATATTTCTGATCATTAACTTGCTTGGAAGAATTATTAAAGTTAGAATGATTAAACCTGGGTGACATTTCGTGTCTCCCATGCTTGGTCTTGATGAACTTTCTGAAGTTTCTCACCATTAGCACTATGTCGTCATCATCTTCTTCACTTTCGTCAGCTTTCAGAGCAAGGGGCTTATGGCTTTCTCTTTCTCCTCAGGTTTCTCTCTTGCTTCAACATTTTGCGAGTTCCAACTCATGGACATCAAATTACCAATAAGGTCCTCCACCTTCAATTGAGACAATACCGTTGCTTCCTGGATGGCGGTGACCTTTGGTCTGTAAGAGCTTGGTAATGCTCTTAGGATCTTCCTCACTTGATCGATGCTATCATATGGCTTTCCAAGAGAGCTAGACTTGGTAGACTATGGTCGGTGAACCTCGCATACATCTCTGATATGCTCTCTGATGGTAGCATGCGAAATCCCTCGAACTCTGCACTCAAAAGAGACAGTCTAGACTCCTTTACCTGTGATGTTCCCTCGTGCGTCACCTCCAAAGTATGCCATATTTCCTGTGCAGTTAGACAATGTGAGATTCTATTATATTCAGATTTATCAAGTGCACAAATGAGAGCATTCATAGCTTTAGCATTTAAAGAATAAGATTTCTAATCATCATCATCCCATTTGTCATTTGGTTTTTCAATCTCAACATTTTCTACTTTAATAATAGGCAGTTTATATCCTTTTTCAATTATTTGCCAAGCTTTATAATCAACATAAATAATGTAGATTTTCATTCGATTTTTCCAATAAGCATAATCACCTCCATTAAATCTAGGGGGATGGGAAACAGACTGACCCTCAGCAAAAGCACTATCCCATATGGTTATTCATGGCCAATCCTAGGCTAGATCCTAAAACCTGCTCTGATACCACTTGTTGGATCTGGATCCTAGCCTAGAGGGGGGGAATAGGCTTATAAAAATATTCGTGCAACCCACAAATAAGCACACGCAGTTATAGCGGCAACAGGGCAAATAAAAAGCAGACACAGAGTACACATCAGATTTACCCATGGGTTCGGTCGTCCCAACGACCTACTTCAACACCCCAAAGCAGAACTAGTATTGAATAGCGCAATATGTACAAAACCACAAGTTAGAGCATGCTCAGAGCACCCTCTACGTCTCTACACTAGCCAGGCTCTCAATACCCCACACCCAGTGTTTCTCTCACTATCAATCCTAGTAAAGCTTTCTACCAGCTAGTCCCAAACTAGCTGGTTCCCACTTGTCTAGTCCCAACTAGACAAGTCCCAAAATAGTCACAGAAAAATAGGTAAAGTTTCCCCTACAGAGAACGTTACACTAAGACACAAATAAAAGAGTTTTAGAAATGCTCAGTTTGTGTTCATGTAGGCGTCTCTGTCAATCAGCACCGTCGTCAGCTCCAATCTGACGTAAACGGTGTCGTGATCCGACTCCTGGATCACAATCAGCACACTGGGCTATGTGTAAAGCAATTCAGTTCAAAACTAAATTGTAAGTAGTCTGTGTGCACAGCAATTCCCTTAAGAATTTCCACGTCAGCGAATTCCTTTTCGTTTCGTTCTCACGTGATTCCCCTGTCCACGTCAGCGACCAAAATAAAATTTATGACTTCGTTCGCCGTAAGCTCTCCGACTCAGCCTAGTGCATGCAGCGCGGCGGCGGGCGACTCCGTCCGACTTCGCTTCAACGACAGACGGCGACTGGATGGAGCAAGGTGTGGTCTACAGTAGCGATGGCACGGATCTCCGGGGGGCTTCGGGTTTTCTCCGATCTTCTACGGCAACGTGTATGGCGGCAGCGTAGCGGCGATCTTCGACAGCGGCGAGAAGTTCGTCGACTTCTAGCAACAAATCGATGGCGCAGATTGCTGGCTTCGAATAGCGACTACACCGACGGCGACTGCAGCAACTTCGTGCGGTGAACTGCTTCGACTGCAGAGTGAGAACGGCAGCAACCTCGGCGACGTTTGCAAGCTTCGGACGGCGTTCAACTCCGATGGCGATGAGTGGATACGGCGGCTTCGAGTTGTACTGCAGCAATGGTGACGCTCCACGGCGATGTAAAGCTTCGACAGCGAGCTCCGGTGGGGTTCTCAGCTCTTGGCGGTGATCTTCAAGCAGTGGACCTCTCATTGATGACGACGGCGTGGATAGCAGGCGATGCTCCGTCCTCGACAGTAGTCAGCAGCAACTTCGGCATCTAGCACGTCAATGGTGACGACGAAGCGATGGGTACGGACCTTCAGCAGCTGCCTCTCCGATGTCGCTTCGTCAACGACGAGTTTGATGTACGGCGGCGATGCTCTCAGCGACAGCACGTTGAAGACGGTGATGATGAAGACTTGACTCTGAGGAGCTTCGACGTCGTTCGGTGATGGTTTGGATGCCTGGGCTGCTTGATGAAGGCGATGGCGAGCGGCTTCTCGGTGCTGACTCTCCGACGATGGCGAAGGTTGCTTGGAGATATTGTGGCCTTCGGTTGTTTGAAGTTGGGCTGATGTTCCTTTGCCTTGAGTTGCAGGAGCTTCCTTTCGACTTGAAGATGGTGAAGATGATGGCTTGGAGGAACAAAGTTGTAGCACACAACGGGTTTGGACCTTAAGAGAAAGGTTGCAGCTGCTTTGGGTTTTCAATTGTTTCTTCGCTTTGAATTTGCCGTGAGGAAGTATTCCCTAGGGTTTTATTGTGTGCGATTTTATTTTTGGAGTTGGCTAGGGTTTTTGGTTGTTAATGTTTTTATCAGCCGCATTATAGACCATGGATAGGATGTTAGCTTATATAGGATGGCCTAGGGTTTTGGAAAGAATCCCTAAGAGATATGAATTGGGAATTTCAAAAGTGATTTGATTCTATCTCTTTGCACCACAAATAGGAGATTTGATTTGAATAAGTTGGGATTTGATAGCAATTCAAATTGGATATGAATAGGAGAAGGATAGGAGACAATCTTTCTAATATATTTGGCCACATCGCTCCTCCATTGACCAAGTCCAACTTTTCTCTCCATTGACCAAGTCAAACTTCTTTGTGCACACACACTCCCTTTCTCCCTATATGCTATACGAATAGCAATTCCGCCAAAAAGTGAAGATATATTGTTTCGCCAATCCTGAAACACACTAGCACACACATTAGATATCATGATACATTTGTCATCATCAAACAAAGAGATCCTAAATCGTTGCATCCAACAGATAAGATAGAAATAAGCATGTGTTGACAGACAGTCGACTGTTGGGTAATTCACAGTCGCCTGTCGGAGAGACAGTCGACTGTAACTTACACATCACTCTACTAACAGAGAATCAAAAATATGATGATAAAAATAGAGACCTCTGAAGATTTGGACAGGTGCCTGATGACCAAATTACAGTCGCATGTCATACAGACAGTCGATTGTAAAATATTCAGCAGTCACCTGTGCGAAAAATACAGTCTGCTGTATGAGAAAATAGAGTTGGGCAGTCGACTGTCGAAGGAATGACAGTCGTCTGTCCTGGTCCAGAAATGCACAATGAGGTTAAAAAACCAGAGGAAAGAGACATCTCACCCTAGAAACATATACTCTAACACAAATCTAATTATGAAATCAATATCAAAATATTAATGATTAACATACAAAACTCGTAAATCAATCCAAACTATCAAAATCATCAAAATCTCAAATACATCTCTTAAAACGGATATATGTGAAACATATAATTTATCAAACGAAGAGAATTAAAAATGATGATATGAGTTCAAGCATGATATACCATGAAAGAATGAACTCCTACAATTCAGATTCACCTGTAATCCCTAATTCTCCACGCAACCTCACAAATGAATCTTCTTTAAGATGTTTAGTGAAGATGTCGGAGATTTGTTTTTGGGTTTCAATGTACTCTAAGATAATGTCCTTCTTAGCTACATGATCATTAATAAAATGGTGTCTCACATCTATGTGTTTGGTACGGGAGTGATGTACCAGATTCTTGGAAAGACAAATAGCACTTTGGTTATCAACCATGATATGACAAGTATCACAATTGACACCATAGTCTTTAAGAGTGTGTCTCATCTAAAGAAATTGTGCACATGCAAGACCCGCAACAATATATTCCGCTTCAGTCGTGGACAGTGATACGAGTTCTGTTTCTTGGAAAACCAAGAAACTAGGGAATTTCCTAGGAAATGGCAAGTGCCACTAGTACTCTTCCTATCGGATTTACATCCGATAAAATCGTCATCACTATATGAGATTAACTCATATGTGCTAGCCTTAGGGTAAAATTACCCATAATCTAGTGATTGATTGAGATAACAAAAAATTTGTTTAACCGCAATCAAGTGTGACTCTTTAGGTCTAGCTTGATATCTAGCACAAAGGCATACAAAAAACATAATATCGGGCCTACTAGCAGTTAAGTAGAGTAAGCTACCGATCATACCTCGATATAGACGAACGTCTACATCTTTTCAGTTTTCATCCTTGTGTAGATGGGTTGTCGTACTCATGGGGGTCCTTTTGCTTGAAGACGATTCCATCCCGAATCGCTTGAGAAGCTCCCCAGTGTACTTGGTTTGATGTATGAAAGTCTCATCATTCATTTGCGAATTTGAAGTCCAAGGAAGTAGTTGAGCTCACCCATGTGGCTCATTTCGACTTCATCCTTCATAGACTTAGAAAATTCTTGACAAATATTAAAGTTAGTATAACCAAATATAATATCGTCTACATAAACTTGAATTAACAGGAAGTCATTTTCATAATCCTTAATAAAAAGGGTTGAATCAACCTCACCCATTTTAAAACCTAAATCCAAAAGAAAGGTTTTGAGTCGATCACACCAAGCTCTAGGAGCTTGTCTAAACCCATATAACACTTTCTTAAGTTTGAAAACATGGTTTGGAAATTTTTCATGTATGAAACCGGGTGGTTGAGAAACATAAACTTCTTCATTAACAATTCCATTTAAAAATGCACTTTTAACATCCATTTGAAATAATTTAAAATTCTTATGGGATGCAAAAGATAAAAGCAATCTAATAGCTTCTAATCTAGCTACGGGAGCAAAAGATTCTTCGAAATCAATACATTCTTCTTGCCGATAGCCTTGAGCTACTAACCTTGCTTTGTTCCCTATGATGACAACGTTCTCATCGGTCTTGTTCTTGAAGATCCACTTGGTCCCAATCACTTGGTGACCACTTGGAAGAGGAACGATCTCCCAAACTTCATTTCTCTCAAATTGCATGAGTTCTTCTTCCATTGCCACTATCCAAGAGCTATCTTCACACGCTTCTTGGATGTTCTTTGGCTCAATGGTAGAGACAAATGCACAATGAGAGAATTCATCAATTCTTGACCTCATTCGCACACCCACACCAATATCTCTAATAAGTTGGTCATGGAGGTGATTACGAACTGTTGGGTAAGCTTTGGGAATCCGTGCATCACTTGGAACATCTTCAACAATTTGATTAGTATTGTTAGTCTCAATAATAGAATCATTGATTTTAACATTACTAAGGGAATCACATAAAACATGTACACTATCATCAACCACATTAGAAAAATCAAAATCTTCATAAAATGATACGTGTAGTGATTACTCGATCGTTGAAGAGGTTCTGTTGTATATCCGGTAGGCTTTGCTGCGTGTGGAATATCCAACAAAAATTCCTTCATCGGATCTTGGCTCAAATTTATCTAAGTTACCAAAGGTGTTCTTGATAAAACATTTTTGAACCAAAAACACGAAAATATTTAACTTGTGGCTTCTTGTCATAAAATAACTCAAACCAAGTTTTGTTCGTTCGGGGTCTCACTAGGATCCTATTGAACACATAACATGCCATGTGCATTGCCTTCGCCCAAAATTGTAGTCCAAGATGACTGTCATGGAGCATGGTACAGGCACACTCAATTAGGGTCATATTCTTTCTCTCTACAACACCATTTTGTGATGGTGCACGATGAAAAGAAAAATTGTGAGTTATTCCGGTGTCATTACAAAACTTTGTAAAAGACTCGTTCTCAAATTCTCCTCCATGATCACTACGAATAGTGATAATGGTGGATCCTAAGAAATTTTGAATCTTCTTTGCAAATATGGTAAACTCTTTACATGCTTCATTCTTATTAGTTAAAATGAGACCCAAGTAAATCTAGAGAAGTCGTCAACGACAACTAATCCATAGTGAGCATTACCTAAAGAGTCGGTTTTAGTTGGCCCAAATAAATCTAGATGAAGTAATTCTAGAATCCTCTTAGAAGTTATGTCTTCTTTAAGTTTAAAAGATGATTTATTAAGTTTACCTCGTTGACATGAATCACAAAAGTTTTTCTTACTAAAAGCAATTTTCGGAAAACCTTTTACTAGATCATGCTTAGCTAACTTATATAAGTGCTTAAAATGAACATGACCAAAACGGCGATGCCATAATAGTTGTTCATTTGTATTAGCAACTAAGTAATGTTCTACAGTTTTAGGCAAACTCAATTAATAAATATTTTTGCGTCTAATACCGGAAAAATAAAACATGTGAATCAAAATCAACTATTTCACACATACCATCTCCAAAGTTAACCTTGTAACCTTTGTCACAAAGTTGACTAATAGAGATAAGGTTATGACATAAACCACTAACTAAATAAACATTAGTAATAAGCGATTTGGAAGGATTACCGACTTTACCTACTCCTATGATGATTCCCTTTTAATTACCTCCAAAAGTGACCGTTGCACCATCCTTAATGCTAATCACTTCGGAGAGCAAAGAGGGATCACCCGTCATGTGCTTGGAGCAACCACTGTCGAGTATCCATTCTTTCCTTTTAGAGCCAATATGACATTTATTGCTCTCTTTCTTTTTCTTGGGTACCTACATAGTATACCATAAGCTCGTGGTACCCAATTTTTGTTGGGTCCAAGGGGATTAGCCCTTTGGAAGCCAAGTCCAAGTGGACTTCTGCTTCCCAACATAATTACCACTATTTATAACATCACGAAAATAGGAATCAACATAAGTATTCCTATCATCTAAGTTAGTGTTCTTAGGACCCCAAATTGTGTATGTTTTGGGAGTCCTTTTCTAGTTGCATGCACAATTGATTGATTTCTATATGGTGCATGCTTCCTAGGAACATACATTCTAGCATAAGAAGATGGAGGTGGATAAGCATTGCACATATAAGGGTTGTATGCAACCTTAGGTACATGCATGTTATGTCAAGCATATGTGACATGTATAACATGAGGTGGATTTGCATACATAGAAGAATGATGCATATGAGCATATGAGCATGTAGGGGCATGTGCATGAGTATTTCTCATGTGTGGGTTTGCACGTGTCCGTGGGTGTGGAGCATAGAAAGTGTCATGAGTGTCCACTTGTGAAGTAGGAGATTTCCTAGTGGATGAAGGTTGGTGTACATGTAAGCTTGACCACTCTTTTGGTTTCCATACTTAGTGGGTTTCTTGTCAAAAGGAAGAGACTATGAAGTGGTGTCTTTCTTGGTAGGTTTGCTACCAATAGTGTTTTTGACACCACTTGTGGATGCACCAGAGGATGGCCTCACAAAATCTATAGTAACACCACTATAGGAGGTGCAAGCAGTGGATGCATTCGCTTCCACAAAACCAAGTCCAACACGATGTGTGGCCGGAAATTGGTTTGCCAGCAAATCATCCAATTGTCCTTTCCCTTTGTTAAATCTCATAACTCAGTAGGACATGAGCTCATATTTATACTTAAGAGAAGAAATATTGGTACCCAAGGTGGACACCCGTGCTTTGAGCTCGTGCACTTGGGTTTTAAGAGAATCATTCTCTAAACCCAATTGTGTGTTTTGTGACGCTAGATCACTATTATCCTTAGGATACTTTTGATCTAGTTGAGATTTGAGGGAATTCACCTCGTTTCTCAATATGTCATTTTGAGAAACCAAGGAGGTTTTCTCAAGTGTAAGTGACTCAACACTGGTGTCATTGTTGATAATGCATGGAATGTATGGTTTGCTAACATTCAATTTCCTTAAACTAGTATATCTAAGCATTAAAGATTGATACTTAGAGAATAGTTCTTCATTAGCAATTCGTAATTCATTCATTGTTACCTCGGGTTCATCGATGTCGGAATCACTCTCAACGGAGAGTGGATCTTCCCGGGCCATGAAACACATGTGGTCACTTTCACCCTTCTCATCCTCAGATTCACTTGAGGAGTCTCCACTCGAGTCATCGAACGTACCGACAAGGCCTTTCTTCTTATCCTTCTTGTACTTGTCGAACTTGTGGTGCTTCGAAGCTTTCCACTTCTCTTTGTTTCGGAGCATCAGACAATCCTTCTTGATGTGCCCTGACTTGTTACACTTAAAACAAAAAGATGAAGTGTTGCTAGTAGAATCAAATTTATTCTTGGAGGGAAATTTACCTTTGCGAAAGAAGCGTTGGAACTTCTTCGCCATTTGAGCCGTTTCCTCCAAGTCCATCTCGTTTTCTGATTCTTCACTATCGGAGGATGACGAATTAGCTTTGAATGCTACTGCTTTCTTCTTGGCCTCTGTAGGGTTCATCATAGATCGAATGTTCAATCGGTTCTCCTGTCTTACTTTGTAAAACATGAGAGTACCGATGAGATTTACGACTGTGTAATTATTCATGTCGTTGACCTCCTCAATGGCGATAGCTCTTCGTTTCCATTTGGAGGTCATTTCCATTATGATCTTTCTCACCTTCTCTGGTTGGGTGTAGACTTTCCTAAGCACTTCGAGTTCATTGGTGATGTCGGTAAAACGTCCGTACATCGTTGCTGTGCTCTCATTATCCTACATGTGAAACATATCGAAATTTTGCACAACAACATATAATTTAGATAGTTTTACCTTATTCATTCCCTCGTGGGTAACGACTAGATGGTCCCAAATTTGATATGCACTCTTACATGTACATATCTTGTTGAACTCATCTGGATCCAACGCACAATGAAGAGCGTTCATTGCATTGGCATTGTTGACTTCGGCGGACTTCTCGAAAGGCGTCCATTTGTCATAATCCTCTTCGGAGGGTTCGATGTATTCCTTGTAGAGGGTTCTCCAAAGAGAAGCACTCCTCAGAAACGTCTCCATCTGGCATTTCCAATAGCTGAAATTCGTGCCATTGAAATGCAGAGGATGAACCGTTGATTGTCCTTTGAAGACGGTGGACGCTCCATAACGGTCGTGATTGTTGTACGAAATCGGTGGAGGAACGTTGTTGTTGTTAGATGCCATATCTATAAACTAGTGCTCTGATACCAATTGTAAGGTCCCTGGCTATGAGGAAAACACTAGAAGGGGGTTGAATAGTGTTTATACAATTTAAAATGATAATTACACCAAATTAAATTCCTAACCAACAATTAATGCGGATGTTTCAAGGGTTCGGATTACCCAAGTCAACTCTCGACTTGTTCCCGGTAATCCTACGTCCCTTCCACCCGGATACCACCTGATACTCAAGTTAGAACCCTAACTTGAGGTTTCCTTAAAACCCACTTGTAGCAACCCTACAAGGGAAATCGAAGTACACTCGATGTCCTTGACTCTCACAACTTGGGAGCAAGCAAACCACTCTCACAACCCGAGAGTAAATCAAATAACGAAAGTTATGAAATATGAAATACAACACTTACAATCACCTATACCTTGACGTAGAACTTGAAGGAGAGCGTGTTGTGTGTTGATGTCTCTCTGAGAAGAGAGGAAAGCCCTTTCTCTTGACTGCACCAAATGCCTAGATGATTTCTCTTTGGTTCTAGGTTGGAGAGCGAGAGATTTGTAACGACTGGTTTTCCTGTATCTGGATTAATTATATATATATATATATATATATATATATATATATATATTGGTGGATTTTCTCCTTATGTGTGGTTTTCGTCTCCGTAGCTTTCGTTTTCGATCGTTTCGTCGTGATTTTCTAGCTTCTTCCTTAGAATCGTCGATTTCGGAGTAAGTCATTCGTGACGGGCTTCATATCGGTCGTATCTTATTGTTAGATTGAGCCTAGGGGTCTTAGGAATCGATCCCGGAGCCTCGCGCTCCATTTTGGAACTTTTGCGCACGTTAACCGGTACAAGAGGGGAACCGACCGACTAGATGACGATTTAGTCGGTCGACAAACCTTCATGGACCGACTAGTTGGCTTTGTTAATTTCTCAGGAGTTACTGTTTATCGTTAGTCGGTCTAAGAACATTTGTTGACCGAATAGGTTGCAAACTAGTCGGTCAGCAATCGTTCTTTAACCAACTAGCTCTATGATCATTTTGATACCAAGTACTATTCATTCTTAGTCGGTCTAAGAACGTTCATCGACCGACTAGATGAGAAACTAGTCGGTCTGTAGTTGTTCTCTGACCGACTAAATCTAAATCCTATTTTTGTACAGGAGTTACTGTTTGGACTTAGTCGGTCTGCGTTGGTCAACCGACCGACTAGTTCCCAAACTAGTCGGTCAGTGGTTGCTCTTTGACCGACTAATCAGTGTCGAAACCCTAATTTCTGGGCAGCCGCCAGCACTCCCTATTTAAACCCCACCCACGATTTCTTTCATCTCTCTTTCATTCTCCTGAGCCATTTTCTCCCACAAATCACCCTCCAACATTTCCCCAAGCCATTCCTTCCTCCCTTGGAGTTTCCCTCTCCATTTTGGTCTACCACCATGCCCTAGGCCATCTCCAACCCCCAAAACCCCCAAAACCCCATTTCTCCAGATTTTCTCCATCCATTCCAGATCTGAACCCTAGGTTCCCCGGATCGTTTCTTCCGTTGCCGTGCTTGCTCGGCATCATTCTTCTGCTCCGATACGGTAATAACTCGATCTCTTAATATCCTCATAGCCCATTTGTGTTTTTGTGAAACCCTAATAAAACTAGGTTGGATGTTGTTCTAATATTGTTTTGCCATGGCAGCGATCTCATCTCCGTAGTTAGCATTTGTGTGACGGCCTCGTTGATCGTCATCCTTGGTGCTAGGCAAGTGAAACTTGCCACTTAGGGTTTTGGGCCATGTCTTAGGCCATTTGCTTGTTGTAGGCGTAAAAGAGACTAGGCGATGAAATGATACTCGCCTAGGTGCAAATTTAGGAACTAGCTTGACAACGAAGCTAGATCCGACATTTATCATGTTGCATAACTTCCATGTCATGTTTAATTTCAATTAATGGTACACGAATTAATTGTCATGTCATTGCATTCTTTAAGTGTTCCCGTGATTGCGTAGCTCCGCTACACCTTGTGAAATGATTGAGGCTAGGTGCACCCCTATGCCAACTGAAATACGCTCCTGGTTTGTGATCCAGGAAACGAGCTCTTGTGCGGGGCAACCCTGGCTCATTTACTGAGCTTGTGTACAGGGACCCTGGCTCGTTTACACGTGGGTATTGGGGTAAGAGTTAAGCGGCCATTCAACTGGGAGTCTGCCCGATCAGCAACTACAATTGTAATGCGTAAACTCTGGGTTCTGGGGTAGTGTTAAGCGGCCAATCAGTGTGAATGTCCAACAGTTCAGCTGTAAGGCGTAAACATCTACAAATAACGCGAAACGTGACTAGTGAAAAGATTGAGATTGTTAGTAGCTTGGCTACTCTTGACATGCCCTGATAAATTGTTCTCTGGTACTTATTGTTTCACCATGTCTTACTTGTGCACTCATACCATAACTGCCATGTCATGCATATTATAACTGCTAGGTTGTTAGTTGCCTTACTTTCAGTTTCCTTGCCCAAGTCTTTTAGACTTGCTGACATGTGCCCCTTTACTCTTTTGGGTGACACATGTTAGATCCTGAGCCTGAGTTCATTGTTGAGGACGAGGTGTTTGCTGACGCCGAGCCCGAGCCTGTGTTTGGCGAGGAGTACGTAGACACTGGGTACCAGTCCTAGTGTCTTCGTTGAGCTTTCCTCTTTTGTTTTAGACTGCTGTTAGTTGTCGGTGCGTGGCACCTATACTTTGTTTTGTTGTCCCTTTTGGTTGGCCTTGTTCTGGGCCTTTAGACTCTTTCTTTTAGCCTGGTGGCTTTTCTGGATGTTGAACTTAATTTTCATGTTGGACAAATTCTGAGATTTGAGATTTCATTTCTGTCTCTCCTTGTGTTATTATTGTTGTTCCGTTTATGGTTACAGGGACCTGCTTATGTTTTATTGACGTTTATCGGGTTTGGGGCTTCACAGCTCCACTCCCGTACGGACCTTTTCACGTCTCGCCTCTATTTTGGGGAAGCGGGGCGTGACAGGTTTTGTTGGTGGCCCATGCAGGTCTCTTCTGTAACTGCGATTATCGGAATGACGATAATAATATTATAATGTCCAATAAACTAAGTTCGACATCCGAGTCATAAGCTATGAGTCTAATCTGCTTCGTTTTCTGTGTCATTAGATGGCAGGAAGGCGATTCACCCGTGGTGGTGGTAGTGGTGCGCCCCCTCATGACGAGGAGCCTGAGCGGGAACCCACCAATGGAGAGATGATGCGGATGATGCTTCAGATGATGCAGGTGCAGCAGGGCGTGCTCTTGCAGGTCCAGAATGCTCCACTTGCTCGAGCTGGTCGGGCAATCCAGGATGCCCCTCGCTCCGAGCCTGGAGCGAAGCAATTTCGGGAGCTGGGTCCCGCATATTTTGATGGGTCTGAGGGTCCTCTGGCTGCCGACGAGTGGATTCGGAACATTGAGGATAATTTGAAGATGGCCAAGATCACCCCGGCTGGATGGTTTGATTTGGCGAAGAGGCAACTCAAGGATAATGCTCGGAACTGGTGGGATGCGGAAGAGAAGATGCTGGTTGAGCCGATAGCTTGGGCTACCTTTAAGTCCAGGTTTGATGAGGAGTTCTTCCCGAAGGCTGCTAGGAAGGAGATGCTGTAGCGCTTTATTGATCTGAAGCAAGGGAGCTTGACGGTGGACCTGTACCACCAAGAGTTCACTAGGTTGAGTCGGTTCGCACCGAAGATGGTACATGATGCTGATGAGAGGGCTCAGAGGTTCCTGCAGGGACTTGCTTTGGAGCTACAGAGTTTTGTGTCTTCCTCTGATCTGGACTCTTATCAGAAGGTTCTGGTCGCTGCGAGGAGGCAGGAGCTGAACCTGAGTCAGAGGAGAGGACATGTTTCTGGTGCTGGGAAGAGGCCTATGGAGCAGGCCAGAGCGGTGGTTAGGCCTGGTTTCAAGCCTAATCAGCCAGCTCAGTTTAAGAGGCCAGGAGGGCCTAATCAGAAGATTTGCCATTTCTGTGGCAAGCCTGGCCACATCAAGGATCAGTGTAGAAAGTTTCTGGGCCAGTGTTTGGTTTGTGGTGATGCTTCTCATGTCCCGGAGGATTGTCGGCATGCGAAACAGCTGCGGAGGGCACCTGTTGCAGCACAGCCATTACAGCAGAGAGTGCCTACTCCTGCTGGACGTGGAGCAGCTCTTGTTCCACAGAGGCAGGCTTTTCAGCAGGCTTTTCTGATGATCGCTGTGGAGAGTGAGGCTGTGGATGAGGTTATCGCAGGTAATCCTCAATCTAGCTGTTACTTTCCTAGCTAGTTTTGATTGTTAGACTATGTTGTTTGCTTGAATATGATTGGTTACTAGACTAGGTCTTGATTGTTAGACTGTTTGTAGGTGTGATTTTGGTGTGCACATTTCCTGCACGAGTCCTCTTTGACTCAGGTGCATCGATGTGCATTATTTCTCGGAGCTTCGTGGAGAAGCATTCCTTGTCGACGTCCCCTCTTTCCAAGAGTTGGAATATCGTTACAGGGAATGGCATGGTCTCGGTGCATCTTGGTTGCAACTCTTGCTTGTTGGTGGTTTGTGGACATGAGCTTTACGCTGATTTCATTGTCCATGACATCATCAACTATGATGCGGTCCTTGGGATGGATTGGCTTGCGAGCTTCTATGCTACGATCGACTGTCGGAGGAAGAAGGTGGTGTTCGAGATTCCCGGACATCCAGTATTTGAGTTCAGCTGAGGTAGCAGTTTGCTTGGTCCTGTCAGGTTTCGGGCCAGGCCGATGGAGATTGTGGCTATGCAGGTGGAGCTGGAGAGGCCGGTGGTTGTGCGGGACTTTGATGACGTCTTCCCCGAGGAGATGTCTGGTTTGCCACCTGATCGAGCTTTAGAATTTTCTATTGATCTTATTCCAGGAGTGCAACAGATTTCGAAGGCGCCTTATCGTATGGCACCCGCTGAGTTGGAGGAATTGCGGAAGCAGCTGGATGAGCTTTTGCAGAAGGGTTATATCAATCATAGTGTGTCTCCGTGGGGAGCACCGGTGCTGCTGGTGAAGAAGAAGGATGGTTCGCGTCGCATGTGCATGGACTATCGGGAGTTGAATGCGGTAACTGACGTGCGTTTATATTTCATATATTCACGCACGTTTTCTTTTGTGTTTCTCCGTGTTTTTCCGCCGTCTCTTATTCGTTTTCGTGTATTTTCCCGTTTTCTTTCACTTTTCTTTGTTTATCCATGATTGCAGTGGATTGACCACGTAGGGGACGTTTAACGATGATATCCCAAGTCCCCGGAGCAACGGGAGAAGTCACGCGTGATCCAGGGGGTCAAACGTCGAACAATTCATCTTTCAGCCCCTCACCCGATCAGTTGGTCATCTCCAACCGATCGGGTGATGCACGCGTGCACCACCCGGTCTCTGCCGCAGCTCACAAAGAAGTCGCCCGACCGGTTCGCAGACCGGTTCAGCGGGGGCTGTTCTCTGTTTTCTCGAAGCAAAACTCCAACCGATCGGGTGACTCTCACCCGATCGGTTCATCTGTAGCTGAAGAAGAAGAGCTGAAGACACGGACGTCGAACCGATCGATTCACCCGACTGCTCCAAGATCCAACCGGTCACTCAAGAACTCACCCGACCGGTTCATGTGATCGGGTGAAAGCTCGCCGTTTTCTGTTATTAATTTGTAACGGATCAACCGATCGGTTGACTTGTCAACCGATCGGTTGATACGAAGGTCTATAAATAGAACCCCTAGGGTTCCAGAAACGGGAGCTGTTATTTTTTCTACTGTTTTATCTCCTTGTGACGGCTGTAATTGTTACTCTTTTGTAAGCTTTCAGATCTTTCTAAAATTTTAGTATTGTCTTTATTACTCTATTACTTCCGCATTGCAATTGTCCGATTATGATTCCAACGGTTAAATTTCATTTAGATCGCTTTTTCATGAATTTTTGTGAGTAGTTCCCAAATCTGGGATTTTGGTGGAAACCCCTTTGGGGGCTCTTCCCGATGCGTCCATAGGGTTAGGAAATCGATAGGGAGTAGGAATATAACGGTTACGCGGGGTGTTTCATTGTCATCGGCGGGAAAAAGACCGCCTTTGACCGTTGGGCCAAGGGGGAATAAACTTGGCGGTTGACTCCCTAGCCATAGCTCACACCCTTAGCGTAGACGCCGAATCCTAGCACGCGGGAGCGGCAGGATGAGACGTTGGGAGATATCATTGCGGGCTTAGTGCTCCCGGGATCGATCAGTGTTAATGGACACGGGAGTGCCCACTGATCGAATCCGAGAAGTCCGGTGTATCATCCTGGGCACCGACCGGAATATCGGGCCCATGGGACGCCGGGTACCACTTTCAGAGGCAACGTCTCACCATTAGGCCCTAATCCCGATCGCTATCCATACCCATAGGCCGTATCGGTGAGAGTCTCTCGTCGGGTTGGAAACCAAAGTCTCGGGTTTTCTTTCTTGTTGTTCATACCCTTTTATTTCCTTTCGTGACAACCATTCACCGATTCGGGCTAGCTCGCCCCTTGGGGTGATTTAGGTCCTACCTGACCCAAGCACAACCTCGCCTCCCTGAGTTCGATATTCCCGCACCCTACACTAACCGTGAAACTTGTGGTAAACGACACCGCGCTGCCGCAACGCAAGCGGGGCGCCGGCCAAGTTTATGGCGCCGTTGCCGGGGAGGCAACGTGCTTGTTATTTTAGGATCTCTTGAACCCTCGTGTCTAGCTCACATCCCTACCTCGCGATAATTTTCGCATTCTCCTGTTTCTTTTTTATTTTTCTTATTTTTATTTCTTATTTTATCTGTTTCTTTCTCACTTGTCGCTTCACGGGTGTTTGTTGTTTTTCATGTGCAGGAGTTCAAGGAGTCTTGATGACTTGATTCCCCTCGATCCAGAGATTAACGCCACCCTTAGGCGTTTGGCCGCCGAGAAGCGAAGAAGAGAAGATCCTGAATCCATGGAGGAGAACACCCCACCTCACAAGTCTCTGCTGGAGTACTCGATGCCATCCATCGAGTCGACTTCCGCCATCCGATCTCCAGCTATTGCGGCTCAAAGCTTTGAGCTGAAGCCGTCTCTAGTGACATGGATCCAGCAGGACCAGTTTGTGGGTGCACCCATGGAGAGCCCGATCGAGCACCTAGACTCCTTCTTGGAGAAGTGTGACACCTTCCGGATTAATGGTGTCACGACAGAGGCTATCCGTCTGAAGCTGTTCCCCTTCTCTTTGCGAGACAAAGCCAAGCAATGGCTAAGGGGGAAGGACCCCAACACTTTCAACACATGGGAGAAGCTCTCCAACGCTTTTCTGACGAAGTTCTTTCCTCCGGGGAAGACCATGAAGTTGAGGAGTGAGATCTCCTCCTTCTCCCAGGCCAGCCACGAGTCCTTGCATGAAGCTTGGACGAGATATAAAGAGATGCAAAGAAGATGCCCTCACCATGAGCTTCCGAAGTGGCAGATTATTAATCTGTTCTACAATGGGTTGAGGGATGACCTGAAATCTTCTATGGACGTCGCGGCTGGGGGTTCCTTCATGTCTAGGAGCGAGGAGGATGCCGGGCATATTCTGGAAAATATGGCATCCAACAATGAGCGGTGGTGTGACGAGAGAGCCACACCCAGATCCGGGGGTATACACAGAGTCGAGGACGTCGACAAACTTTCAATTAAGTTCGACTTGCTTTCGACCCAGATCTCCGCACTAATGGTAGGAGCCGGTGGGGCCGGTACACAGCAAATTTCTGCGGTGGAGTCCGAATTCTTTGGGGAATTCGACGGTGGTGACATCTCACCACCGTTGGATCAGGCGAGCGCACTATTTTACAACCCCACGGGAAATGCGCCGTATCCGCCAAGGACAAATTCCAACCCGGCCTACTCTCCAAACAACCGGAACCACCCAAACTTCAGTTACCGGCCACCATTTCAGCCCTCGCCGCCTCAGCAGTCGCAGCAACAAACATATCAGCCAGCTAGGTCACAGCAGAATCAGGTTCAGCAGCAACCATTTCAGCAGCAACCATTTCAGCAACAACCTCATCAACAATCTTACGCCCCCAGGACTCAGCAGCCGTTCCAGCAGCAGCAGCAGTATGACCAACAGAGGGCCGTCTCTCCGGTTGAGTCTCTCTTGACTCAATATATTACCAACCAGGAGAAGATCAACCAAAAGCTGGAAATGGGTCAGCGGACCCTCACGGACCAAGTAACCCAGTTGGGGTTACAAGTGGCGAACCTTGCAAGGTCACAAAACCAATTACCGCCACAACCGGAGGTGAACCCGAGGGGAGCAACCCAAACATCGGCACTCGTGCACGAGCACGCAAATGTGTCCGCTATCGTTCTGAGAAGCGGGACACAAATTCCTACTAGAGTGCCCCCTAGCAACCCGGAGGCACCATTGGTCGTTGAGAGACCGACCGAAAAATCAAATGACGCCGGTGCTTCGTCATCAAATCCTATGACTTCGGAGGGAGCCTCTGAAGAAGAGAAGAAGAAGGAGGAAGAGAGCCCGAAAGTGTATAAACCCGTTGTGCCATTTCCACAACGGTTGGCTCAGGCAAAAATTGATGAGAAATATGGCAAGTTCTTCGCCATGGTCAAGGACCTAAGCCTGCAAATCCCCTTCCTAGAAGCAATC
This sequence comes from Scilla litardierei, assembly GCA_030789695.1. Classification (NCBI taxonomy): domain Eukaryota; kingdom Viridiplantae; phylum Streptophyta; class Magnoliopsida; order Asparagales; family Asparagaceae; genus Scilla; species Scilla litardierei. The sequence continues at coordinate 282,106,902 of CM061133.1, read as the reverse complement.
GAAACAATCCCCTCCTATGCAAAATTCTTGAAAGATTTGGTGACTAGAGGGTCTAGAAAGGAGAAAGTAGTGCTGACGGCGGAATGTAGCGCTCTTATTCAGAGGGCAAACCCGCCGAAACTCAAGGACCCGGGGAGCTTCTCTATTCCTTGCACGATCGGGGCGGTGAAGATTCATCGTGCACTCGTCGATCTAGGAGCGAGTGTTAGCTTGATGCCCTTGTCGATGTATAGAAGGATAGGAGTGGGTGATTTGGAGCCCACCGGTATGACCCTACAACTAGCTGACCGGTCGGTCAAATATCCGATGGGAATTGTGGATGACCTCCCCGTGAATGTGAGAGGGGTGCATGTACATGTGGACTTTGTAGTCATGGACATGCCTGAAGACGCACACACCCCCATCATCCTGGGACGGCCTTTCATGGCCACTGCTGGCATTCTAATAGATGTGAAGAACGGAAAACTCTCTTTGAACGTCAGCGGAGAGAAAGTTGAGTTTGATCTGGGATTATCCATGAAGCACCCCGATCCCCCTGATGACCCTCGGTGCAATCTGCTCGAGGTAGAAGAGGAAAAAGCTGTAGATGAGAGCTCCTGGGAGATTCTCCTGAGAAACCCCCCCCCCCCCCCGATGACTTGGGGGATTCAGAAGATGGAGACGGCCCCAAGTACAAAGAAGCTGCTGGAAAACCGAGTGCAGCAAGAACGACCCCTCCCGGGTTCCCCAAGGCTCCTCCTGTGAGGAGAACGGGGAAAGAGCCCACGGACCTCACTAAAGACGAAGTCCGGATCCTGAAGAAGATGGCGGGAAGCGCCAACACCAAGGAAAAGCCCCCGGATCCCAAGAACAAGGGGAGGGTAGTCGAGCAAGTATTTTTCCAGCCGCTGACTACTCCAAGCGCCTTCAGCTCCAATGAGAAAGAGATGCCAAACTTCGGGCATCTCCCGTATCGACCACCATGAGCATCTCTTGCGGGCGTCGAGCCAACGACGTTAAACAAGTGCGCTTCATGGGAGACAACCCTGTTGGAAGCAATGATCTAGGATCTTAGTTTGATGATGACAAACGTGTCGTGATATCTAATGTGTGTGCTTAGTGTGTTTCAGGCTTGGCGAAACAATGTATTCAAGGTATTTGGCGAAATTGCTATTCGTATAGCACATTGGGAGAGATGGAGCGTGTGTGCACAAAGAAGTTTGACTTGGTCAATGAAGAGCAAAATTTGGACTTAGTCCAATATGGGATGAGATGGGGATGAGATGGACTTGATCAAATCTTTTAGAAAGATTTACAAATATTTGATTTCGTCCTAATCCCATTAGTTTTACTATAAGATCAAATAGAATCCCAAAGTTGATTGACACAACCCTATCACTAGCCAATTTCAAAATTCCTAGCCATATTCCAAATCTCCTATCTATGGTACAAAGAGATAGAATCAAATCTCTTTTGAAATTCTCTATTCCTATCTCTTAGGGATTCTTTCCAAAACCCTAGGCTATCCTATATAAGCAAACATCCCCTTCATAGCCAAAAAGAAGCAGCAATCAAAAAATAGAGGGGTTACAAAATCTGTGTATACGGCAAACAAAAAAAGGGGGATCAAAATAATTTTGGGCTAGGTCTCGCAATATACAAACACCCAAGCCTTCAAAAAGGGAACCCTCATCAAATTCCTCATCACCCTGTTCTTATTTCATCCAAAAACCCCGACGTACAAAAATCTCTCCTCACGCCGTTACCGCAAAAAAAACTCTCTCTCCCAACTTTTGTACGTGCTGCTTTTTCGCTGCTACTCATCCCCAACATCTCAACTCTCCAAGCCTTCATCGAAAAGCAACCCGTCGCCGTTCGGGTTGGAATCGTCGTCCCGCTGCGGCCCTCGAGTTGCTACCCCCCGCCGGAGATCCGTACACCGAACGAAGAGATCGTCGCCATTGAGAACGAAGTCAACAACCTCGCTCCGTTGCACGAAGTCGAAGCCTCCTAGTATTGCTATCGGAGAGAGCTGCCGCCGTCGAAACGAAGAAGAAGGCCGGAGTCGGAAAAGCCATCGCGAGCGCTGCATGCCCTAGCTCCCCATTGACAGCCGCTGCGACATCATCTTCAGGCTTCATCTCTTCAACGTGAGTTGACGTCGCCGTCGGAACATCACCTTCGTCACCATCGACCCATCACACCGGAGAACGCATTGCCTCACCGTAAGTTGAGAAGCTGAGGCGGTCGATCGTCGCTGCTGCACGAATATCCGCCGCTGCACGAAGAAGTATTGCTGCACGACGAAGAACAGCAAGAGGAGCTCCTGCCGCCTGCGAGCCCTAGTCGAAGTCGGAGGCGTCATCGCTACTGCACCGAACCGGAGAAGCCGCCGACGCCCTCTAGTTCTTCATCGTCGTCGAAGATCGCCGCTGTCGAAGCAAACGTCCGCACGAGACCACCGTCGTCGCTGGAGTCTGAATCACCGACGTCAGAGGTGCTGTCGCCTATGAGAGCTGACAGTCGCCGTAACTTGATCACCGCCGGCGCCGCTGTTGAATCGTCGTCCCCGCTCGAAGAAACGACGCTCCTCGCTGCACGGGTTGAGAACGAGCGGACGGGTGTGATCGCAGATCAAAACAAATTGGCGGCGAGTTTTTAATACGGGTGAAATCAAAAATAAAACAAATCTCCGCTTCGATTCGCATGCTGACGTGGACAGGTAACCTCGCAAAAACAAAGAAGCAGAAGCACGAAGTTTAAAGCTTGACGTGGCCTGGAGTTTTAAAGAGAGCTGCTTTGCGCACAGCCGCTTAATTATAAGAAGTGAACTCAGTTGCTTTGCACACCGACCACAGATCTGCTGAGCGCACCGACTGCCTATTATTTGGGTTTGAACTGAAATTACTTTACGCACAGACCAGTGCATATCTTGACATCCAGGAGTCGGATTGAGACACCGTTTGCGTCAGATTGGAGCTGACGACGTGCTGATTGACAGAGATGCCTACACAGACACAAAATGAGCATTTCTAAACCCTTAAACTCTTTTATTTGTGTCTTAGTGTAACGTTCTCTGTAGGGGAAACTTTACCTGTTTTTTGGTGACTATTTTGGGACTTGCCTAGTTGGGACTAGACAAGTGGGACCCAGCTAGTTTGGGACTAGCTGGTAGAAAGCTTTGCTAGGATTGATAGTGAGAGGAAACACTGTGTGTGGGGTACTGAGAGTCCGGCGAGTGTAGAGGCGTAGAGGGTGCTCTGAGCGTGCTCTAACTTGTGACTTTGTACCTATTGCACTATTCAATCTAGTATTAGCTTTGGGGGCTGGAGTAGGTCGTTGGGACGACCGAACCAGGGTAAATCTGCTGTGTACTTTGTGTCTGCTTTTCATTACTCTGGTTGTGCTTTTAACTGCGTGTGATTTCTCGTGGGTTGCACGAGAATTTTTTATTAGCCTATTCACCCCCCCTCTAGGCTAGGATCCAGATCCAACAAGTGGTATCAGAGCCAGTTTCGTAGATCTAGCCTAGTTTGACCATGGACCACATTGATAGTGCTTTTGCTGAGGGTCAGTCTATTTCCCGACCACCTAGATTTAATGGAGGAGATTATGCTTACTGGAAAAATCGTATGAAAATCTATCTTATTTCTATTGATTATAAAGCTTGGCAAATTGTTGAAAAAGGATATAAATCACCTGTTATCAAAATTGAAAATACTGAGATGCCTAAACCTGATGATAAGTGGGATGATAATGATTGGAAGCTTTATTCTTTAAATGCTAAAGCTATGAATGCTCTTATTTGTGCATTAGATAAATCTGAATTCAATCGTATCTCACATTGTCTAACTGCGCAGGAAATATGGCATACTTTGGAGGTGACGCATGAGGGAACGTCACAGGTGAAGGAGTCTAGACTTGCACTTCTGAGCACGGAATACGAGGGATTTCGCATGCTACCATCAGAGATGATATCAGAAATGTTTGCGAGGTTCACCAACATTGTCTACAAGTCTAGTTCGCTTGGTAAGCCATATTCTAGCCTTGAGCAGGTGAGGAAGATATTAAGAGCTCTACCAAGCTCTTTCAGGCCTAAAGTCACTGCCATCCAAGAAGCAAAAGATCTGTCACAGATGAAGGTGGAGGACTTGATAGGTAATCTAATGTCCCACGAGCTTGAATTGCAAAATATTGATGAAAGGGAGAAACCTGAGGAAAAAGAGAAAGCTGCCAAGCCACTTGCTCTGAAAGCTGACGAAAGTGAAGATGATAATGATGACATAGCGCTAATGGTCAGAAATTTCAGAAAGTTTGTCCAGACCAAGCAAGGAAGAGCAGAAATGGCACCCAGGTTTAATCGCTCTAACTTTTTTCAGTCTTCTAAGCAAAATTATGATCAGAATACTACTAATAGAATGACTTGTTTTAAATGCAAGAAAAGAGGACATCGAATGAGGGATTGCCCACATGAGACAGCACAGGTAGCTAAAGAAAAGGGAAAATCCAAGGTGCTTACTTGGAACATGGATAGCGAAGCTGAGAGCGAGGAGGAGGAACATGAAGCCCATTCATGCATGGCATTGATGGGAATACACAATGAGGTAACTTCTGGTAGTAAAACTGAACTCCTTACTCTTTGTAAAGAAATGCAAGATAAAATAGTAGAGCTTGAATCCACTATAGATGATTATCAAAATGAGAACTTTGAAATGCAACAATCTGAATATGAAATGTCTAAAGAGATTGAAAAACTCAAAATTGATATTGTTACACGTGACTCTACTATTGATATTCTGAAAAAGGAAAAATCCAGTTTTAATGATGAAGCACCTTGTCTCTCTTGTCCTTCCTTGATGAATAATATTAGCATGCTTAAACTTGATTTGATTAAGCTCGAAACTGAAAAAGACTATGTTATTAGAGAGCTTAATGATAAATTCTGCATGTTGGATAATGATTTTAAAAGAAAAATGGTTGAATTTGAAAAGAAGGAAGAGGAAAACAAGAGAGCTTTTATAAGTAAATGCACATTGCTTGTGGAAGAAAATAGATTGTTAAAATCCAAAGTCTCTAATCTTGAATTAGCCATTAAGAAATTCTCTATGGAAAAACAATCGTTGGATATTATTTTAGAGAATCAATTAGATGGCAATAATAGAAGAGGACTTGGATTTGGTTCGAAAAACGTTGAAAAGTCAAAATTCAAGAAATTCCACAATGCACCTTCTATTGCAAAGAACTTACATGCAAAGTGCTTTACTTGTGATAGTGTAGGCCATACTTCATACTATTGTAAATTTAGGAACACTAAAATCAAGTTTAAACAAGTGTGGGTTCCTAAAACAATATTGGCTAACACTAGTGGACCTTGTTGGATTCCAAGGTCACACTTAACACCTTTCATGTAGGTGTGATGGAGTTTTGGCAAGGAGCAATAAACTCAATGTCTCATTCTTTTAGCCCCTTCGTCAAAAAGCGACGAGAAGGTATAATTTTCTATCCCTCTTTGCATTCCATTGCATACCTTCATAGATTGTTTTGTGTGCTTGATTTATTTTGGTTTGTGTGCTTGCATGGATGATTTTTAATGTTTTTATTTCTGAAAAAAAAAATTGAAAAATCAAAAATAAAAAAAAATTGTGTGCTTATTGAATCCTCTTTTGAATCTCTTGAGTGATATTGTATGAATGATCAATTCTATCCCTTATAGAAGTCAATTCATTATTGCTGTTGCTACATGAACATGATGATATTCCTTTTAGTAGCCATGACATGTCTCATAAGTCTCAAACTTGACTTCTACACCTTCATTTGCACTTTCACGATATTTGACTTTTTAGTGCTTTTGGAGATTCTTTTGAAGAATAATGGAAAGTGAATGTAGGAATGATTAATTTTTGAAATTTCTAAGGGATATGATGTGTTTAAGCCATGAATTAAAATTGAGCACAAAAGAATTGAAAAAAAACGATATTTGCTCCGTATGAAAAATGGATACACTTCATGGCTAAAACACAACCCACGAGTATCCAACTTGTGCTAAATGGGTAATCATTAGCGTTGGTGTATTTAACTCGTCAAGCAATGCCACCCCGCATTTAAAAGTCCTTTTAGGCCATGCTTCGGGGTTCGGTAACTTGAACTCATCTTTGATGAGGTGGGAAAAGTCAATCCTATTGATATTCATGAAAAATGGAAAATGTGGATTGTTTTTGGTTGATTTTCCGATATTGAATCTCCTCTTGCACTTTATTGTCTATATCTTTTCACTTACATAAAGGTGGAGAAGTCTTGTTATGAAATTCTATGAACTTGATGTGTCTATTATGTGGAATGCTCATGCAAATTACACGCTACATCTAATAATGATTTATTTTTGCATGGAATATATTTGTGACTTCATTAATCCGCTTTTGGTGATTACAAAGGGGGAGAAAGAAAAGATTTTGACAGCTTTGATGTGTGGTATTGATTTGGTATTATTTGTTGAAGGGGGAGCTTGAAAAATACTTGAATATATGGTGAAGGGGGAGCTTGAGAGAAGGGGGAGCATGCTATTGTATTTGTTATTAGTTTGTGCATGCCATATTGTAGTGCTTGAATATTCATCTCATGATTCATATTGCATTACACCCTTCAACACACTTCACACACTCATCTCTATTGATCAAATCTTTTATGGGTTTGTCATCACCAAAAGGGGGAGATTGTTGGAAGCAACGATCTAGGATCTTAGTTTGATGATGACAAACGTGTCGTGATATCTAATGTGTGTGCTTAGTGTGTTTCAGGCTTGGCGAAACAATGTATTCAAGGTATTTGGCGAAATTGCTATTCGTATAGCACATTGGGAGAGATGGAGCGTGTGTGCACAAAGAAGTTTGACTTGGTCAATAAAGAGCAAAATTTGGACTTAGTCCAATATGGGATGAGATGGGGATGAGATGGACTTGATCAAATCTTTTAGAAAGATTTACAAATGTTTGATTTCGTCCTAATCCCATTAGTTTTACTATAAGATCAAATAGAATCCCAAAGTTGATTGACACAACCCTATCACTAGCCAATTTCAAAATTCCTAGCCATATTCCAAATCTCCTATCTATGGTACAAAGAGATAGAATCAAATCTCTTTTGAAATTCTCTATTCCTATCTCTTAGGGATTCTTTCCAAAACCCTAGGCTATCCTATATAAGCAAACATCCCCTTCATAGCCAAAAAGAAGCAGCAATCAAAAAATAGAGGGGCTACAAAATCTGTGTATACGGCAAACAAAAAAAGGGGGATCAAAATAATTTTGGGCTAGGTCTCGCAATACACAAACACCCAAGCCTTCAAAAAGGGAACCCTCATCAAATTCCTCATCACCCTGTTCTTATTTCATCCAAAAACCCCGACGTACAAAAATCTCTCCTCACGCCGTTACCGCAAAAAAACTCTCTCTCCCAACTTTTGTACGTGTTGCTTTTTCGCTGCTACTCATCCCCAACATCTCAACTCTCCAAGCCTTCATCGAAAAGCAACCCGTCGCCGTTCGGGTTGGAATCGCCGTCCCGCTGCGGCCCTCGAGTTGCTACCCCCGCCGGAGATCCGTACACCGAACGAAGAGATCGTCGCCATTGAGAACGAAGTCAACAACCTCGCTCCGTTGCACGAAGTCGAAGCCTCCTAGTATTGCTATCGGAGAGAGCTGCCACCGTCGAAACGAAGAAGAAGGCCGGAGTCGGAAAAGCCATCACGAGCGCTGCATGCCCTAGCTCCCCATTGACAGCCGCTGCGACATCATCTTCAGGCTTCATCTCTTCACCGTGAGTTGACGTCGCCGTCGGAGCATCACATTCGTCACCATCGACCCATCACACCGGAGAACGCACTGCCTAGCCGTAAGTTGAGAAGCTGAGGCGCTCGATCGTCGCTGCTGCACGAAGATCCGCCGCTGCATGAAGAAGTATTGCTGCACGACGAAGAACATCAAGAGGAGCTCCTGCCGCCTGCGAGCCCTAGTCGAAGTCGGAGGTGTCATCGCTACTGCACCGAACCGGAGAAGCCGCTGCCGCCCTCTAGTTCTTCATCGTCGTCGAAGATCGTCGCTGTCGAAGCAAACGTCCGCACGAGACCACCGCCGTCGCTGGAGTCTAAATCGCCGACGTCGAAGGTGCTGTCACCTACGAGAGCTGACAGTCGCCGTAACTTGATCACCGCCGGCGCCGCTGTTGAAAATCTTCGTCCCCGCTCGAAGAAACGATGCTCCTCGTTGCACGGGTTGAGAACGAGCGGACGGGTGTGATCGCAGATCAAAACAAATCGACGGCGAGTTTTTAATACGGGCGAAATCAAAAATAAAACAAATCTCCGCTTCGATTCGCATGCTGACGTGGACAGGTAACCTCGCGAAAACAAAGAAGCAGAAGCACGAAGTTTAAAGCTTGACGTGGCCTGGAGTTTTAAAGAGAGCTGCTTTGCGCACAGCCGCTTAATTATAAGAAGTGAACTCAGTTGCTTTGCACACCGACCACAGATCTGTTGAGCGCACCGACTGCCTATTATTTGGGTTTGAACTGAAATTACTTTACGCACAGACCAGTGCATATCTTGACATCCAGGAGTCGGATTGAGACACCGTTTGCGTCAGATTGGAGCTGACGACGTGCTGATTGACAGAGATGCCTACACGGACACAAAATGAGCATTTCTAAACCCTTAAACTCTTTTATTTGTGTCTTAGTGTAACGTTCTCTGTAGGGGAAACTTTACCTGTTTTTTGGTGACTATTTTGGGACTTGCCTAGTTGGGACTAGACAAGTGGGACCCAGCTAGTTTGGGACTAGCTGGTAGAAAGCTTTGCTAGGATTGATAGTGAGAGGAAACACTGTGTGTGGGGTACTGAGAGTCCGGCGAGTGTAGATGCGTAGAGGGTGCTCTGAGCGTGCTCTAACTTGTGACTTTGTACCTATTGCACTATTCAATCTAGTATTAGCTTTGGGGGCTGGAGTAGGTCGTTGGGACGACCGAACCAGGGTAAATCTGATGTGTACTCTGTGTCTGCTTTTCATTACTCTGGTTGTGCTTTTAACTGCGTGTGATTTCTCGTGGGTTGCACGAGAATTTTTTATTAGCCTATTCACCCCCCCCCCTCTAGGCTAGGATCCAGATCCAACAAACCCATGTTCTAAAAATTTTCCCCACTTTTCAGCGTTATTTTTTGACTTTATTTTGTCTATTTTTATAAATAAAATCAGCCACGAGAACATCCTTTCGGGGACTTAAACAAATCTATTGGTTTTTGCAGGAAACAAGCCCCAACCGATCGGATGACAACTCACCCGATCGGTTGGGATGTATCAGATACATGCCGAGATCTGCCCCCATATGACCCGATCGGTTGAGTAATGAAGAGACCGGGTGGCAGACCGGGTGAGCTGGGGAGAACTCTCGGAAATTTTTGGGGAATATCAACCGATCGGTTGAGTTCGAGCGCGATCGGTTGACGTGACCGGGTGAGCAGCCCTAAGTTCTCGGGAAAATGAGTGGAGCGGCCAAACGATCGGTTGACAAGTCAACCGACCGGTTCGCCTGTAGCATTTCTTCGGCAAGGACTTCGACCTAACCGTCAACCGATCGGGTGACAAGTCACCCGGTCAGGTCGACTTAAAACCTTATATAAACACCCCCCCGACCACCCGTTCATTTTCACCCTCGCCCGATCGAAAAATCCGCCGTCGTTTCGCCTTCCCCTCTTCCCCAACAACCGATCCTCACTCCCCCACGTCCTCTACTCCTCCATTACTCCCTCTCTCCACCTCCTCCATCAATCCCTCCATCATCTACACCCTCTCTCTCCTCCCATTCCGAATTTTTGACCTAGTTTTCCCCCAAACCACACCCATCCGAAAATTCTTGCCGAAGGAGAACACCGCGGCTCCATGCTACTCTTGCTGAACAGTGTGGGGGCACCTACGAGCAAGCTCCGCCATCTCATTTGGGTAAACTCGCTCCTTTGCTTAATTTTAATCTTACCCCAAATATTCCATTTGCTTGTTGGTCGTATTTCATGTTTGTGTTGAATTCATTGTACTCTTACGCACCTACGCGCATGAATGACACCCACACAATGCCTCCTCGCCGTGTTAAGCCCACCGACGCCGGCTCTTCGAACCCTAGGCCCACCCGTCGTACCCGTCGCACACAGCCCACCACCTCCAACCCATCCACCACTTCCCCACCTCGTGCTTACGATCCCGAATATGGGATGCAATTCCAAACTGATGACCACGCCGACCGATTCGCGGCCATGGTCCTCCTAGCTGGTCAGGGTGGTCGGATAACCGAGGAATCCGTCGACCGAGACCTCCCGTTTCTTCAAAGCTTCATTCGCCACATCCGTGAAGACCCACCCGACGTCTCCGAGCTCCACATTCCACCACCCATGACTCCTGGTCCACAGCGCAGGCCCCCGTCACCACCCCCAGAGGGTGGTGCCCCTGCTTGATTTTTCTCTCCCACTTTTGCCCCCCCATATTTGTGCCCATCTGTCTTTTCGGGGCCCTGCTTTGTCTCTGTCGGAGGGATGGGACTATTTGCGTGTTGCTTTCTAAATTCACCTCTTTTGTTTTTGACTCCCCCTTGCACATCTCTGTATTTCATCGATCACATCATTTCGCTAGCACTTTCTGGTCTAGCTTGGGGGACGTCTATTTTGGTGTGCTGTCGTGTTTTGTTTGTTTTTCTCATTTTTTTGTGTGTGTGCTTCTTTTTCATTTTTTGAGTGTCGTGCTTGTGTTTTTATTTTTATTTTCATTTTGTTTGATTTTGATTCTGATCTTTCTTTCTTTTTCAGTTTCATCTATGTGTTTTCCTGGTTTTCATTTCTTTTTGTGTCAGTGCGTATCCCCCCCATCTTCATTGCCCTCCCGTACTCACTCATATTGCATTGAGGACAATGCAAACTTCAGCTTGGGGGAGTCGCACTGTGTGCGTCGTTTGAGTCCTTCTTTTTCGTTTATTTGAGTCGTTTTTCTCCGTGTTTTTCTTTTTTTTTCTTTTCTTCCTTTTTAGCTCTTTCTCCTAGAGATGAATCCTATGATGAATCGCCACAAAGTCACACACACCTAGCATTGCATCGATAATCACACTCACTAACCCTAGGATTTCGAGTCCTCTTGCATTTCACGCATCGTGTGTCCACTTAGCTTTTTGTGAGTCGTGTGTCGTGACTAGCATTTGGTGTGCTTCTGCTTTGTGATTTTACTTTATATACCTGTCCAGGAATGACCCCTAGATTATCATGCTCCGATTTGAATATGCGGTATTTGTTTCCACTATATGCATGCTATATTTATATCGTATACTTCAATTCGCATGCGTCGGGATTCCACAACTAAGGACTAGGATAACCCATTTAGCCTATGCTCTATTTAGCGAGAATAGTTTCCTTTGCCCGAGTGTTTAGATTTCGACTTCTTTTTTGTTTTACTTGGTGCAAATCCCCTCGTCGTGTACCGTTCTCCCACTTGGGAGAGTACACATGTGTATAGCCAAAAACCCAAAAATCCAAAAAAAAAGGAGAAAAGAAAAGAAAAACCCAAAAAGAAAAGAAAAGAAAAATTGTGTATAGCCCAAAATCCAAAAAAAAATACAAATGCCCAAAACCCAAAAAAATTTCCGTGTGAATATTTTTTCCTACTCGCCAAGAATAAAGGGAAGGCGAGAATTTGCACCGAGTGTTCTTCTCCACATCATCTCAACCCCCGTCGTTATCGAAAACACTTGGCTTAGGAACTTTTTAGCTAGTATCTAGGCTATAGTGGCGTGATTTCCTTAACCCTAGTTGTGGAGTCCCCGATGCATGATACGCTTCTATTCTCACTCTTCTCATGCATGCTTGAACTTATATTCGTCGCTTAATTCAATTCGGATCGATATTTTGGGTCATATCTTGGATTTGTGTATATCGAGCCTCATAGCACATTGTAGAAAGCATCACCATTTGTTAGCACACGACCACGCTCACTCGCGCTTCACCGCGTGGACCCACGACACTTATTTGGACTCGCTTTCCTAGGTTTAGTGGTGTGATTTGGCGTTTGCTTGCTTGGTGTGTCGTTTCTGATTTTGGTGGCTCTGATGGACGATCTACGGTTTAGAGTTTTCTTTTTCTTTCTTCCTCTATATTTTCCCCTTCCGAGCTCCTACTCTCACTCGTCTTCCTCGAGGACGAGGAAGAGTTCAGCTTGGGGGATTTTGACGTGCGTTTATATTTCATATATTCACGCACGTTTTCTTTTGTGTTTCTCCGTGTTTTTCCGCCGTCTCTTATTCGTTTTCGTGTATTTTCCCGTTTTCTTTCACTTTTCTTTGTTTATCCATGATTGCAGTGGATTGACCACGTAGGGGACGTTTAACGATGATATCCCAAGTCCCCGGAGCAACGGGAGAAGTCACGCGTGATCCAGGGGGTCAAACGTCGAAGAATTCATCTTTCAGCCCCTCACCCGGTCGGTTGGTCATCTCCAACCGATCGAGTGATGCACGCGTGCACCACCCGGTCTCTGCCGCAGCTCACAAAGAAGTCGCCCGACCGGTTCGTAGACCGGTTCAGCGGGGGCTGTTCTCTGTTTTCTCGAAGCAAAACGCCAACCGATCCGGTGACTCTCACCCGATCGGTTCATCTGTAGCTGAAGAAGAAGAGCTGAAGACACGGACGTCGAACCGATCGATTCACCCGACTGCTCCAAGATCCAACCGGTCACTCAAGAACTCACCCGACCGGTTCATGTGATCGGGTGAAAGCTCGCCGTTTTCTGTTATTAATTTGTAACGGATCAACCGATCGGTTGACTTGTCAACCGATCAGTTGATACGAAGGTCTATAAATAGAACCCCTAGGGTTCCAGAAACGGGAGCTGTTATTTTTTCTACTGTTTTATCTCCTTGTGACGGCTGTAATTGTTACTCTTTTGTAAGCTTTCAGATATTTCTAAAATTTTAGTATTGTCTTTATTACTCTATTACTTCCGCATTGCAATTGTCCGATTATGATTCCAACGGTTAAATTTCATTTAGATCGCTTTTTCATGAATTTTTGTGAGTAGTTCCCAAATCTGGGATTTTGGTGGAAACTCCTTCGGGGGCTCTTCCCGATGCGTCCATAGGGTTAGGAAATCGATAGGGAGTAGGAATATAACGGTTACGCGGGGTGTTTCATTGTCATCGGCGGGAAAAAGACCGCCTTTGACCGTTGGGCCAAGGGGGAATAAACTTGGCGGTTGACTCCCTAGCCATAGCTCACACCCTTAGCGTAGACGCCGAATCCTAGCACGCGGGAGCGGCAGGATGAGACGTTGGGAGATATCGTTGCGGGCTTAGTGCTCCCGGGATCGATCAGTGTTAATGGACACGGGAGTGCCCACTGATCGAATCCGAGAAGTCCGGTGTATCATCCTGGGCACCGACCGGAATATCGGGCCCATGGGACGCCGGTACCACTTTCAGAGGCAACGTCTCACCATTAAGCCCTAATCCCGATTGCTATCCATACCCGTAGGTCGTATCGGCGAGAGTCTCTCGTCGGGTTGGAAACCAAAGTCCCGGGTTTTCTTTCTTGTTGTTCATACCCTTTTATTTCCTTTCGTGACAACCATTCACCGATTCGGGCTAGCTCGCCCCTCGGGGTGATTTAGGTCCTACCTGACCCAAGCACAACCTCGCCTCCCTGAGTTCGATATTCCCGCACCCTACACTAACCGTGAAACTTGCGGTAAACGACACCGCGCCGCCGCAACGCAAGCGGGGTGCCGGCCAGTAACCATCAAGAATAAATACCTGTTGCCTCGCATCGATGATATTTTTGATCAGCTTGGAGGTTCGACGGTGTTTTCGAAGTTGGATCTGAGGAGTGGTTATTATCAGCTGAAGGTGAAGAAGGATGATGTTCCGAAGACAGCGTTCAGGACGAAGTATGGACACTACAAGTTTGTGGTTATGCCATTCGGTGTAACCAATGCACCCGCAGTTTTCATGAATCTGATGAACCTGATTTTCTATGACTTTTTGGATAAGTTTGTCGTTATCTTTATTGACGACATTTTGATCTATTCTAAGTCGGAGGAGGAGCATGCCTCGCACTTGAGGACGGTGTTGGAGATTTTGAGGAAGCATCGGCTGTATGCTAAGTTTTCGAAGTGCGAGTTTTGGCTGGACAGAGTTGCTTTTCTCGGGCATGTGGTGACTGGAGATGGTATTTCAGTGGATTCCGAGAAGATCAGGGCCATCAGAGAGTGGCATGTTCCGCAGTCAGCATCCGAGATTCGGAGTTTCCTTGGACTTGCTGGTTAATATCGGCCCTTCATTAAGGACTTTTCCCGTATTGCCGAGCCAATGACCAGATTGACGCGGAAGGATGTACCTTTTGTTTGGTCGGGTGATTGTGAGAATGCTTTTGGTGTTCTGAGGGAGAGATTGACGACTGCCCCTATTCTTGTTGTGCCTGATCGCAGCGGTGGATTTGAGATCTTTTGCGATGCTTCTGGTAAGGGTCTCGGTTGTGTGTTGCATCAGCACGGACATGTTGTGGCATATGATTCGCGTCAGCTCAAGACTCATGAGAAGAATTGCCCGACGCATGATTTGGAGTTGGCTGCTGTTGTGTTTGCTCTTAAGATTTGGAGGCACTTCTTGCTGAGTGAGAAAGTGAAGATCTTCACCGATCACAAAAGCTTGAAGTATATTTTCACTCAGAAGGAGCTCAACATGCGACAGCGTCGATGGTTGGAGCTCATGGCAGATTATGAGATTGATTTGCAGTATCACCCTGGCAAGGTGAATGTGGTTCCTGATGCGCTGAGTAGGCTTCTAGCGGTGATGATTTTGACCTCGCAGTGGAGATTGCAGCAGGATTTTTACGAGTCTGGTGTGGAGATTGTTCTTCCTGGGGAGGCTTCTTCGTTGATGTGTATGCAGATTCAGTCGACGATTGTGGATCGGATCAAGGCTGGCCAGGCCGAGGATCCGAAGCTGGTGAAGATTTGGGAGCAGGTGGAAGCCGGTCTGTAGATTGAATTTTTGATTCATGAGGATGGCTCGCTGAGATTTGGAGCTAGGTTGTGTGTGCCAGCTGGGGATATTAGAGAGGAGTTGATGGTGGAGGCACACAGTTCGCCGTATTCTGTGCATCCTGGTGGCACCAAGATGTACAAGGATCTTCGTCTGAACTATTGGTGGCATGGCATGAAGAGGAGCGTGGCTCGGAGTGTGGCCAAATGCTTGGTTTGCCAGCAAGTGAAGGCGGAGCATCAGCGTACGGCAGGGTTGCTACAACCGCTTTCGATTCCGGAGTGGAAGTGGCAACACATCACTATGGATTTCGTGACTGGACTACCTCGGAGTCCGAAGCAGAATTACGCGATTTGGGTGATCGTAGATCGATTGACCAAATCCACGCACTTTATTCCATTCCGAGTGGGACAGTCCACTGAGGCGCTAGCGAGGAGATATATGGAGGTAAATTCTTTTACTCTCCGTTTCTATTTCCTTTTTCCTAGTTTAGATAGTGATGTAACGTGAATCGTGCAGGAGGTCATACGACTTCACGGAGTCCCCGTGAGTATCGTGTCGGACAGAGACACGAGATTCACATCTCAGTTCTGGCAGAGTTTGTAGAAGAGTTTGGGTACGCATCTGAGTTACAGCATGGCGTACCATCCGCAGACGGATGGCCAGTCCGAGAGGACGATTCAGATCTTGGAGGACATGCTGAGGGCGTGCATGTTGGATTTCAAGGGTTCGTGGGAGGACCATCTACATCTGGTGGAGTTTTCTTACAACAACAGCTTCCAGGCGAGTATTGGCATGGCGCCTTTCGTCGCTCTTTATGGGAGGAAATGTCGATCGCCATTGAGTTGGGATGACATTGGAGATCGGTAGCTGTTAGGACCTGAGATGATTGTGGAGGCTGTGGATGTTGTCAGGAACATTCGGGAGAGGTTGAGGATTGCTCAGGACCGTTTTAAGCATTGGGCGGATGCTAAACGCTGTCCTTTGGAGTTTCAGCCGGGCGACCATGTGTTCTTGAAGATTTCCCCGAATCGTGGTATGATTCGCTTTGGGAAGCAAGGGAAGTTGAGCCCGCGATACATTGGACCGTTTGACATTCTGGATAGGGTTGGCGAGGTAGCCTACCGCTTAGCCTTGCCGCCATCTTTGGAGGGAGTTCACAATGTTTTCCATGTGTTGCAGCTTCGTCGATACATTAGCGATCCATCTCATGCCGTGGATTTCTCGGAGATTACCGTTCACCCTGATATGACGTATGACCAGCAGCCAGTGCAGATTCTGGACAGGCGTCAGAAGTCACTTCGGAACAAGGTTGTCAATCTTGTGAGGGTGATGTGGCGACACGGCTCGCCTGGAGAGTCTACTAGGGAGAATGAGAATGAGATGCGAGAGCGTTTCCCACTTTTGTTTCCGGACACGTG
Organism: Scilla litardierei; assembly: GCA_030789695.1. Classification (NCBI taxonomy): domain Eukaryota; kingdom Viridiplantae; phylum Streptophyta; class Magnoliopsida; order Asparagales; family Asparagaceae; genus Scilla; species Scilla litardierei. Next base: position 282,090,447 of record CM061133.1, on the reverse strand, counting down.
AGTGTTGGGAAATTCCGAGGACGGAATTTTTCTTAAGTTGGGGAGGATGTAACGACTGGTTTTCCTGTATCTGGATTAATTATATTATATTATATATATATATATATATATATATATATATATATGTTTTGGTGGATTTTCTCCTTATGTGTGGTTTTCGTCTCCGTAGCTTTCGTTTTCGATCATTTCGTCGTGATTTTCTAGCTTCTTCCTTAGAATCGTCGATTTCGGAGTAAGTCATTCGTGACGGGCTTCATATCGGTCGTATCTTATTGTTAGATTGAGCCTAGGGGTCTTAGGAATCGATCCCGGAGCCTCACGCTCCATTTCGGAACTTTTGTGCATGTTAGCCGGTACAAGAAGGGGAACCGACCGACTAGATGACGATTTAGTCGGTCGGCAAACCTTCATGGACCGACTAGTTGGCTTTGTTAATTTCTCAGGAGTTACTGTTTATCGTTAGTCGGTCTAAAAACATTTGTCGACCGACTAGGTTGCAAACTAGTCGGTCAGCAATCGTTCTTTAACCGACTAGCTCTATGATCATTTTGATACCAAGTACTATTCATTCTTAGTCGGTCTAAGAACGTTCATCGACCGACTAGATGAGAAACTAGTCGGTCTGTAGTTGTTCTCTGACCGACTAAATCTAAATCCTATTTTTGTACAGGAGTTACTGTTTGGACTTAGTCGGTCTGCGTTGGTCAACCGACCGACTAGTTCCCAAACTAGTCGGTCAGTGGTTGCTCTTTGACCGACTAATCAGTGTCGAAACCCTAATTTCTGGGCAGCCGTCAGCACTCCCTATTTAAACCCCACCCACGATTTCTTTCATCCCTCTTTCATTCTCCTGAGCCATTTTCTCCCCCAAATCACCCTCCAACATTTCCCCAAGCCATTCCTTCCTCCCTTGGAGTTTCCCTCTCCATTTTGGTCTACCACCATGCCCTAGGCCATCTCCAACCCCCAAAAACCCCCAAAACCCCATTTCTCCAGATTTTCCCCATCCATTCCAGATCTGAACCCTAGGTTCCCCGGATCGTTTCTTCCGTTGCCGTGCTTGCTCGGCATCATTCTTCTGCTCCGATACGGTAATAACTCGATCTCTTAATATCCTCATAGCCCATTTGTGTTTTTGTGAAACCCTAATAAAACTAGGTTGGATGTTGTTCTAATATTGTTTTGTCATGGCAGCGATCTCATCTCCGTAGTTAGCATTTGTGTGACGGCCTCGTTGATCGTTATCCTCGGTGCTAGGCAAGTGAAACTTGCCACTTAGGGTTTTGGGCCATGTCTTAGGCCATTTGCTTGTTGTAGGCATAAAAGAGACTAGGCGATGAAATGATACTCGCCTAGGCGCAAATTTAGGAACTAGCTTGACAACGAAGCTAGATCCGACATTTATCATGTTGCATAACTTCCATGTCATGTTTAATTTCAATTAACGGTACGCGAATTAATTGTCATGTCATTGCATTCTTTAAGTGTTCTCGTGATTGCGTAGCTCCGCTACACCTTGTGAAATGATTGAGGCTAGGTGCACCCCTATGCCAAATGAAATACGCTCCTGGTTTGTGATCCAGGAAACGAGCTCTTGTGCGGGGCAACCCTGGCTCATTTACTGAGCTCGTGTACAGGGACCCTGGCTCGTTTACACGTGGGTATTGGGGTAAGAGTTAAGCGGCCATTCAACTGGGAGTCTGCCCGATCAGCAACTGCAGTTGTAAGGCGTAAACTCTGGGTTCTGGGGTAGTGTTAAGCGGCCAATCAGTGTGAATGTCCAACAGTTCAGCTGTAAGGCGTAAACATCTACAAACAACGTGAAACGTGACTAGTGAAAAGATTGAGATTGTTAGTAGCTTGGCTACTCTTGACATGCCCTGATAAATTGTTCTCTGGTACTTATTGTTTCACCATGTCTTACTTGTGCACTCATACCATAACTGCCATGTCATGCATACTATAACTGCTAGGTTGTTAGTTGCCTTACTTTCAGTTTCCTTGCCCAAGTCTTTTAGACTTGCTGACATGTGCCCCTTTACTCTTTTGGGTGACACATGTTAGATCCTGAGCCTGAGTTCATTGTTGAGGACGAGGTGTTTACTGACGCCGAGCCCGAGCCTGTGTTTGGCGAGGAGTACGTGGACACTGGGGACCAGTCCTAGTGTCTTCGTTGAGCTTTCCCCTTTTGTTTTAGACTGCTGTTTAGTTGTCGGTGCGTGGCACCTATACTTTGTTTTGTTGTCCCTTTTGTTGGCCTTGTTCTGGGCCTTTAGACTCTTTCTTTTAGCCTGGTGGCTTTTCTGGATGTTGAACTTAATTTTCATGTTGGACAAATTCTGAGATTTGAGATTTCATTTCTGTCTCTCCTTGTGTTATTATTGTTGTTCCGTTTGTGGTTACAGGGACCTGCTTATGTTTTATTGACGCTTATCGGGTTTGGGGCTTCACAGCTCCACTCCCGTGCGGACCTTTTCATGTCTCGCCTCCATTTTGGGGAAGCGGGGCGTGACAAGATTGAAAGATAATAATTCTAGGGCTTTGGGATTTTGAGAGCTTAGATCTAGGAAGATTGACAGCTTGAATGGTTGAGGAAATGAGTAACCTCTCAATGAACAGTAGAGGCAGCTTTTATTGGTTTCTCAAATCCCTCAAACAGAATCCCCAAAAACCCCTTTGAAATCCGGGGAGAAAAACCCAACGGATTGAATTTGCACACGTGACAGTCAACTGTTGAACAAAACACAGTCGACTGCTGCACTGTGTCAAAGGGTAGGTGAGAATTCAAATGGTAACTTACCACGTGGACAGTCGACTGATGAAGAGAAGACAGTCGACTGTAAATCCAACAGGCGACTGTAATTTCTTCTACAGGCGACTGGCCGCAATATGGGTAAGCTGAGAAAGTCTTGGAAAATACTGGGAAGACAGGACAGGCGACTGATGTGGAACACACATGCGCCTGTACCATGGGCAGGCGACTGTGAAACCAATATCAGTCGACTGTCACAAACCCTGAAATTTTCTAGAGAGCTAAGTCTACAGAGAAGCTCCAAGACAGACGACTGTTGAAGCATTGACAGTCGACTGTGCCATTGGACAGTCGACTGTAAATATAACATCAGTCGACTAGCACTAGAACTAGAAATATTGCAGAGAGCAAGTTCTGCAGAGTAATCATGGACAGGCGACTGTTGAATCATTTACAGTCGATTGTGCCTTGGACATGCGACTGCAAATACAACATTAGTCGACTGGCCAGATGAAACTGAGAATGATCTTTGGGCTGAAGATAGACAGGCGACTGAATAACAAATCACAGTCAACTGTCTCTTGGACAGGCGCCTGTAAATTGTACATCAGTCGCCTGAAAGAGTTGAAGCTTAGAAAGCCCAAAAATCAACCGATTAAGTATGTGCATATTAGTCGACTGTAGAACAAATCACAGTCGATTGTTTTTAGACAGGCGACTGTAAAACGTTCAGCAGTCGACTGTTGAAATCACAACATGCACATTCTTGAGAATTATGAATTGGAGTCTAAGGAAAATTGATCTAATGATTTTCTAAGACTGAAATGAAGATGTGTGTGTGCTCCAACATAGTTCTACTTCTAAGCTACATACTAGAGGAGAAAACGAAGATTACATTTGTAGAACTCTCTCTTCTATCCAAAGTATGAGCTTGAAGTCTTCTAAGAGCTTCAATCACCATCTTTGATCATCCAATCCACTTTTCTTGCTTTCATTGATCTTTGAGTGTTATCCATTGCTATTAGATCTTCAAGATATGGTTAGGCAATGGATTAACTGTAAATAGGGGATTAGTCACAAGTATTTATGTTTGCTCATCATTAACACCAAGTCGGGCGAAGTCCAATAAGCAACACACTTCTAAGTCAAGATCTGACTTAGGCATCGGAGGGGACTTGGTCGGAACTAAGGTCCGACCCCCTGATGAGTTCTTTGTTTTGTAGATCTGAAGAGACATCAACTTGTCGAAGCTTCCCTTCGGCGTACCATCACCCGGATCCGAACGCCCTCGTGCTAGAGCCCATTCGACCAACTGATCCTGGAGGCTGTCAACCCATCGAAGCTACCCTTCGGTGCACTGTCGCTCAAACCTGTGCCTTCCCTCTCAAGCGAAAGCTCAGCCGATCGACCCCAAAGGCCGTCCTCGTCTCTCAAAGACAGTGATGGCACTCGGACCTCCGGACTACCATCTAGTGGTGAGAAAACACCTCGAAACAAATAATGAATTAGAACCAACTGATTTTGAATCATGAGACAAACTAGATTTTCCATTTCCTAATGAACAATGGTAACCAATATTGTCCAGAATATAAATAGAATCCAAATTTAGTTAAAAACGGTACAATAATTATCTTAACGAGATCCAAATACAATCTATTCTTTAATAATTTAAAATTTAATTGCTTTAGTTTGAACCGTCTTGCCATCACCTACAAGGATGTATCCTTCACCATCATTTAGCTTTTGGCATCTTAGGCAATCCTGCATAGACACACTGATGTGAATGGCTGTACCAAGATTTTTACATCATGTATCTATAAGTACCGAAGTTAAATTAGCTTCCGAACAAACCAAATTAAGAAGCATACCTTTCTTCTCTTTAAAGATAGAGGTCATATGAGCACTTTCTGTCTTCCTTACTCAAGCCTTTCCTCTTCCTGAACTCAGTGTGAGATGAGCTCATTCAGAGACCAAGTCTCTTTCTGGTAATTGTAGCTCACCTTAAACTGGCTAAACTAAGTAGGAAGAAATATCCGAACCAAATGCACTAGCAAGTCCTCAGAGAGTTTAAGCTTAATTGCTTTCAACTTAGTAGTAAGGTGAGACATTTTCATAATGTACTTCCTAATGTTCCCCTTATCCTTATACCTCATTGAAATTAAATTTGTCAAGAGTGTACCAATTTCAGCCTTTTCATTCTTGACAAATATCTTTTCAATATCAGAAAGGAACCATTTAGCTATATTGACTTTATCGGACATTGTGCCCCTGAATGCTTCTGGAATGGCATTCTTCATAATCATCATGCACATGCGATTTGACCTATCTCACCTTTCCAACTCTCTCTTTTCATTAGATGTACTCTTATTAGTAAGTGGTGGGGAGAGAGTTAATTCTTATCGCCAGGTCAAGATCCATGACCCCAAGAACTATCGGCAAGTTCTCCTTCCATGATTTAAAGTTTGAACCATTCAGAATTGGAATTCAATTGATGCTGGCAGTAATATTAGCATGAGTTAAAGCTGAAAAGAGAACAACAACAAATATGCCACAAGCTCACATAAGTAAACTGAAAAGCTACAATAAATTCAAATTAAATGCAATTACCATCTTTTAAGATATAATGCACTCCATTAATATTTATCTTTAGACAACATATTAACTTGTTATTGATATCTTGGTGTAGTAATCAAACATTGATAATAAGTAACATGTCAAATAATAAACCTTTCTTTGGGCCGATTTATTATTTTCATATAAAACCAAATAATTATCTCGCATCACAGAAGCACATATAATTATGTCAAACATTTAATCTTCCTTTAGGCCGATACATATTCATATAAAAATATGCACAAAACCTTTTATATTTTGAAATAAAATTAATGTCCATATAACAGCCCACTTTGGTGGGTTGTTGTTTGAATTAACTTACTTCAAAATATATATTTAATCATGCAAAATTTGAATTTAAACTATAGCAACATTAATACGAAAATAATCATTTAAGGAGAAATGTACATAAAAATTTTTATTTCCTCCTTTGATGAGTTTAGATCCAAATTTTAGGCAAAAATTCATACAAATTATGTCCATAACCTTTTATATTTCGAAATAACAATAATTTCCATAATATAGCCCACTTTGGTGGGGTTTTTATTTTAATTAAAAGTATTTCGAAATATATAATTAATCATGCCCAAAAATAAGAATTTAAATTAAAAACAAATTTTAACACAACAAATACTTTCAAGGGAAAATATATTCCATATGTTATGAAGGTGGCGGCTACGGAACCCATAGCCATATATTTATAGGAAAAGATTACATAATGGGCGGATACCCTAATCCTAAATGGGCTCCACATGGACCTACAAAAGCCCATTCATAACACTTCCCCTTATTCATCCATCATTGTAAGCTTGGTATATGAATGCTTTGGGATTCATAAAGCTTATTTGATCATGAGGATATGGATACTTCTGGATCCTAAGTTAGGAGGTCTTGCCTCGTTAAAACCTTTGGCTATGGAAAACCCAGTGGGAAAAATCAATAGCTAAGAAAAAAGAGTACAAGTCTCCAAAAACCAATAGCTAAGAAAAAAGAGTACAAGTCTCCTTAACTTCCCCCGATTGGTGGACACTAAGGGTGGATTCTTCTGGATCCAGAGTTAATGTGGTTGCCTCGTTAAAACCTTTAGCTATGGAAACCCCAGTGGGAAAAAACAATAGATAAGGAAAAAGAGTACAACACAACATTAACTCCCCCGGTTGTGTCAAGCTTCAGGCTTGTAAGTCTCTCAACTGTCTCATCCCAATCCCTTTTACAAGATTTCTAAAAGTACATCGAGGTAGTGCTTTAGTAAACAGATCTACCAAGTTGTTGCAAGACTGGATTTGCTGAATGTCGATCTGTTTTTCTTCTTGTAGTTCGTACGTCCAGAAAATCTTGGGGGAGATGTGCTTTGTCATGTCACCCTTGATGTAACCACCTCGTAGTTGAGCTATGCAGGCTGCATTGTCTTCGAACATGGTGGTTGGTTCAAGGTCGCCCGTCTTCAGGTCGGTCGTCACTAGGATGTGGTGAATGACTGAACGTAGCCAAAAGCATTCTCTGCTAGCTTCATGAATCGCAATGTGTTCAGAGTGGTTGGATGAGGTTGCTGTCGTGGTCTGCTTCACAGATCTCCATGAAATGGTCATCCCACCGTAGGTGAATACGAAACCAGTCTGGAACTTTTCGGTGTGGGGATCTGATCTGTATCCTGCATCTCATAACCAATTAAGTTGGAGGATACACCTTTCTGATAATATAATCCCAGATCGATTGACCCTTGGAGGTAGCGCAGAAGGCGCTTCACTCCATTCCAGTGGTGCTTTGTGGGCGATGAACTGTATCTGGCTAGTAGGTTTACTGCGAACGCTATATCGAGACTCCTATAAATGGATTGTGATGAAACTTTGTGTACAGATTAGACTCGATGTAAATGCTCATGATGACCATGAAAACTGGGGCATTCATGTATAGTCTGTTTTCTAAATGTATTTAGAAGAACGAACTTATATGAATTGGCTAGAGAGTTTTCAAGGTCAGTGGGAGCGAATAAAACATGCGAGGCATCAAAGAGCCGGAACATATGGTTTGACAAAGTGGTTAAAGAGTTTGACACTTTATCAGAAATGATTATGAACCGACTAAATAACCAGTAAACTTATTTAGATTATTCTCGTAAGGTACGATGAACTGGATAAGATCCAGGCAAGAAATACATTATGGATTCCAAGGGACCAATGAAATTATTTGGATGAGATTCAAATGTGTGGTCTAACATGTACATTGAAACCCCTTAAGTTTATACAGTAGCCGTTTCAGCATATTCACTCACGAAGGCTCTGTCACATATAGTCTATAGAGACTTATGTGTAAATGCGATATGAGATACCGAGATAAATGGGCCTGAGTGAAAGTGAGAGATGTTGGTAGATATTTATGCCCTCGAACTCGAGTCAATTTATCTCTTTGTATGTGTACAAACATCTTGTTCAAAATTACAGTAAGCTGTATGATAATTATTTATCTAAGTTAATAAAAATGTAGTCAACATTAGAACTTAGGTAAATCCTAAGACTTAATGCGAGGTTAAACAAGTATCGAAATGAGGACTCGATCATGGAGAATTGTTTAACCGTTAGTAGCATAAGTTTGAAAACATTCGTGGTCATAGATGTTTCGAGAAAAGGATATCGAAACATCGAATAGACCATTGTGTCTTTGTCTTCACCATGGAGTGGCAACGATGATCTCATGGTCGTTCGCCTTGGAGAAGTCGGAGATGAGACACCGGTGCTCATTAGAGAATGAGTTCACTGAACGACCCAACTAAAGTTATCATATGGTTATGATTGACCAATTTGTCAATGATAACTCTTAATGATGTTAGGCAAGTTGGTCTTTTAACTTGAGGTCATTGTACGAACCTGTGCGTGAACGGTGTCACTTAGACCACTGATCTAGTCTAGGGCAAGCCCAGTTGAAAGGTCTTTGGTTAGGTGACATTTGAAGCATGCGAGAAGAGTAATGACCAAGATAGGCTTCGTCTCTCCCGGTCAATAGGAGTTAGTGACGTGGTGTTAGTTCGATCTTTAGTGAAAACTCTGGCCAGAGTATGTTGGAAGAAGTCCAACATTATTTGACTAAAAATCGATGTAGACTAACCAAGTTCAAGCTGGTAGGGTTGACAGTTGACCGTACCCTATGCTTGACTAAGCGACATAGTTTTGACGAAAAGACTATAACTGCGGTATTCATCACGGATACAATCAGGGTGGTCCCGATAATACTCATGCAATGAGTTTACCACATAAGTATGATACTAAAACATGGACGGCACCTGCTGCTCGTGGTCTCTACCGTCTGGGGTTACTAGCCGCACCTGTAGTAGGGTCAGGCTGTAGGGTCTCATACAGAGTGAGACCTTCGTCAAGTAATAGGTAGAAATTAGGGAAAATATACATTTGATGCAAGGGATAGAAAACTGGAAAGAGTTTGCAATTAGCTCCTGCAGTCGGGACAAATGATCCTGAGTGCAAGTGGGAGATGTTGGGGGATGTATGCCCTCTGATCATTTGCATTTGATGTAAATGATTTTTTATATTAGATGTGGAGATTTTGCATACGATGCAAAGGGTATTAAATGTGTCGTAAATTGTTTACATACATATTTAATATAATAAACGCATGGAAAATGTTACCTGGATGACGGGATTGTTCCGGTCTAAACGCAGGTTCGTACGGCGTCCAAAACGAACGCCAAATGCAGGATTTAGAGCAAAAACAGCCCAACAGCCCGGTCACAAGGCGCACCAGCCCAACTGGGCTGGGCGCCCATGCCCATTTTTGAAAAAAATGGCGGCTACAGTTTTGACGAAAATCAACTTTTGGGCATCTTTGAGACAACATTTGAGGGGTCAAACGAAGTCGGAATTGAGTGCAGTTTCTTCCTACGCGTTCATCGTTCAACCCTCTTCGATTTGATAGGTTGTATCACTTACGAAGCTCATTGGTAAGGGAGGAAAAATTCGCTAAAGTTTGACCTTTGTGAAAGGAAAACTTTAATTAATTTTTTCCTCCAAAATTAATAGTCCTACATCGTTTATGGAGTGAAGGAGAGGGGTCAGCTGCCCATATAAATAGGGGCCTACTCCCCTCCTTGAAACTCGTCGCAAGCTCTAGATCTGAGTCGCTCCATTAAACGTGGGCAAGCCCGGATTTGAGATTAAATTAAATATTCTATTTCTCCCTAAATTTCTTCCTTGCTCCTGCTCGGGCTCTGGCAAAGCTACGAAGGAGCTCGGCTCGGATCCGAAGTCTTGACAGAGGATCCACTCAAGGTGAAATCTTCTTCGACGCGTGATTGGCTCGGCAACAAGGGTGTTGCTCGCCTCGGGACGCGGTGCGGTTTAGGAAGCGGTTCGGCTCGGGACGCGGTTCGGCTCGGACACGGTACGACTTGGGAGAAGCGGCGCGTGGGCCAAAGAAATGTTGCTGAAAACGACGCTTCGTATTCTGCGGAAACGAAGTGAAAGGTATGTAGTTTAAATTAAACATGTGTTTATAAATTGCATATGTTAGATAGATCTATCCTTAGGGGTTGGTCGGACCCAACCACGGGATAGTAGAGATCTTGGCTAGGGTTTGTAAATCTTTATAGCTTTGATTTAAAATTGTTTTAAGTCTGTTTTTCCGATGCTGTTTTGATAACTTCGTCCGACCGACTTAGGTCGGACGTCGTATTTATGGTCCTAATGACCCAGAAATCCCTACAGTAGTATCAGAGCCAGGTCTACATTGATCTATAGATGTGCAATTTATATAATGTATGTGATACAACATGTTTCTCCATGAGATGGAGGTTTTATTTAAACTTTAAAAATGTCGTTTTAATGCAACGTTTTTATTTTCTAAAATTGTTTTTGAAAATTAGATTTAATTTTATTTTAAAATTAAATATTTTAAAATTATGTCATAATTTTTGATGTAGCCTAAACTTATGCGATAAATTTAAGTTGAACGTTTAGCAAGGAAATTTTATGAGATAATTTTTAATTGCTTTGTTATACTTAGCTAAATTGTTTAGTTGAAAATGTTTATATTAGTTTTATTGATTATGTGATAATTCAAGAAAGACTATTAGGATAGAGATTAAAAACTTCCAGATAATTATAAGATAATTTTTTGGACATGCTATGATTTAAAAGTTGTTGCAACAATATTAAATTCCTATTTAGGATAGCCCTCTCCATAATTATTATTTTAATTGTTTTAATAATAATTTTGAACAAAAGGCTATGTTTTAAATTGTTGCAACCTGAACTTTAAATGCCTAATACATGATTAGGATAGCACCATTATAATCCTTATAGTTGATAAGGACATTAATAAAAGTTATTAACCAATCCTAATAATTTCGAATTTTAGGGTTCAACTAGTGGATAAGATTAACTAGTTTTAATGAAGCCCTTTCTAATCGAACGGGACGCATATGAATAATAAGTTTCCTTCAATGGATTATGATACGATCTAGTGTTTTTTGACTAATATTGTGGATCACCCTAGCTCGACTTGGGATAGTGATCCTGGCCTAGCCAAATCACTGGCCGTATTCCGCTGGACCGCAAGGATCCGAATTATGATTATGTGACATCGTCGATTTTATCTAGTCAATTACGTTAAAAATCTTCTTCAAGATTAGCCGTAACCCTCCTTGTTTTAGAGGTTGGCAACTATAGGTTCTAAGTTATAGTTGTTGAGCACACTCAAGCTATGTCATAGCTACTTTATGGAAACCAACTTCTCAATACATGAGATGTAGTCTAGACTTAACCCAAACCGTCACGTCGTACCCATACACCGAGCGCCGGTGTATGTAGGCTAGACATGAAAACAAGGGTCCGACTAGACTAGTCATTGTGATTTGGATGAACACTATCATGATCATAAGTGGCTAGGGGTAAAAACCAATAAGGGAATTATATGTGATATGATTGATAACGAGTCATCTACCAATCGCAGAGTCAAGCAATTTGTTGAGCACACTCAATGTTGTGAGACTCGGGGTGGTTGGATCTCTTTCCCATTAAATTAAATTTAATTAAATCGTTCATTATTATGGCTAAAAATGATCGCAAAATAGTGGGAGGATATAGTTAGATAAAAGACATTCTATCTATATTTAAAATTGAACATATGCTAAACAAGGGTTGTTCTATATTTATCGATGGAATCCAAAACATAATATTCTAAGAGAATAAGTTAACTGGTCCAAATGGTTTGTTAATGGAATGTCAACTCAAATTCTAATTGATAGACTAAACTATGTTCTCATTGACATTAAAATGACCTTCTTAAGCATAGGCTTAAGGACAATGATTTCCTTAAGCTCTGGGTCCAACAAAATAAATGTACGCTACATGTCACTCGCCTCTATAAGGGGCAGCTCGAACATACTGATGTTCAAAGCATGTTTATCCATACAATTTGTTGAGTCAACTCAAGGTTGTATGAAAAACGGTTTCGATGTGCAAGGTTCGAAAATTCGATCAAATTGTTTGAATCAAAGATGAGTGCATGAGCGGTGCAAGACTATGTATCCCAGCCGGTTCTTGAGACGAGCAACTTGTTGAGCACACTCAAGGTTGCAAAGCTCAAGTGTTTGGATACATGAGATGTTTGTACGGCTATTATTTGTGTTGAGACACATAATATTGACGTGTGTGTATAATTTATATATTCACGCACGTCTTCTTTGTGTTTTTCCATCATTTTCTACCGTCTCGTATCCATTTTCTCGTGTTTTCTCGTTTTCTTTCACTTTTCCGTGGTTTTGTGCGTTTGCAGGAGTTTGACAGCATAGGGGACACATAACGAAGATATCATAAGTCCCCAGAGCAACGGGAGGAGTCACGCATGATCCAGGGGGTCAAACGACGAAGATTGTCATCTTTCAACCCCCACTCGATCAGTTGGACACAGCCAACCGATCGGGCGATGCACGCATGCACGACCCGGACAGTCGCTGAAGCAACACGGGCATCAAGAGACCGGGTCGCCGACCGGTTCAACCCGACAAACTTCTCAGGAAATTGGAGCTGAAATCCAACCGATCGGGTGATCACCCGATCGGTTCATCTGTAGCTGTTTCCCCCAAGTCACGACCTGGACAGCTCACCCGACGGCCAGCTGACCGTGCCAAAATGTCGCAAGTCTCTATCTTTTGGACGACAATTCCAACCGATCGGTTGATTTATCAACCGATCGGTTGATTTATCACCCGATGAGCTCAAGATCCAAACGACGAGCAGCTTCCACCAACCGACCGTGTCGCCTGACCGGGTGAAGTTCCGAAGTGCGCTGCCGAAGAACGAAGCCGGTGACCCGATCGGTTGATTCTTCACCCGATCGGGTGACGTCGTTTTCTATAAATAGAAGCCCTGGGTTTCCAGAAACGGGGCTGTTGTAATTTTTATACTGTTTTTCTCTCTTGTGACGGCTGTAATTTCTTTGTTATTTGTAAGTCTTCTGATCTTAACCAAACTTTGATATTATCTTAATTACATTGCTATTACTTCATTCCAATCGTCTGATTATATTTTTAATGGTCGATTTTTGTTTAGATTGCTTTTTAGAAAATATGTGTGAGTAGTTCCCAAATCTGGGACTTTGGTGGAAACCCCTTCGTGGGTTCTCCCTGATGCGTCCATAGGACTAGGAAATAGATAGGGATTAGGAATCTATTGGTTACGCGGGATGTTTCATTGTCATCGGCGAGAAAAAGATCGCCTTTGACCGTTGGGCCAAGGGGGAATAAACTAGGCGGTTGACTCCCTAGCCATAGCTCACACCCTTAGCGTAGACATCGAATCCTAGTGCGTGGGAACGGCAGGATGAGATGTCGGGAGTTATCGTTGCGAGCTTAGTGCTTCTGGAGTCGGTCAGTGTTAATGGACATAGGAATGCCCACTGACCGAACCCGTGTAGTCCGGCGTATCATCCTGGGCACCGACCGAAATATCGGGCTCATGGGACGCTGGTATCACTCTTAGAGGCAACATCTCACCATTAAACCCTAATTCCGATCGTTATCTTACCCGTCGGCCGTATTAAGAACCACATGATAGGGTGGAAACCGAAGTCCTAGGTTTCTCTTTATATTGTTTAATCACGTACCTACAATTTGTGACAACCCATCCACCGATTCGGGCTAGCTCGCCCTTAGGGTGAAATTGGTCCCTTTCTGACACAAGCACAATAACGCTTCCATGTGTTCGACCCCCAAGCCACACTACAATACCGTGCGCTTGCGGTTACAAATATTTAAATCTCACGCCCCCAAACACATCCTATTGCACACACCCGCCAAAACGCAGGGGGCGGTCAAGCTCTATGGCGCCGTTGCCGGGGAGGCAACTTGCTTGTTATTTTAGGATCTTTATAAACCCTTGAGTCTAGCTCATATCCCTATCTCGTGATAATTTTCGCATTCTTCTTTAACATTTTTATTTTCTTATTTTTATTTTCTATTTTTATCTGTTTCTTTCCCACTTTTTGCTTCCCGGGTGTTTGTTGCGTTTAATGTGCAGGAACACAAGAAGTCTTAACGACTTGATTCCTGTTGATCCTGAGATAAACGCCACCCTAAGGCGTCTGACCGCAGAGAAGAGAAGAAGAGAAGAGTCCGAAGCTATGGGGGAGAACACCCCACCACATAAATCCCTGCTGGAGTACTCGATGCCATCCATCGAGTCCACCTCTGCCATCCGACCTCCTGCTATTACGGCGTAGAGCTTCGAGCTCAAGCCATCCTTAGTGACATGGATCCAACAGGATCAATTCTCGGGGGCACCCATGGAGAGCCCCATCGAGCATCTGGACTCCTTCTTGGAGAAGTGTGACACCTTTCGGATAAATGGTGTCACCACTGAGGCGATCCGTCTGAAGCTATTCCCCGTCTCTCTACGGGATAAGGCCAAGCTGTGGCTTAGGGGGAAGGACCCAAATACGTTCAACACTTGGGAGAAGCTTTCAAATGCTTTTCTGACGAAGTTCTTTCCTCCAGGGAAGACCATGAAGCTGAGGAGTGAGATCTCCTCCTTCTCCCAGGCCAGCCACGAGTCCCTGCATGAAGCATGGACAAGATTTAAAGAGATGCAGCGAAGATGCCCTCATCACGAGCTTCCCAAGTCTCAGATAATTAATCTGTTCTATAATGGATTGAGGGATGATTTAAAATCTTCGATGGACGCCGCAGCTGGGGGGGGGTCCTTCATGTCTAGGAGCGAAGAAGATGCCGGACAAATTCTCGAAAACATGGCATCGAACAATGAGCGGCGGTGTGACGAGCGAGCCACACCTAGATCTGGGGGTATCCACAGGGTCGAGGACGTCGACAAATTATCCAGCAAGTTTGAATTGCTGTCGACCTAGATCTCAGCGCTGATGGTAGGAGCCGGTGGTTCTGGTACACAACATATTGCGGCGGTGGAAGCAGAAGTCATGGGGGACTTCAAGGGTGGTGACATCTCACCACCGTTGGACCAAGCAAGTGCACTATTCTACAATCCTATGGGAAATGCTCCGTACCCACCACAGACTAGCTCCAACACGGCCTACTCTCCAAACAACTAAACCACCCCAACCTTAGCTACCGGGCACCGTATCAGCAGTCGCCTCCTCAGCAACAGCAGCAACTAATATATCAGCCGGCTAGGCCTCAGCAGCAGAAGTTTCAGCAGCAGCAGCCTCCACAACAGTATCAGCAATATGCTCCCAGGAACCAGCAGCCCATTCAGCAGCCGCAGCAGCAGCAATATGGCCAACAACGGGTCATCTCCCCGGTTGAGTCCCTCTTGACTCAATACATCACCAACCAGGAGAAGATAAATTTGAATCTGGAAATGGGGCAGAGGGCTCTCACTGACCAAGTAACCCAGCTGGGGTTACATGTAGCGAACCTTTCAAGGTCGCAAAATCTATTGCCGCCACAACCTGAAGTGAACCCAAGGGGAGCGAACCAGACTTTGGCACTCACGCACGAGCATGCGAATGTGTCCACTATCGTGTTGAGAAGCGAAACACAAATTCCTACCAGAGTGCCCGCCAAGGAACCGGAAGCACCATTGGTCGTAGAGCGACCGATTGAATAATTGAATGACAATGGTGTTTCGTCGCCTAAGACTAAGACTCCGGAGGGAGTCCCTGAAGAGGAGAAGAAAAAGGACGAGGAAGGGAGCCTCAAGGTATTCAAGCCTGTTGTGCCTTTTCCACAACGGCTCGCGCAAGCCAAAGTTGATGAAAAGTATGTCAAATTCTTTGCCATGGTCAAGGATCTAAGCTTGCAAATCCCCTTCCTCGAAGCTATAGAGACCATACCCTCCTACGCAAAATTCCTCAAGGATTTGGTGACAAAGGGTTCTAGAAAGGAGAAGGTCATTCTGACGGCGGAATGTAGTGCTATCATCCAGCGAGCAAACCCGCCTAAGCTTAAAGACCCGGTGAGCTTTTCTATCCCTTGTGCGATCGGGGAGGTAAAGATCCATCGCGCGCTCGTCGATCTTGGAGCGAGCGTCAGTTTAATGCCCCTGTTGCTGTATAAGAGGATAGGGATGGGCGACTTGGAGCCCACTGGTATGACCCTACAGCTTGCAGACCGATCGGTCAAATATCCGGTGGGGGTTGTCGATGACCTCATTGTCAACGTAAGTGGGGTGCATGTGCCAGTGGACTTCGTCATCATGGACATGCCTGAAGATGCGCACACACCCATCATCCTTGGACGGCCTTTCATGGCCACTGTCGGCGTTTTAATATACGTAAAGAAGGCGAAGCTTTCCCTTAACGTCGGCAACGAAAAAGTCGAGTTTGACTTGGGGGTATCAATGAAGCACCCCCAACCCCACGGATGATCCAGGATGCAATATGCTGGAGTTAGAAGAAGAGAGAGTTGTGGAAGCCGCGGCCTGGGAAATTCTTTCAAGGAATCCCCCCGACAGTTTAGGGGACCTTGAAGAACGTGACGGCCTGAAGAATGATGATGTTGCTGGGAAAGCGGATGCGGCACATATGATCCCTCCCGGATTTCAGAAAGCTCCTCCGACGAGGAGGAAAGGGAAAGAGCCTATGTGGCTCACCGGAGATGAGATCCGAATTCTGAAAAGAGTGGCGGTAGACGCCAATATAAGGGAGAAGCCTCCGGATTCCATCAACGGAGGGAGAGTCGTCGAGCAAGTCTACTTGTCACAACCGACTACACCAAAGGCCACCAACTCTGAATCTGAAGCGATACCAATCTTAGGGCATCACCCCCGTCCACCTTGAATATCATCTACGGGCGTCGAGCAAACGACGTTAAACAAAAGCGCTTCATGGGAGGCAACCCATGCTCTAAACTTTTATCTTGGTTTTTGAGATTATTTTTAGCTTTATTTTTCCTATTTTAATAAATAAATCCAGCCACGTGAACTTCCGTCGGGAGACTAAGGCAATTTGTGAATTTTTGCAGGAAACGAGCCCTCACCCGATCGGGTGACCACTCAACCGATCGTGTGAGACGTATCAGACAATGGCCGTATCTGCTCTCCATGCGAACCGGTCGGGTGAAGGAAAGCGTGACCGGGTGGCAGAACGGCCGAAGTCTCGGGAAAATTGGGACTTAATCAACCGATCGGTTGATACGAAGCATGGCCGTGTGAATGACCAGGTGAGATGTACTAAACTTTCAGGAAAACCAGTGGAGCGACCAACCGATCGGGTGAGTTATCACCCGATCGGTTCGCCTGTAGCATCTTTTCAGCAAAAATTTCGACCTAATAGTCAACCGATCGGGTGAAACTCACCCGATTGGTTCGACTTAAACCCTATATAAACCCAGCGCCCTCACCCGTTCACCTCCCTCGCCCGACTTCGAATTTCTGTCGTCGTTTCACCTTCTCCAAGCTTCAACCGGCCTCGATCCCCGCTCAACTGACCACAAACCCCTTTAGATCCTCCCCCCACTCTACATCTCCTTCCCTCCATCGATTTCTCTCCCTCCATCTTCGTTTTAACCGCACAAAACCCTAATTTCGCAACCCCCCCCCCCCAATTTTCGAAATTTGCTGAAAAGAAGCACCGCGGCTTCACACTCCTTCCCATTACGTTGCGTTGGGTCATCTACGAGCAAGAATCTTCGACTTTACTGGGTAACTTCGCTCCTTAGCTCAATTTTATATTTTGCCCTAGCGATTTCTATTTGATCGATTGCATGTGTGTGTGTACATTCATCACATCTTGCATACACACACACACACACTCACATGGCCCGGGATAAAGATAAGGGTAAGAGTATTATGAGAGAGGAGGAGGAGTCTCGCAAGAGACGAAAGACCACACGTTCACCACGTTCACGCCCTCCTCCTGCACGGCATGCACGGCCTGCACAGCCCGCACAACCCCAACCCCAACCCCAACCTATGATCCCAGCTGAGGACCCATTGATGGGCCCGCATGGCTACCGTTTTAGAAGTCTAAAACAAAAGGATTTCTACAATAGACTCGATGCACGGGGGCACCTATCCACCAAATTTTCCCATGCTGAAGCGCTTATCGATCTCGATGTGTTCACCGAGGTCGAGACTCTCTTCACCAATTTAGGGTGGTTAGCTTTCCGTAACGCCACCGCGGTATCCTACCCCTCCCTCACACTCGAATTTTTATCCTCCCTTGTATGTGAGTCGGGGTCGATCGTCGACTTCCGCATCAGAAACAAACGCATCCTCACCCACCTGGATACCATTAACAACATCTTTGGTTTCCCTATCCTGGGGAACGACGCTATCCGTCCTTTCGGATATCCCCCTGAATTCGACGTCGATCAATTTTGGTTTCGCCTCACCCTACATGATCGCTATCCTCGAGGTAAGGCCAAGGCCTCCTCCATCATTCACCCTATCTTCTGTCTGGCCCACCGAATCATTTCTTGCACGTTTTTCCCCAGGGATGAGTCAGGCACCAAGACCATCCCTGATCTTTTCATTTTATGGGCCATGACCTTTCCTTATGTTCGTGGTGATGACGGGATTTCTTTTAGGGCCCATACCATTCCCGTCCACACCGGTGCTTGGCTTATTCATAAGCTTCTTGAGATTAGCCGCGCCGGCAAGGGCAAGCTTTGTTACGGGGGACTTATTACTATCATTGCTGCATATCCCCAGTTTAATATCCCCATCCCCCGAGATCTGCCCACTGCCACAGGACCTTCACGTTTAGATCTCGATGTCCTGCGGCATATACACATGATTAAGCCCCGCCCTGATGGCCGTTTCACTTTCCACTACGGACACCCCCTACTCCCTTTACCATTCTACCCAACCCCGCTCGCATGACTATCGTTCTAGTGGCAGACTGGGCATTCCCTCTTGATCCTGAGTTTATGGGGGGGTTACGTCTTCCTTTCATCCCGGGCGCACCCAGACCACCTTCCCCTGCCGCCCACTTAGGCGAGCAGGACTTTCCTGCGTCCCGAGGAGATTCCGGGGCTGGTCCTAGCCATGTCATCCCAGCTTCTGTCCCGATCACCACCGTCACCACCTCTCTGATACGCACTACCACCACATCCTCATTTCGTCGAGCCGCTTCTACTCGCCTCCACCTCGAGGCTGAGTTAGCTTCATTGCGCGCTTCCGCATCCTCTTCCACCTCCTCGGTCCCATCCTCTTCCATCTTCACTCACCCATGTTTCCTCGCACTTGAGAGGAACGTGGCCGCCATCCTCCGCCTTCTCACCCACGTTCACGGACCACCTCCACCCACACCACACCCCTCACCACCACCTTCACCCCCTCGACGATCTTCGCCCCCGTATTCACATTTGTCCATTCCCAACACTTCCATTCCCTCCACTTCACCTCCACTCATGTCCACTGCTGCCGCCCCCACAGATCCATCACCATCCACTTCCGTCACCCCATACGTGCACCGCAAGAAATTGCAGGTGTGATCACATTCACTTCCCCCCATCCTCTCCACCACCTACCCCCGTACCCCCACCTTCCACCACCGCAATGGTCACCATTTCATTACTACTCACCGTCATCACCTCCACACTACCCATCGTCCACACTTCCTCCGCACCTACCCATCCATCACCTCGACCCCTTTCTCCACTTCTTCGCACACCAGTCACCTCGCCCATCCACTCCCCCGCATCCCCCACTTCTTCCGCCGAGGAGGACGAGGACGATTCCTCTCCTGCTTTTTGATTTCCTTTTTGTTTTTTTTGACCTCCCCCTTGCATATCTCTGCATTTTCATGATTATATTATTTCGCTAGCGTTGTCATGCCTAGCTTGGGAGAAGCAATTTTTCTGTGTGATGTCGTGTGATTTTTTCTTTTTATGTGTGCTTGTTTATATATGTTGCGTGGTGTGATTTTCCCTCTTCTATTTTCTGTTTATATGCCGTGTGATGTGATTTTCTTTATTTTTTAGTCTCGTATATGTGTTTCTCTTCTTTTTCATTTCTTTTTGAGTCCGTGCGTATTCCCCCCCATTTTCATTGCCCTCCCGTATTTACTTCTATTGCATTGAGGGCAATGCAAGTTTCAGCTTGGGGGAGTCGCACTTCGTGCGTCATTTGTATCGTTTTTCCTCGTTTTAAAGTCGTTTTCCATCGTATTTTTATTTTTCTTTTTTCTTCTCATCTTTTGATCTCTTTTTCCTAGATATGACCCCTATGATGAATTGCCACAAAATCACACACACACACCTATCACGGCTTCGATTTTCACTTTCACTAACCCTAGGAAGCCGAGCCCTCTTGCATTTCATGCATCGTGGGTCCACTTGCTTTTATGTGAGTCGTGTGTCGTGCTTAGCTGTTTGGTGTACTTCTACTTTGTGATTTTGTTTTATATACCTGTCTATGAATGACCCGTAGATTATCATGCTTCTATTTGAATATGCGGTATTTGCCTCTTTTATCTTCTTCTGTATGTATGAATATATATATCGTATGCTTCATTTCGCATGTGTCGGGACTCCACAGTTAGGACTAGGATAACCCATTTAGCCTATGCTCTGATTAGCAAAAAAATCTCCCTTGCCCAAGTGTTTAGAATCCGATTTCTTTTTTATTTTACTTGGTGCAAATCCCCTCGTCGTGTATCGTTCTCCCACTTGGGAGAGTACACACGTGTATATACCCCAAAATCCAAAAATCCAAAGAAAACCCCGAAGAAAAAGAGAAAAGAAAGAAAAAAATACATATGTATAGCCAAAAGTTCAAAAAAAAATACATATATCCAACCCAAAAAAATGTGTGTGAATATTTTCCTATCTGCCGAGAATAAAGAGAAGGCGAGAATTTGCATCGAGTGTTCTACTCCACATCATCTCAACCCCCATCGCTTTCAAAAACACTTGGAATAAGGAATTTCTAGCTATTATCTAGGCGATAGTGTGGTGATGTCCGAGTCCTTAGCTGTGGAGTCCCTGATGCATGATACATTTCTATTCTCATACTCTTCTCGTGCATGCTTGAGCTATATATTCGCCGCTATTTCTAAATCGAATCGATATTTGGGTCATTTCTTGGATTTGTGTATATGGAGCTTATGGCACAATGTAGATAGCGACACAGTATGCTAGCACACGACCACACTCACTCGCGCTTCACCGCGTGGGCCCACGGCACTTGTCTGGACTTGTTTTCTTTTGTTTAGTGTGGTGATATGTCGTTTGCTCGCTTGGTGTGGTGTTTTTGGTTTTGTTAGCCCTGACGGGTGATTTAGGATTTAGAGTTTTCTTTTTCTCTCTTTCTCTCTATTTTCTCCCTCCGAGCTTCTACTCTCACTCGTCTTCCTCGAGGACGAGGAAGGGTTCAGCTTGGGTGATTTTGACGTGTGTGTATATTTTATATATTCACGCACGTCTTTTTTGTGTTTTTCCGTCATTTTCTGCCGTCTCGTATCCATTTTCTCGTGTTTTCTCATTTTCTTTCACTTTTCCGTGTTTTGTGTGTTTGCAGGAGTTTGACAGCATAGGGGACACATAACGAAGATATCATAAGTCCCCAGAGCAACGGAAGGAGTCACGCATGATCTAGGGGGCCAAACAACGAAGATCGCCATCTTTCAACCCCCACCCGATCGGTTGGACACAGCCAACCGATTGGGTGATGCACGTGTGCACGACCCGGACAGTCGCTGAAGCAACGCGGGCATCAAGAGACCGAGTCGCCGACCGGTTCAACCCGACAAACTTCTCGGGAAATTGGAGCTGAAATCCAACCGATCGGGTGATCTTCACCCGATCGGTTCATCTGTAGTTGTTTCCCCCAAGTCACGACCCAGACAGCATACCTGACGGCCAGCTGACCTTGCCAAAATGTCGCAAGTCTCTGTCTTTTGGTCGACAATTCCAACCGATCGGTTGAGTTGATTTATCAACCGATCAGTTCATCCGATGAGCTCAAGATCCAAACGACGAGCAGCTTCCGCCAACCAACCATGTCGCCTGACCGGGTGAAGTTCCGAAGTGTGCTGCCAAAGAACGAAGCCGGTACCCGATCGGTTGATTCTTCACCCGATCGGGTGACGTCGTTTTCTATAAATAGAAGCCCTAGGTTTCCAGAAACGGGGCTGTTATAATTTTTTACTATTTTTCCCTCTTGTGACGGCTGTAATTTCTTTGTTATTTGTAAGTCTTCTGATCTTAGCCAAACTTTGATATTATCTTAATTGCATTGCTATTACTTCATTCCAATCGTCTGATTATGTTTTTAACGGTCGATTTTCGTTTAAATTGCTTTTTAGCAAATATGTGTGAGTAGTCCACAAATCTGGAACTTTGGTGGAAACCCCTTCGTGGGTTCTCCTTGATGCGTCCATAGGACTAGGAAATTGTTAGGGATTAGGAATCTATTGGTTACGCGGGGTGTTTCCTTGTCATCGGTGGGAAAAAGACCGCCTTTGACCGTTGGGCCAAGGGGGAATAAACTTGGCAGTTGACTCCCTAGCCATAGCTCACACCCTTAGCGTTGACATGGAATCCTAGCGCATGGGAACGGCAGGATGAGATGTCGGGAGTTATCGTTGCGAGCTTAGTTCTCCCAGAGTCGATCAGTGTTAATGGACATGGGAATGCCCACTAACCGAACCCGGGTAATCCGGCGTATCATCCTGGGCACCGATCGGAATATCGGGCCCATGGGACGCTGGTATCACTCTTAGAGGCAATGTCTCACCGTTAAACCCTAATTCCGATCATTATCCTACCCGTCGGCCGTATTAGCGAGAACCACATGATAGGGTGGAAACTGAAGTCCTAGGTTTTCCTTTATATTGTTTAATCCCGTACCTACAATTTGTGACAACCCATCCACCGATTCGGGCTAGCTCGCCCTTAAGGTGAAATTGGTCCCTTTCTGACACAAGCACAATCACGCCTCCCCATGTTCGACCCCCAAGCCACACTACAACACCGTGCACTTGCGGTTACAAATATTTAAATCTCGCACCCCCAAACACATCCTATTGCACACACACACACACGCCAAAACACGGGGGGGGGGTCAAATATCTAAATGAGATTTAGAAAAGGAAGAAGGCATTAAGGAAAGTCAATTGAGAAAGAAAAGTTTTATTTATCATTAGTAAAGGCAAAAGTAAGAGGTACTGAAAATGTGACATATTTGATGTCACGACTTCATGATAATCGTTATACAAAATAGATTGTCATACATGTTGGAAAAAGGAGCAATTGTTGTTTCTTGGACCATAGATGACGTCTAACATTTATTGCAAATATCGTCACATTGCTTCTGAAGCAATGAGAAATTTGTATAACGATAATATATTAAATGTTAATACATGAATATGCAAGATAATAGCAAAACTTATATGTCAAAATAGACTAGGTCGTACCGAAGAGACTAAGCTTCATAAGTCACATAAAGAGGGGTTTGACCTCTGTTATTATGAAGTCAATAGACACTTGTGAATCTTGTCTCAAATGTATGATGACAGAAATTCCATCTGTAAGACAGTGGGAGAATAAGTTGGTGAACTCGTAGTCTCGTACATACGGATGTACTCGGACCCAAGTCTAAGTTAGCCAGGATAAGTTGTTCTTGTTTTATTACGACACATGTTCTTGCTGAAACACAAGGCTGATAAAATAGATAACACATTGACAGAAGTATTTAAACTGATTCGATCAAATTGAAGAGTCGAATAGTTAGTTGTATAAATCTTACGTAATTAAAAGAAAATGTGATTTTCTCTTAGGTCAAGTCTCTTAACACATCAGTGTGTTAGAGAGCATGAATCGCACTTTGTTACACATGGTGTGATGCATGGTAAGTGACTCTGAGTTACAATCCTCCCTTTGGGTTAAGTCCCAGATAGTAATGCCTATGTTTTTGTAAGGTTCTATGAGGACCTTATCAATAAGATATTCATTAAATCAATCGTTAGGAAGTTAAAAGATTACTTGAGTCTCGTGAGACGAAAAGACGAATAAGACATCATAGTTGATGATGGCCCAGACAACTTCCAAGACGTCATTCGAAGTAGTGACTCTTAGAAATGGCTTGACGTAATCCGAAAAGGTCCGTGCACGTAAATAAAGTATGGACTTTAGTTTACGTGCCTAAGGAAAGTGTTCCTTTGGTTGCAAGTGAATCTTCAAGATAGAAGATTGGTGCAGATGGAAAAGAGTGAAGTACAAGTTATGATGGTTAAGAATAGCTGTCATCAGAACTCCTATAAACGGATTGTGATGAAACTTTCTCACCAACAGCTGTGTACAGATTAGACTCGATGTAAATGCTCATGATGACCATGAAAATTGAAGCATTCATGTATAGTCTATTTTCTAAATGTGATTTAGAAGAACGAACTTATATGAATTGGCTAGAGAGTTTTCAATGTCAGTGGGAGTGAATAAAAACATCCGAGGCATCAAAGAGCCGGAACATATGGTTTGATAAAGTGGTCAAAGAGTTTGACACTTTATCAGAAATGATTATGAACTGACTAAATAACCAGTAAACTTATTTGGATTATTCTCGTAAGGTACGATGAGCTGGATGAGATCCGGGCACGAAATACATTATGGATTCCAAGGGACCAATGAAATTATTTGGATGAGATTCAAATGTGTGGTCTAACATGTACATTGAAACCCCTTAAGTCTATGCAGTAGATGTTTCAGCAGATTCACTCACGAAGGCTCTGTCACATATAGTCTATAGAGACTTCTGTGTAAATGCGGTATGAGATACCGGGATAAATGGGCCTGAGTGCAAGTGAGAGATATTGGGAGATAGTTATGCCCTCGAACTTGAGGCAATTTATCTCTTTGTATATGTACAAATATCTAGTTCAAAATTACAGTAAGCTGTATGGTAAGTATTTATCTAAGTTAATAAAAATGTAGTCGACATTAGAACTTAGTAAAAATCCTAAGACTTAATGCGAGGTTAAACAAGTATCGAAATGAGGACTCGATCATGGAGAATTGTTTAACTGTTAGTAGCATAAGTCTGAAAACGTTCGTGGTCATAGATGTTTCGAGAAAAGGATATCAAAACATTGGATAGACCTTGGTGTATTTCTCTTCACCATGGAGTGGCGACGATGATCTCATGGTCATTCGACTTGGAGAAGTCGGAGACGCGACACAGGTGCTCATTAGAGAATGATTTCATTGAACGACCCAACTAGAGTTATCATATAGTTATGATTGACCAATTTGTCAATGATAACTCTTAGTGATGATAGGCAAGTTGGTCTTTTGACTTGAGGTCATTGTACAAACATGTGCGTGAACGATGTCACTTAGACCACTGATCTAGCCTAGGGCAAGCCCCGTTGAAAGGTCTTTGGTTGGGTGACATTTGAAGCGTGCGAGGAGAGTAATGACCAAGATAGGATTGGTCTCTCCCAGTCAATGGGAGTTAGTGTCGTGGTGTTAGATCGGTATTTAGTGAAAACTCTGGCCAGAGTATGTTGGAAGAAGTCCAACATTATTTGACTAAAGATCGATGTAGACTAACCAAGTTCAAGCTGGTAAGTTTGACAGTTGACAATACCCTAGGCTTGACTAAGCGGCATAGTTTTGACGAAAAGACTATAACTGCGGTATTCATCATGGACACAGTCAGGGTGGTCCCGACAATGCTCATGCAATGAGTTTACCACATAAGTATGATACTGAAACAGGGACGACACTTGCTGCTCGTGGTCTCTGCCGTCTGGGGTTACGAGCCGCACCTGTAGTAGGGTCAGGTTGTAGGGTCTCACACAGAGTGAGACCTTCGTCAAGTAATAGGTAGAAATTAGGGAGAATATTCATTTGATGCAAGGGATAGAAACTGTAAAGAGTTTGCAGTTATCTACTGCATTCGGGATAAATAATCCTGAGTGCAAGTGGGAGATGTTGGGGGATGTATGCCCTCAGACCATTTGTATTTGATGTAAATGTTTTTTTATATTAGATGTGGAGATTTTGCATACGATGCAAAGGGTATTAAATGTGTCGTAAATTGTTTACGTAAATATTTAATATAATAAACGCGTGTAAAAGGTTACCTGAATGACGGGATTGTCCCGGTCTAAACGCAGGTTCAAACGGCGTCTAAAACGGACGCCAAATGCAGGATTTAGAGCAAAAACAGCCCCACAGCCCGGTCTCAAGGCGCACCAGCCCAACTGGGCTGGACGCCCAGGCCTGTTTTGGGCTTGTGCACCCAGCCCAGGGGCGGGCCCACCCAAAGCTGGGCGGGTCGGGCCCGCCTGCATGGGCGAGCACCTGACCCTCCCGCCCCTGGGCGGGTCAAGCACGCCCAGCGGGTGGATCGAACCAACCCACATGGGCGGGCACCTGACCCGCCTGCTGGAATACGGGTAGGGCCCGCGGGTGGGCCCCATCTAGCCTAGGGTTGCGGGCATAAAAATGGCTGCTGCAGTTTTTGCAAAAATCAACTTTTTGGGCATCTGTGAGACAATGTTTAAGTGGTCAAACGAAGTCGGAATCGAGTGCAGTTTCTTCCTACGCATTCACCGTTCAACCATCTTCAATTTGATAGGTCGTATCACTTACGAAGCTCAACAGTGAGGGAGCAAAAATTCGCTAAAGTTTGACCTTTGTGAAAGGCAAACTTTAATTAATTTTTTCCTCCAAAATTAATAGTCTCACCTCGGTATGGAGTGAAGGGGAGGGGTCAGCCGCCTATATAAATAGGGACCTACTCCCCTCCTTGAACCTCGTCCCAAGCTCCAGATCTGAGTAGCTCCATTAAACGTGAGCAAGCTCAGATCTAAGCTTAAATTAAATATTCTCTTTCTCCCTAAATTTCTTCCTTACTCCTGCTCGGGCTCTGGCAAAGCTACGAAGGAGCTCGGATCGGATCCGAAGTCTTGACAGAGCATCCGCTCAAGGTGAAATCTTCTTCGACGCGTGGTTGGCTCGGCGACAAGGGTGTTGCTCGCCTCGAGACGTGGTGCGGTTTGGGAAGCGGTTCGGCTCAGGACACGGTGCGACTCGGGACACAGTACTGCTTGGGAGAAGCGGCACGAGGACCAAAGAAATGTTGTTGAAAACGACTCTTTGTATTCTGCTGAAACAAATTGAAAGATATGTAATTTAAATTAAACATGCATTTATAAATTGCATATGTTAGATAGATCTATCCTTAGGGGTTGGTCGGACCCAACCCCGGGATAGTAGAGATCGTGGCTAGGGGTTGTAAATCTTTATGGCTTTGATTTAAAATTATTTTAAGTCTGTTTTTCCGTTGTTGTTTTGATAACTTCGTCTGATCGACTTAGGCCGGACGTCTTATTTATGGCCCTAATGACCCAGAAATCCCTACAGCATGCTCGAGGAAGGATAACATCTTTTTGATGTTTGTATCGATCCTCGAGTGCAGACCATAACTCGTATGAGTCTTCCACTGTGAGATAGTTGGCCTTCAGGGTCCGATTAATATGGCGTTTGATGTAGATAATGGCTTTCGCCTTATCTATATCAGACACTTTGTCTCCAGCAGCAATGGCTTGACTCAAGCCCTATGAGCGTAGATGGAATTTAATATCCAGTTGCCAGCTCAGGTAATTCTTGCCTGTGGAATCCAAAACATCGAAGTCAACGCTCGCTATCTTTGCCATTTTATCTAAGCATGTTAAATAAGAAATAATTAAATATTTGAAAAATAAATAATCATGCAGTCCAGACATAGATATTTGTTGTGTGGATCGGCTAGTCACCATTAACAAATTACAAATCAAAGTCCATATACAGTCCCATAAAAAAAAAGAAAAGTACAACCTGGGAACCCACGTTGGGCCCCTATCTTCTGAAAGTAGGTCTTCTTCTCCATGGGATGTGCGCCAGTCTTAGAGTTTTACAATTTAATCCTCAGTACAATTTCTCTTAAAATGAAAATAATGCGAGGAAAAAAGAAATTGTGACAAATAGTCGATCCAAAACCATAACAAAGTACCAAACATGCGTCGCAGAACATCAAATATGCAGTAGGCTGATATTATTCATCACATGCATGTAGTTATGCAACATGAATTAACAAGATTTAATCGCAGATTAAAAAATAAATAAATAAATTATGCTACAGACATTAAAAAGTGTATATATAGACCAAAATTAAGTTGAAAAGAGATCAAGAATTTATAACATGCCCTGATAAATTTCTGTATCTAATGTAGTAGCCCGTCGTTTAAATTTTAGCCCAAAAACACTAATTAGGCTTTGCATTGGTTTACGTGCGGTTAGCACGACGGACTTCAGGGCCACAAAAAACACTCGGCTAGGGTGGATGTATGGCTGTCAGGGCCGCGGAGCCCCAAAGGAACTGTGCGCACGGGGGTGTTGACGCGGCCATCGGGGCCGGGCTCCACCGCAAGGGGTGAATGGGGGGTCACAGCCTGCAGGGCTGCGGTGCGTGCCCCCTTGCCAGCTAGGGTTTTGCGGCGATAGGTGGGTGGTTGTCGACTGTGGACGGCGGGGCATCGATTGCGTGGCTGCACGGTAACAGGCGGGCACGGGGGCACCGACTACGTGACTGTACAGTGACAAGCGGGCGGGCGTGGGGGTCCAACTGCGAGCGACGGGGGCCCCATGACGACAGGGGGTGAGGGGGCACCAACGGCGGGGGGTGAGGCCTCCGTTCCTGTGGGGCTGAACGGTGACAGGGGGCACGCGGACGTCGACTGCAGGCGTCGTGGCCCTCTTCCCTACGGGGGCTTCACAGCGAGAGGGGGGCATGTGTAACGGTCACTTTTTGACCGTACTTATTTTAGCGCGTATCTTTGTTTCATGTGTGTGTTTTTCGTATTTTGATTTTATTATAGTCATCCGTAGTTCAAACGCGCGACCCAGACCACGTATTCACAACCCTCGCGGAGGCGCGATCGCCCCGGTACCTCCTTTTTAATTTTTGGATGTCGAGGGACCAATCCGTAATAATTCCCTTAAAGCTATTTTTATACAAGTGTTTAAAATATATACATATTATAATTTGAAACCTGTTTCAAAACAAAGTAACAAAATGTGGGCCTGTCAGATTTTGGGCCAATCCTGTGGTGGAGCTTGTGGCTATGTAGAAGACGACATTTTCGATCAGCTTGGAGGATCAAGGGTATTCTCTAAACTGGATCTCAGGAGCAGATATCACCAGCTGAGGGTGAAGAAGGAGGATGTGCAGAAGGCAGCGTTCAGAACGAACTATGGACACTATGAGTTCGTGGTTATGCCTTTTGGTGTGACCAATGCACCCGCGGTTTTCATGAACCTGATGAACCTGATATTCTACGACTTCTTAGATAAGTTCGTCGTTATCTTTATTGACGGCATCTTGATCTATTCGAAGTCGGAAGAGGAGCATGCTGAGCACTTGAGGACGGTTTTGGAGATTTTGAGGAAGCATCGTTTGTATGCGAAATATTCCAAGTGCGAGTTCTGGCTAGATAGAGTTGCCTTTCTTGGACATGTGGTGTCAGGAGATGGAATAGCCGTGGATCCGGAGAAGATCAAGGCTATCAAAGAGTGGCCAACTTCGCAGACAGCGTCTGAGATCGGGAGTTTTCTTGGGCTAGCAGGATATTATCGGTGCTTTATCAAGGATTTCTCCCGGATTTCCGAGTCGATGACTAGACTGATGAGGAAGGATATACCGTTCGTTTGGTCTGATGCTTGTGAGGAGTCTTTTTCTATTTTGAAGGCAAGATTGACGTTAGCACCAGTTCTAGCTATGCCTGATCGGAGTGGAGGTTTCGAGATCTTTTGTGATGCTTCTGGCAAAGGTCTCGGTTGCGTTTTGCATCAGCATGGACATGTGGTCGCGTACGCTTCTCGGCAGCTTAAAGCTCATGAGAAGAACTACCCGACTCACGATTTGGAGTTGGCTGCAGTTGTATTTGCGCTCAAGATTTGGAGGCATTTCTTGTTGAGTGAGAAGGTTAAGATTTTCACTGATCACAAAGCTTGAAATATATCTTTACGCAGAAGGAGCTTAACATGCGACATCGTCGATGGTTGGAGCTCATGGCAGATTATGAGATCGACTTGCAGTATCAGCCTGGCCAGGTGAATGTGGTTCCTGATGTGTTGAGCAGACTTCCAGCGGTTATGATGTTGACTTCACAGTGGAGGTTGCAGCAGGATTTCTGTGAGTCAAGTATTGAGATTGTGCTTCCTGTGGAGGTTTTGTCGTTGATGTGTATGCAGATACAGTCAACGATCGTGGATCGGATCAAGGCATGTCAGGCTGGAGATCCGAAGCTGAAGAAGATCCGTGAGCAGGTAGAAGCCGGTCTGCGGACTGACTTTCTGATTTATGAGGATGGTTTGCTGAGGTATGGAGCCAGAGTTTGTGTGCCAGCTAGAGATATTAGAGAGGAGTTGCTTGTTGAGGCACATAGTTCGTCGTATTCCGTACATCCTGGTGGCACCAAGATGTATAAGGACCTTCGCCTGAACTACTGGTGGCATGACATGAAGCGGAGTGTGGCACGGAGCGTTGCCAAGTGTTTGGTGTGCAGCATGTTAAGGCAGAGCATCAGCGTACGACATGGTTGCTACAACCGCTTTCGATTCCAGAGTGGAAGTGGCAACACATCACTATGGATTTCGTGACTGGACTACCTCGGAGTCCGAAGCAGAATGACGCAATTTGGGTAATCATAGACCGATTGACCAAATCTGCGCACTTTATTCCTTTCCGAGTACGAGAGTCGACGGAAACGCTAGCGAGGAGATACATGGCGGTAAATTCTTTTACTCTCTGTTTTTATTTCCTTTCCCTAGTTTAGATAGTGATGTAACATGAATCGTGCAGGAGATCATGCGACTTCATAGAGTCCCCGTGAGTATCTTGTCGGACAGAGACACGAGATTCACATCTCAGTTTTGGCAGAGTCTGCAGAAGAGTCTGGGTACGAGTCTGAATTTCAGTAC
The DNA here is from genome assembly GCA_030789695.1 of Scilla litardierei. Classification (NCBI taxonomy): domain Eukaryota; kingdom Viridiplantae; phylum Streptophyta; class Magnoliopsida; order Asparagales; family Asparagaceae; genus Scilla; species Scilla litardierei. Next base: position 282,059,689 of record CM061133.1, on the reverse strand, counting down.
CGCGTACCACCCGCAGACAGATGGCCAGTCCGAGAGGACGATTCAGATTTTGGAAGACATGCTGAGGGCGTGCATGTTGGACTTCAAGGGTTCGTGGGAGGATCATCTACACCTGGTGGAGTTCTCCTACAACAACAGCAATCAGGCGAGCATTGGCATGGCGCCATTTACTGCTCTCTACGGGAGAAAATGTCGATCGCCACTGAGCTGGGATGACATTGGAGATGGAGGGTTATTGGGACTGGAGATGATTGTCGAAGTAGTGGACGTTGTTTGAGATATCAGGGACAAGCTTTGGAACGCTCAAGATCGTTTTAAGCATTGGGCAGATGCTAAACGTCGTCCTTTGGAGTTTCAGCCCGAAGACCATGTATTCCTGAAGATCTCCCCGAATCGAGGCGTGATTCGCTTTAGGAAACGAGGCAAGCTCAGCCCGAGATTTATTGGACCCTTCGATGTGCTAGAGCGAGTTGGAGAAGTGGCCTATCACTTGGCGTTGCTGCCATCACTGGAGGGAGTTCACGACGTGTTTCACGTACCTTAGTTACGTCGATACGTCAGTGATCCATCTCATGCTATAGATTTCTCGGAGATCACGGTCCGACCGGACCTGACCTAGGATCAGCAACCGGTTGTGATTCTGGACCGACGACCAAAGCAGTTGAGGAATAAGACAGTCGACCTGGTTAAAGTGCAGTGGTGTCATGGTTCACCTGGGGAGTCTACCAGGGAGCGCGAGGAAGAGATGAGAGAGCGCTACCCGCATTTATTTCTGGAGCCGTAGTTGATGTAGATTCCGAGGGCGGAATCTTTTCTTTAGGTGGGTAGGATGTAACGGTCACTTTCCGACCGTACGTATTTTAGCGCGTATCTTTGTTTCGTGTGTGTGTTTTCGTATTTTGATTTTATTATTGTCCTCCGTAGTTCAAACGCGCAACTCAGACCACGTATTCACAACCCTCGCGGAGGCACGATCGCCCTGGTACCTCCTTTTTAATTTTTGGATGTCGAGGGACCAATCTGTAATAATTCCTTTAAACTATTTTTATATAAGTGTTTAAAATATATACATATTATAATTTGAAACCTATTTCAAAACAAACGTAACAAAATGTTTTTAAAAAAACGAAACTGTCAAAGACCAAATCCAATCAAACCTTATAATTTATAACCATTAATTATTTCATATCCAAACCTATTCTTATAATTTCCTAACCAATCCCAACAGCCTCCCCTGTTCCCCATGTCATCCAACCCACTACTCCCTATCTCAGCAAGCCTCTCCCCACGTACACCCCTCCCTCATACTCTACATAAACCTAGGTGACAACTATTCTTCTCATTATAAACAATAGAAAACCCCAAAGCTCAAGCTGTCATTCACGTGCATTCATTTTGAAACCCACCCAAAGGAACCCACGGTTCTTCTTCCTCACAAGGACACCATCCTCCCTCTCTTGACACAACGCCAAACCCAGTCGAACTTCCCAGCGCCCAAGCCACCAACTCGCAACGCAAGCCCCGAAACCAAACATCCTCTCACCGTTGTGCCCTCACCCTCAACCTCCATCGCCTTGTTCCCCCTTCCTCCGATCTTCAACCCAACGCCGCACACCGCCACTTCGAACCGCCGGCAACCGCCCTCCCACTCAACGCCGACGCCCTCCGACCAGCCCTCTCCGAACCCAGGCCCACCTCCTCCCTCTCGCCCCGTCACTTCTCGACGGCCCACCCCTCCTTTGGTCGACTGCTCGCCGTCCCTTCATCCCCCAGGTGCACCGCACCCTCCCCGTTCAACCTCAACAGCTCCACATATCCCCGCCGACGACTCTTTCCCCGCGCAGCAATGCCTCTGCAGCAGACCGTGCAACCTCGATGCCTTCCCATCGTTCACCACCGCCGGGCAGCAATCCCACCACCGTACACTGTTCGGACTGCCACTAGCCACGTCGCACGTCCGCCAGTCCGCAAGTCAAACATGTGAGTGGTTTGTTTCTTTTTACGTGAACAGCTGTGTAGATGCTTTCCATATCCATCCATGCTGTTCTGTAACCTAATATAGTACACTAATGGACTAGTTTACCACGTGTTGTATGAAGGCAGTATGCTAGTATTATGTTAGACATGTTATATAATTGGTTAGTGTAAAATTAGTAAACTAGTAAGGTTAACCTACACACGTGTACAGTCAAGTTACTAAATATAAAATGTAGTGTCAGTTTGTTATATATAACCTTCATGCTAGTAATATGTTAGCCTTATAAAATGAGTTAGCGATACCTCATTTTAATTAGCAGAAACATTCAATAATGCTATAGATATTATAACATAGTGTTAACAATAAGTTATGTTTATAACATGTTATGAAAGTCACCCTAGGATAGAGGACCTAATTAAAAAAAGAACTATTATTTAATTCTGTCGAAACGAACCTAATTCGGATATGTGTTTAATCAAAACAGAGAACCAGTCGTTCCATAGCGTAACGCTCGTCGAGACGAACCCACGACAACCGATATCACCGGAAACAGGCAAGTGATACTTGCCAGTATTTGTTTAGGCCACGTTTTAGGCCAATTTGTGTACTAGCGTAAAAGAGACTAGGCGATGAAATGATAGTCGCCTAGACGCCTTACTAGATCTAGCTTGACAACGAAGCAAGATCCGACACCTTTACGATGCTATAATTTCATGCTACCATGTCACGTTTACTTTCAATTAACTGTACGCACTCTTATCTGCATCTTGCCATGTCATTCACGCATCGAAATGTCATCATGATTGTGTAGCACACGCTACAATAAAATGGTTAACTATTGAGGCTAGGCACCTGCTTTGCGGGCACAACCCTATACCAATAACACTTCCTGGCTCGTGATCCAGAAGATGGGCGCCAGTCCATATACACGTGGAGGGGTAGGGTTAAACGGTCGCTTGAGCGTAGAAGTGAGCCCGTACAGCCACTTCAGCCAAAAGACGGAAACTCTGTGCACAAAGTGATAAATTAGTGTTCGTGAATTCGTGAAATAGTGATTCGTAGCTTTCTACTACGACGTGCTTGCTTGTTATCATCATGTTCGTTTAATTGTTGCACTCTTTAAATGACATATTATATCATCATGTTAGAACTGCTAATCACATTACTTTTATTTAATCCTTGCTCAAAAGTCCTCCGTTTTCCTTTGGGAGACTTTTGCTGACATGTGCCCTCTTCTCTTTGGGTGTCACATGTCAGGTTTAGAGGCAGAGTTAATTGCAAGAGACGAGCAGTACGCAGACGTAGAGTTCGAGGTTCCGGCAGAGGCTGAGTTTGAGGACACTGGTGACCAGTCCTAGTCTCACCTGGAGACTTCTCTTAGTTGTTGCTGTTTTAGTAGTTGCTGTTAGGTTTCGGTGCGTAACACCCATCTCTCTGTTTATGTTTCGGCCATGCTTTAGGCCTTTGTTCAGACTATGTATTTCTTTGTGACTCTTTTCTGTGATGTTTGGAATGATTGTTGGATGTTGTTTGGTGGATATTTTTATGTCTGCTTTTCTTTTATCATTGTTGTTGTTTCGTCGCATTGCAAGGACATGCTATTTGTATCATACACAGACGCTTATCAGACTACAGCTTCACAGCTCCAAGTCTGAGCGGACCTCTTCACGTCTCGCCTTTCATACTTGGGAAGCGGGGCGTGACAGGTTTTAGTGATGGCCCATGCAGGTCCTCTTTGCTTCTGCAAAATATCGGAACAACAATAATGATAACAACATCCATTCAATTATTCGGAACATTCAAGTCAAGAATTGAGTCTAATCTGAACGTTTCCTTGTCTTAGTTGGCGAGAAAATGCATCGCCCGAGCTGGTAGTGGATCTGGAGCTGGTGGTGGAGCAGGAAACAGTGAGGATGCTGATAGAGAACCTACCATGATGGAGATGATGAGGATGATGCAGCAGATGATGAATGTGCAGCAAGGCATGCTTCAGAATGCCCCTCGCTTCGAGCCGGGAGCGAAGAAGTTTCGGGAGCTGGGCCCGACGTACTTCACTGGGTCAGAAGGACCCTTGGCTACGGATGAATGGATAAAGAACACTGAGGACAATCTGCTTCTCTCGAAGGTTAATTCAGCTGGATGGGTTGACTTGGTAAAGAAGCAACTTAAGGAAAATCCTCGCACCTGGTAGGAGTCAGAAGAGCAGATGTTGGTGAGGCCTATCCCCTGGGCCACTTTCAAGGTGAGATTTGATGAGGAGTTTTTCCCTCGAGCTGCCAGGAGGGAGTTGATGCAGCAATTTATCAATCTGAAGCAGGGGAGTCTGACGGTGGATCAGTACCACCAAGAGTTCACCAGACTGAGCCGCTTTGCACCAAATTTAGTTCAGACCGCTGAAGATCGAGCTCAGAGATTCTTGCATGGTTTATCCTTGGAGATACAGAGTCTGATGTCCTCTTCGGACTTAGACTCCTACCAGAAGTTGCTAATAGCTACCAAGAGGCAGGAGCTGATTGCCAATCAGAGGAGAGGGCAGTATTCAGGTGCAGGGAAGAGGCCTATGGAGCAGGCCAGAGCTGTAGTTAGGCCTGGGTTCAAGTCTAATCAGTCTGTACAGTTTAAGAGGTCAGGTTGGCCTAGTCAGAAGGTGTGCAATCATTTGGCAAGACGGGTCATATGAAGGACCAGTGTAGGAGGCTTCTCGGCCAGTGCTTGATTTGTGGGAACGCTTCGCATACTTTGAAGGATTGCCCGAGTGCTAAGAAGCCGTGGAAAGCACCAGTCGGAGTTCAGCAGTAGAGAGCTCCAGTAGCTGCCGGACGTGGAGTGCCTCTCATTCCCAAGAAGCAGGCATTTCAGTAAACCGTTCAGCCTAGGAGGCAAGCTTTCACGATGACCGCAGTAGAGGCGGAGGCTGAGGATGGAGTTATTATAGGTAACCCTCAGACTAGTCTTTACTTTTCATTAGTTGATCTTGCATGTTAGATTAGATCTTCTTTGCTAGAATAGGTTTTGATTGCTAGTTTGTTTGTTAGGGGTTATTATTATTTGTGCTTGTCCCGCTCGGGGTCTCTTCGACTCATGTGCATCCATATGCATCTTATCTCGGAGTTTTGTGGACAAGCATTCTCTGTCGACTTCCCCTCTTTCCAAGAGTTGGGATATCGCTACGGGGAATAGTATGATCTCGGTGTCTCTTGGTTGTCGATCTTGTCTCTTGGTTGTCTGTGGACTTGAGCTATATGTCGATTTTATCGTCCACGACATTACCAATTATGATGTCGTTCTCGAGATGGATTGGCTTAGTTGCTTCTTCGCTACGATCAACTGCCGACGGAAGAAGGTGGTGTTTGAGATTCCTGGTTATCTGACCTTCGAGTTCAGTAGCGGTAGCAGTTCTCTTGGGCCTGTCAGATTTTGGGCCAATCCTGTGGTGGAGCTTGTGGCTATGCAGATGGAGGTGAGTAGACCAGCTGTGTGAGAGACTTCGATGATGTCTTTCCCAAGGAGATGTCAGGACTACCGCCCGATCAAGCCCTTGAGTTCTCGATTGATCTTATTCCAGGAGCGCAGCCCATTTCGAAAGCACCATATCGTATTACTTCGGCAGAGTTGGAGGAGCTACGTAGAAAGTTGGACGAGCTTTTGCAGAAGGGTTATATCCATCCGAGTGTGTCTCCGTGGGGAGCACCTGTTCTGCTGGTGAAGAAAAAGGATGGTTCGCGTCGGTTGTGCGTGGACTACAGAGAGTTGAATGCTGTCACCATCAAGAACAAGTATCCGTTGCCACAGATAGACGACATTTTCGATCTGCTTGGAGGATCGAGGGTATTCTCTAAACTGGATCTCAGGAGCAGATATCACCAGCTGAGGGTGAAGAAGGAGGATGTGCAGAAGGCAGCGTTCAGAACGAAGTATGGACACTATGAGTTCGTGGTTATGCCTTTTGGTGTGACCAATGCACCCGCGATTTTCATGAACCTGATGAACCTGATATTCTACGACTTCTTAGATAAGTTCGTCGTTATCTTTATTGACGACATCTTGATCTATTCGAAGTCAGAAGAGGAGCATGCTGAGCACTAGAGGACGGTTCTGGAGATTTTGAGGAAGCATCGTTTGTATGTGAAGTATTCCAAGTGCGAGTTCTGGCTAGATAGAGTTGCATTTCTTGGACATGTGGTGTCAGGAGATGGAATAGCCGTGGATCCGGAGAAGATCAAGGCTATCAGAGAGTGGCCAACTCCGCAGACAACGTCTGAGATCGGAAGTTTTCTTGGGCTAGCAGGATATTATCGGTGCTTTATCAAGGATTTCTCCCGCATTTCTGAGTCAATGACTAGACTGACGAGGAAGGATATACCGTTCGTTTGGTCCGATGCTTGTGAGGAGGCTTTTTCTATTCTGAAGGCGAGATTGACGTTAGCACCTGTTCTAGCTGTGCCTGATCAGAGTGGAGGTTTTGAGATCTTTTGTGATGCTTCTGGCAAAGGTCTCGGTTGCGTTTTACATCAGCATGGACATGTGGTCACGTACGCTTCTCGGCAGCTTAAAGCTTATGAGAAGAACTACCCGACTCACGATTTGGAGTTGGCTGCAGTTGTATTTGCGCTCAAGATTTGGAGGCATTTCTTGTTGAGTGAGAAGGTTAAGATTTTCACTGATCACAAAGCTTGAAATATATCTTTACGCAGAAGGAGCTCAACATGCGACAGCGTCGATGGTTGGAGCTCATGGCAGATTATGAGATCGACTTGCAGTATCATCCTGGTAAGGTAAATGTGGTTCCTGATGCGTTGAGCAGACTTCCAGTGATTATGATGTTGACTTCACAGTGGAGGTTGCAGCAGGATTTCTGTGAGCCGGGTATTGAGATTGTGCTTCCTGTGGAGGTTTTGTCGTTGTTGTGTATGCAGATACAGTCAACGATCGTGGATCGGATCAAGGCATGTCAGGCTGAAGATCCGAAGCTGAAGAAGATCCGTGAGCAGGTAGAAGCCGGTCTGCGGACTGACTTTCTGATTCATGAGGATGGTTTGCTGAGGTATGGAGCCAGAGTTTGTGTGCCATCTGGAGATATTAGAGAGGAGTTGCTTGTTGAGGCACATAGTTCGTCGTATTCCGTACATCCTGGTGGCACCAAGATGTACAAGGACCTTCGCCTGAAGTACTGGTGGCATGACATGAAGCGGAGTGTGGCACGGAGCGTTGCCAAGTGTTTGGTGTGCAACAGGTTAAGGCATAGCATCAGCGTACGGTAGGGTTGCTACAACCGCTTCCGATTCCAGAGTGGAAGTGGCAACACATCACTATGGATTTCGTGACTGGACTACCTCGGACTCCGAAGCAGAATGACGCAATTTGGGTAATCATAGACCGATTGACCAAATCTGCGCTCTTTATTCCTTTCCGAGTAAGACAGTCGACGGAAACGCTAGCGAGCAGATACATGGGGGTAAATTCTTTTACTCTTCGTTTTTATTTCCTTTCCCTAGTTTAGATAGTGATGTAACGTGAATCATGCAGGAGATCATGCGACTTCATAGAGTCCCCGTGAGTATCGTGTCGGACAGAGACACGAGATTCACATCTCAGTTTTGGCATAGTCTGCAGAAGAGTCTGGGTACGAGTCTGAATTTCAGTACCGCGTACCACCCGCAGACAGATGGCCAGTCCAAGAGGACGATTCAGATTTTGGAAGACATGCTGAGGGCATGCATGTTGGACTTCAAGGGTTCGTGGGAGGATCATCTACACCTGGTGGAGTTCTCCTACAACAACAGCTATCAGGCGAGCATTGGCATGGCGCCATTTACTGCTCTCTACGGGAGAAAATGTCGATCGCCACTGAGCTGGGATGACATTGGAGATAGATGGTTATTGGGACTGGAGATGATTGTCGAAGTAGTGGACGTTGTTTGAGATATCAGGGACAAGCTTTGGATCGCTCAAGACCGTTTTAAGCATTGGGCAGATGCTAAACGTCATCCTTTGGAGTTTCAGCCCGAAGACCATGTATTCCTGAAGATCTCCCCGAATCGAGGAGTGATTCGCTTTGGGAAACGAGGCAAGCTCTGCCCGAGATTTATTGGACCCTTCGATGTGCTATAGCGAGTTGGAGAAGTGGCATATCGCTTGGCGTTGTCGCCATCACTGGAGGGAGTTCACGACGTGTTTCACGTATCTTAGTTACGTCGATACGTCAGTGATCCATCTCATGCTGTAGATTTCTCGGAGATCACGGTCCGACCGGACCGGACCTAGGATCAGCAACCAGTTGAGATTCTGGACCGACGGTAAAAGCAGTTGAGGAATAAGACAGTCGACCTGGTTAAAGTGCAGTGGCGTCATGGTTCACCTGGGGAGTCTACCAGGGAGCGCGAGGAAGAGATGAGAGAGCGCTACCCGCATTTATTTCTGGAGCTGTAGTTGAAGTAGATTCCGAGGGCCGAATCTTTTCTTTAGGTGGGTAGGATGTAACGGTCACTTTCCGACCGTACGTATTTTAGCGCGAATCTTTGTTTTGTGTCCGTAGTTCAAACACGCTCAGACCACGTATTCACAACCCTCGCGGAGGCACGATCGCCCTGGCACCTCCTTTTTAATTTTTGGATATCGAGGGACCAATCCGTAATAATTCCCTTAAACTATTTTTATATAAGTGTTTAAAATATATACATATTATAATTTGAAACCTATTTCAAAACAAACGTAACAAAATGTTATAAAAAAACGAAACTGTCAAAGACCAAATCCAATCAAACATTATAATTTATAATCATTAATTATTTCATATCCAAACCTATTCTTATAATATCCTAACCAGTCCCAACGGCCTCCCCTGTTTCCCACGTCATCCAACCCACTACCCCCTATCTCAGCAAGCCTCTCCCCACGTACACCCCCCCACCCCCCACCCCCCCAACTCTACATAAACCTAGGGGACAACTATTCCTCTCATTATAAACAATAGAAGACCCCAAAGCTCAAGTTGTCATTCACGTGCATTCATTTTGAAACCCACCCAAAGGAACCCACGGTTCTTCTTCCTCACGAGGACACCATCCTCCCTCTTTCGACACAACGCCAAACCCAGTTGAACTTCCCAGCGCCCAAGCCACCAACTCGCAACGCAAGCCCCGAAACCGAACCTCCTCTCGCCGTTGCGCCCTCACCCTCAACCTCCATCGCCATGTTCCCCCTTCCTCCGATCTTCAACCCAACACCGCACACCGCCACTTCGAACCGCCGGCAACCACCCTCCCACTCGACGCCGACGCCCTCCGACCAGCCCTCTCCGAACCCAGGCCCACCTCCTCCATCTCGCCCGGTCGCTTCTCGACGGCCCACCTCCTCCTTCGATCGACTTCCCAATGTCCCTTCATCCCCCAGGCATGCCGCACCCTCCCCGTTCAACCTCGACAGCTCCACATCTCCCCACCGGCGACTCTTTCCCGGCGCAGCAACGCCTCCGCCACAAACCGCGCAACCTCGATGCCTTCCCATCGTTCACCACCACCAGGCAGCAATCCCACCGCCGTACGCTGCTCAGACTGCCACTAGCCGCGCCGCATGTCCGCCAGTCCGCAAGCCAAACACGTGAGTGGTTTGTTTATTTTTACGTGAACAGCTGTGTAGATGCTTTAACCCATATACATCCATGTTGTTCTGTAACCAAATATCTATATCCTAGGTCGTAATGACGTAGTACACTAATGAACTAGTTTAATACGTGTTGTATGAAGCTAGTATTATGTTAGACATGTTATATAATTGGTTAGTGTAAAATTAGTAAACTAGTAAGGTTAACCTACACACGTGTACAGTCAAGTTACTAAATATAAAATGTAGTGTCAGTTTGTTATATATAACCTTCATGCTAGTAATATGTTAGCCTTATAAAATGAGTTAGCGATACCTCATTTTAATTAGCAGAAACATTCAATAATGCTATAGATATTATAACATAGTGTTAACAATAAGTTATGTTTATAACATGTTATGAAAGTCACCCTAGGATAGAGGACCTAATTAAAAAAAGAACTATTATTTAATTCTGTCGAAACGAACCTAATTCGGATATGTGTTTAATCAAAACAGAGAACCAGTCGTTCCATAGCGTAACGCTCGTCGAGACGAACACACGACAACCGATATCACCGGAAACAGGCAAGTGATACTTGCCAATGTTTGTTTAGGCCATGTTTTAGGCCAATTTGTGTACTAGCGTAAAAGAGACTAGGCGATCAAATGATAATCGCCTAGACGCCCTTACTAGATCTAGCTTGACAACGAAGCTAGATCCGACACCTTTACCATGCTATCATTTCATGCTGTCATGTCACGTTTACTTTCATTAACTGTACGCACTTTTATCTTCATCTTGCCATGTCATTCATGCATCGAAATGCCATCATGATTGTGTAGCACACGCTACAATAAAATTGTTAACTATTGAGGCTAGGCACCTGCTTTGCGGGCACAACCCTATGCCAATAACACTTCCTGGCTCGTGATCCAAAAGATGGGCGCCAGTCCATATACTGTAGAGGAATATGCCCTCGAATCAGTTGTATTTGATGCAAATGATAATTTAAGCCTAGATAGGGACTATTTTGCATTTGATGCAAAAGCGATTAAATGTGTATTAAATTGTTTAATACAATATTTAATAATATAAACGCAAGGAAAAGTTCACGGGTAAGACGGAAATATTCCGGTCTAGACCCAGGTTCGAACGGCGTCCAAATCGGACACCAAATGCTCAAGTTAGAGCCAAAACAGCCCAAAGGATCAGACCTGGCCAGGCCCAACAGAAACAGTAAACCCAGGCACAGGCCTGGGCTAACCCAGGCACAGGCCTGGGCTTGGCCCAGGCACCGCCTGGGCTAACCCAGGCACAGGCCTGGGCAAAGCCCAGGCACGGCCTGGGCTTGCCCAGGCGGGCTTTGCCCAGGCGGGTTTCTGTGCGCGCTGAACGCGTAGGGCCCACTTGTGGGCCCCAGCTCTAGGGTTTTGAACCCTTATTGTGCAGAATTGTTTGACGGCTCAGTTTTTGCGAAAAACTAGCCTTGGGCTGATCTTTGGACAATCAATTGGAGGGTCAAACGAACTCCGATTGACGAACGGTTTTTTCCTATGCGTTCACCGTTGAACACCCTTCAAATTGATAGGTTGTATCAATCCTGAAGTTCAACGGTGAGTGAGTTAAAATTCACGGAAGTTTGCACTTTGTGAAAGGCAAACTAAATTGAATTAATTAACTCCAACTTTAGTCCCACATCGGAAATTGAGTAGAGGGGAGGGTTCAGCCGCCTATATAAATAGGGGTCTGCCTCCTTCCTCTAAACTCGTCCCAAGCTCTAGATCTGAGCGGCTCTCGTAAATGTTAGAGCACGCTCGGATCTAAGCTAAATTAATATTTCTCCTCTCCCTATAAATTTCTGCCTTGCTCCTGAGGGCTCTAGCAAAGCCGCAAAGGAGTTCGGATTCAAATCCGAAATCTAGGCGGATGTTTCACTCGCGTGAAACTTTCTTCGGCGCGTGGTTGGCTCGGCGACATGGGATTGATCGCCTCGGGATGCGGAGCGGTTCGAGGAGCAGTTCGGGGAGCTGTTCAAGGAGCGGCTCGGCGTGGGACGGGAGCAGCTCGGAAGATGGTGCGGAACATCTCGCCTGCCCCAGGGCTGAGATTCCGGGTATGTGTTTAAGTTTTTCATTTAATTATTCGCAGTAGTTAGATCTCTCTTGGGGTGGTCAGATCCACCCCAAGTTGGCAGAGATCCTGGCTAATAGGGTCTGGTTCCTTAGGGTTGCATGTTAATTAGATTAACATAAAATTTTTCCGCTGCATTTCTGTCTATGTTCCATCCGACTTAGGACGGGACTAGAGTTTTTGTGCCCTAAGGGTCCTAGAAAACCCTGCATTGGTATCAAAGCCATCTCTGTATGCTGATCTTGGACTGCGAATTTATTATTTGAATGCTTTTACAGAAAAATGTTTTCTTTAAATTTATGCGATAAATTTAAATTTTTTTGTTTAAAAATTTTATATGATAAATTTTAAACATGTAAGTTTTAAAATGGAATTTTTAAATTTATGTGATAAATTTTAAAATTGTTTTAAAGCTTTAAAACTTTATGCGATAAGTTTAAAATGTTGTTTAAAATTTTATGTGATAAATTTTAAACACTGAATTTTTTAAATGATGTTTTAAATTTATAAGATATTTTAAAAACTGATTTTAAAAATTTTAAAATTTTTATGCGATAAATATTTTAAAGTAGCATGCAAATGTTATGATTTTTAAACAAGCTTTTACTTTATGAGATAAAATAAAATGTTTTAAAAATCGTATTTTTAAATTTAAATGTTAAATTTAAGTATGCATGCTAAAATTGTTTATGCGATAAACTTTAGTCTATTTAATTGTTAAATAGTTGTACACTTTTTATGCGATAAAATTAGTGTAATTTTTAATGGCTATGTCTTCTTGTCCCTTATTTGATAACACAAGACAGCCCTCTAGGTTAGCCATTAAGTAATGATTAAAATTTATTACTTAAATTTTAATGACATGCTATGTTTTAATAAAATATTAACAACACTTCAAGACCTAATTCCTGATTAGGGTAGTCCCTTTAATGTTTCTTAATTCTAATTGTTATTATTAATTTTCATTAAAGGACTTCGCTTTTAGCGTTGTTAATAAAATTTATTAAAATCCTAATAACGATTAGGATAGCTCGTGAACCTTATAGTTGATAAGGACTTAATAAAAGTTATTAAACAAATCCTAAAATTTTGAATTTAAGGATGCAACTAGTTGATAGGATTAATTAGTTGTTAATAAAAGCTGTTTAGTCTATGGCACACATACAAAAATGACAAGCTTCATTCAATGGACCATGATCCAGTCAATGTGCTTGGCTAAGAGTTCTGGATCAACCCTTACTAGTCTAAGGGGTAGTGATCCTGGCTTAGTCAATTCCCTGGCTGTGTTCCGCTGGACCGCAATGTCGTGAATCATGATTGTATGACACCCTGGACTATATCTAGTCAATGCGTTATAAATCTTATTAAAGATTAATCAGTATCCCTCCTTGATTTTGGAGCTTGGTAACTCAAAGAAGACAATTATAGTTTTTGAGTCTCCTCAAGCTATGACATGTTTATCTTTAAGGAACAAACTCCAACATACATGTGATGTAGTCTAGACTTGACCCAAATCGATACGTCGGGTCTCCTCGAGCATCGATCTAAGTCAAATCTGGACACGAAATCAAGGGTCTGACTAGACCAATCATTATGATTTGTTGAGTCTCCTCAAGATCATAAGTGACTGTGGGTAAAAAAACGATAGGGAGTCACATGTGATGTGATTGACTAAGAGTTAGTCTACCAATCATGGAACCAATCAACTTGTTGAGTCTCCTCAAGGTTGTGAGGTTCAGGATGATTGGATCCCTCTTTCACTAAATTTTAATTCGATTAAATCGTTCGTTATTAAGCTTTGAAACGATCGTAAAAATAGTGGGAGGATATAGATAGATAAAAGCCATTCTACCTATATTTAATATTGAACATATGCTAAACTAGGGCAAGACTATGTTTACCGAAGGAATCAAAATATAATTTTTTTAATGGAATTAGTTAATTGGTCAAATAGGTTGATTAATTGAATATCAAGTTAAATTCTAATTGATAAGATTAAAATATACTCTCGTTGACATTAAAATGACCTTCTAAAGAACAGACTTAAGAAATATGATTTCATAAGTTCTGGGTCCAACAAATAAATTCACGCAATATGTCACTCGTCTCTATATGAGGCAGCTTGAACATATAGGATATTCGAAGTATGTTTCTCCCTACAACTTGTCGAGCTACCCTCAAGGTTGTATGGACAAACAATTCTGATCCGTAAAGTTCAAGAATTCGATCAAATTGTTTGAGTCGAATACGAGTGCATGAGCGATGCAAGGCTATGTATCCCAACCGGATCTTGAGACAAGCAACTTCTTGAGCTACACTCAAGATTGCAACTCTCAAGCGTTTGGATACATGAGTCGCTTGCATAGCTATTCATTTATGTTGGGCCATTTAAATATCTAAATGTGATTTAGAAAAGGAAGAAGGCACATTGATGTATCCGAGTCATTTACTTGATGCAATCTAAATTAATATTTCTCCTCTCCCTATAAATTTCTGCCTTGCTCCTGAGGGCTCTAGCAAAGCCGCAAAGGAGTTCGGATTCAGATCCGAAATCTAGGCGGAGGTTTCACTCGCGTGAAACTTTCTTCGGCGCGTGGTTGGCTCGGCGACATGGGATTGATCGCCTTGGGATGCGGAGCGGTTCGAGGAGCAGTTCGGGGAGCGGTTCAAGGAGCGGCTCGGCGTGGGATGGGAGCAGCTCGGAAGACGGTGCGGAACATCTCGCCTGCCCCAGGGCTGAGATTCCGGGTATGTGTTTAAGTTTTTCATTTAATTATTCACAGTAGTTAGATCCCTCTTGGGGTGGTCAGATCCACCCCAAGTTGGCAGAGATCCTGGCTAATAGGGTCTGGTTCCTTAGGGTTGCATGTTAATTAGATTAACGAAAACCCTGCATATACACATAGAGGGGTAGGGTTAAACGGTCGCTTGAGCATAGAAGTGAACCCGTACAGCCACTTCAGCAAAAAGACGGAAACTCTGTGCACAAAGTGATAAATTAGTGTTTGTGAATTCGTGAAATAGTGATTCGTAGCTTTCTGCTATGACGTGCTTTCTTGTTATCATCATGTTCGTTTAATTGTTGCACTCTTTAAATGTCATATTATATCATCATGTTAGAACTACTAATCACATTACTTTTATTTAATCCTTGCTCAAAAGTCCTCTGTTTTCCTTTGGGAGACTTTTGCTGACATGTGCCCTCTTCTCTTTGGGTGTCACATGTCAGGTTTAGAGGCAGAGTTAGTTGCAGGAGACGAGCAGTACGTGGACGTAAAGTTCGAGGTTTCTGCAGAGGCTGAGTTTGAGGACACTGGTGACCAGTCC
Source organism: Scilla litardierei (assembly GCA_030789695.1). Taxonomy (NCBI): domain Eukaryota; kingdom Viridiplantae; phylum Streptophyta; class Magnoliopsida; order Asparagales; family Asparagaceae; genus Scilla; species Scilla litardierei. The sequence continues at coordinate 282,044,669 of CM061133.1, read as the reverse complement.
TAGCCTCACCTGGAGACTTCTCTTAGTTGTTGCTATTTTATAGTTGCTGTTAGGTTTCGGTGCGTGGCACCCATCTCTATGTTTATGTTTTGGCCATGCTTTAGGCCTTTGTTCAGACTATGTATTTCTTTGTGACTCTTCTCTATGATGTTTGGGATAATTGTTGAATGTTGTTTGGTGGATATTTTTATGTCTGCTTTTCTTTTATCATTGTTGTTGTTTCGTCGCATTGCAAGGACATGTTACTTGTATCATACACAGACGCTTAGCAGACTGCAGCTTCACAACTCCAAGTCTGAGCGGACCTTTTCACGTCTTGCCTTCCATACTTGAGAAGCTGGGCATGACAGCATGGGGGGTGCCAACTGCGGGCGGCGGGGCCGCGTTGCGTGGGGGCTACACGGCGTGGGGGGATGGTTGCCGACTTCTGGCAGCGGTTTCCCCTCTAGATCCACAAGTCCCCCCTCTAGATCCACAAATTTCAAAGAAAAATTCGGTTTTTATTGAAAAATCCAGTTTTTAATCTTTGTATTCAACGTTTTTTATCATAAAAATTTAATTTTTATTGTTAAAACCATCGATTTTGGTCCATAAAGTATCAGATCTAAACATATTCTACGAAAGAAATAGGTTTAGATCAGGTTCTAGGTATGATTACCTCTAGATCCGTCCTCGAGATCAAGCGACGTTTGACGAAGCCTACACATGGAAGATGACGACAGTGCGTGGTGGATCTACATCCTCCTCGTCGCCCTCGCAAGATCAGATCTTCGGAAAATTTCAGAGCTCTTATACTGATACATGTTATGAAGGTGGCTGCTACAGAACCCATAGCCATATATTTATAGGAAAAGATTACATAATGGGTGGCTACCCTAATCCTAAATGGGCTCCACATGGGCTGTAACGACCCGTATTTGTTAATACATCTATTTACGTATTTCACGTATTTTCACATTTTTAAAAGTATTTTATAATGGTTGGTCAGGAATTTTATATCGAAAAATGATTTCAAAATTCTTTATTAAAAATATCGTGAAGCATCAAACTAGTTATGGTGTATTTCAGTAAGTTCGAGTTTCATCAAATACCTCTAAATAATTTTTATAATAATTCATTTTCAATTGTTACTGATTTGGCTAAATGAATTAATTTTCTATATAAACATCATCAAAACATTTTCAAACTTCTACAGTATGATTCTATGATCATTTAGTACTCCCCATATTAATTTCGTAATTTCCTGAAATCAAATCGACCTAGAACCCGCAAACCCGCATCCTAAATGTTTTGTCCAAAAACTCATATCTCCGTAGCACAACCCTGAAATGGACCTCGTATCGACGATACAATCCCGTGGCTAAGTTTTCGTAATTTTTAGGAGTCATATGCGAAAACGGGGTAGCATTCCTCCATTTTTACTAATTACATACATTAATCACTTTCACTCTTACTAATTACTATTAACTAGTTACTGTTACCCCCCTAATCACTACCCTAACCCACCCCATTAACCCACCTCCCTAAGTTGGTCAGATCCAACCTTTTTGGATCTGAATTGATTACATTTAATAGTATTTCACAAATAAATATTATTATCTAAATGATTTTCTAACTCCTATATTAACCCTCTTGCTTTCCTCTCACTCTCCCCCCTCTCAAATATTAACCCAGGTTCACACCCCATCTCTCTCTCTCTCCCTATCTCTCGTTCGAAGCCCAGCCCGAACGAAACCCATTTCTTTCGATCGAACCCATCTCCCTCTCTCCAACACCCTCTCCCTCTCGCCCTTGCCACCCGAAGGTCGCCGCCAGCGAACCCAAGCCCCCACGGAGCTCTGACCAAATCCACCACACCAAGCTCCGTCGCCCGCCCTTGCTCTCTGCCTTCAGCTCTCGACAGCACCTTCGCCCACGCTCCCTCTCCCGTGGCCTCACTTCGGCAACCCTCCGCCGCCTGAGACCACTGCCGTCCTCCACGCAACTGCTCGCCGTCGCAACCGCCACAGAGCAGCACACCCGGCGCTCCACCGGATGCCCCCGATCTCCTCCCCCCCTCCCATCTCAGTAGAGCCACCGTCTGCCTCAACCACCGCCGACGAGCTCCTCCATCCGCTCTTCGACCCACTCCGTCGTTCCTCGCCGCCGTACGCTCCTCTCCGACAAAGCAGCGTCCCCGAGCGCCCAGCTCTTCCCCTACCCACACTTAGCTGCCAGCACTGCCGATGTACCCCATGCCGTTGCAGCCTCCCGCGCCCATTACCGCCGCCACTGCTCGCTGTCGTCGCCTTGCTCGACGCTGCCTCCTCCACCTTCCGACGTCGAGAGCACAGACCCCCCCCCCCATGCACGTACGAGGAAGCGAAGGAAATATGGTAAGTTTTTATAAACGTATTTTTATACGTATATACGGTAAAAACGTATTTTTGTAACGTATTAATAATTATATAATATGGATTTTCTAATGTAAAATTCATAATAAATCCTATAAGTCTCAGAAAATTACAAGACCAGGCCCAGAAAATCAGAAATGACGTTCTGGACCCATTGGCCCTAGTTTTGTCTCAATCAGATGAGTATATTTTCCACAATAAATTTTTAAGCCTAGATTTAAATACGTTGTTTTCATTTAAAAATTCATAACTTGATATTTTCACGTAAACTGATATATAGAAAATATATATATGTTGTAGTACTCTTCAAGACTGTCGTTTTGACAGCTCACTTGAAACTTTCTGATACGTATTTAATCAAGAAGAAATGTTTGAACAAATACGATAAGGAATTAAAATTAGTTTTTAAACCCATTTTGATCTTTTAAAAATTATAAAAATTACCACAAGCTTCAGAAAAATATTTCCTCCCTAAGTAAAATTATATTCCTTATATCTAGCCTATATAAAAATTTAGAACGCTTTTCGGTACCGTTTCAAACGATTATAAAATCAAAACTATCAAGTTAAATAGATAGAAAATAGTGTGTTCTTTAACCGACTGTTTCTTGTATCTGCTGGTAGCGATTCTCGTGCACCAGCTCCCTTGGAAGCTCTAGCTCCAATCTCATCTTACTACGACGATCTCGATAATGTAAGTCATAATGAATTCTAACTATAGAAATTTAGATAGTGTACTTAATGGAAATACAGCATGCTCGAAGCATGGGATCGGTATCATAGTTGTTGGACTTCAAAACATTGCTCAGGACTGACTTTCTCTGTTGAGGCTTCTGCCTTGACTTTTCAACAAGCGAAGCTCTTTGGAGTATTATTAATGCCTTTGAATATCTTTGGAGTGAGACCAATGTGCATAACTCTATTGGTATGTAAGTCGGTCTATCACAACCGCCATTAGCATTTTTACCTTTGGAACAACGGATTGACATACCGTATTGAAACATAATGAGTGAATGATATATCGTGTTGACATCATACTGCTAGAACATTCTATCGAAATTGAATGCTTGAAAGTAGTTGGCATTGCACTAGTTTTTTGGGGTAACTTATATTAGAGAAAGTGTGGAAGCAATCGTGAGCCATCTACACATTGCACCGTACCGTACCAACCGTCTAAAATGAAATGTACCGCCTAAAGTGAAGTGAGATCCGCCCGGGTGAGCGCCCCTGTGGCAGGAGATGGGCTTAATGGTTACACACTATACTTTCCTATATAAGTCACATAGTTTCTAGCTCTACTACTGCCTACTTGTCCTTTTATTGTTACTACATCACCTGGGTGTCCTACTATTGTCATCACATTACATGCTGGTTAAAATATTGTTGCTACCATTTACATATGCCATGACATAGTTGCTGCTCTCGTGCGTTACTTTTCGCACTTGCACAGTCACCTTTACTTTATGCATTACATGCACTTTACTTACCACACCTGAGCATCCACCAGTACCTTACTTATCGCTATTGCATGCATGTCTGCTCTTACCTTACTTTTTGCACTTGTATGCTCATCTTTAATTGTTTACTATAGCCTGTTCCATACTTTTGCACTACTCTATTTCTATTGCCAGAGTTGTTGTGACTTACCTATGGTTCCATCTTCGTGGCACTGCAGACGCCGCACAGGTTGACTTTGGCACTCCTGAGTTCGCAGAGCCATAGCTCGATCCTGAGACTGGCGACTTTTAGATTTGGAGCGTATGTGTGATGTACTTTCTATGTATTTCCTTTCCGCTTTACTTTTCATGTATTAGATGAGAGAGTGCTGCTTTGTGTTGTACTTTAAATTATGGACTGTAATAATGTACACTGGTTTGAGTATCATTGTATGTCTTTGCATCGTGGCTATATTGTTTTCACTGGTGATCTGCAGACCTGCAAATAAAATCAAATAAGTAATGGCCCTCCGAGAGCAGGTCGTTACATGGGCATACAAAAGCCCATTCATAACACCATAGACCAATTATTCACACTTTAATTTGTGTTGAAATAACCAAAAAACAGGCCCAAAATCAAGCCCAAAAAACCAAAGCCCAGATGTTCTTCTCTTTAAATTTTTTTAAACCTTCCATTCACGGGCTTCTTCCTGCTGGGCTGGGAGGATTTAAATTAAAAATTGTTTTTTTAAAAAGTGAATTGTTGTGGGTAGTGGGGCGGGCCCACTGTGCAGGGGAAAAATTTGAACCTAGGGTTAAAGGGGCTCGACGTCGATGTCCCCTCCCGATACTGCAGGGGATCGGCAGCCTTCGGCCGCCGCCCCTCAATGAAATTTTTTAATCATAAAAACCCTCTGTTGGAGTGGCTGCGCTGTGGCCAACGCCCCCCATTTCACCGCCCTGGTCCACGGTACTGTGGGGGCCGGTGGTCATCGGCCGCCACCCTCTCAAAATGTTTTGTTTTTTGTTTTCAATAAATGTGAAAACAAAGAAATAACCCTAAGGGTGTTTGGCGGCGGCTGTGGTCGTCGCCCCCCCCCCCCCCCACTGGCCTGTCTGACTGTGGGGGCCGGCCACTCCTCTATGGAAAAAAACCTTTTTTGTTGGAAAAATTAACCCAAAACCCCAAAAAATCGATTTTTTCATGCGAAAAAAATATCCAAAATTTCTGATAGTTAATGATCTCATGGATCTCACATTGTCGCTCTGATACCACTTGTTGGGGGCTAGATCTAGATAATTCTACGAAAACCATCGCTTAAACAATCCAGTATTATCATGTCAGTTCTACGAGAAATTAAACTGGAACTGAATGCAGAAGCATACCTGAATCCATAACGACCGGATTTGTAGATCCAGGTGGGTGGCCTTCCAGATCTACACGAATCCCCGAGAGAAATCCTTTAGCTTTTCTTTGGCTCTAATCTGTCGATGGGGTGTTGAAAAGACGGCTCTTCGTTTGTTCGATCTAGGGACCATGACCATATATATATGCAAAATTCCTAATGTCTATTGGGTTTCTGATTAAGTCCATCATTAAAACAGAAAGCCCAAAGTCTCTACACATTAAAGGCCCACACCCTTAACAAATACATTAAAGCCCGTCCAACTGATTAGATTACTTTATTGAGCTTAAATTAATTTGACAGCCCGCATTACATAATTATTTTACATATAAGCGCAACGTTGGATTAATGATAGAACAATAGAATCACATATTATTTTATTGTATTTAATTTATTTATCTCATTAACACTTTAAGATCCGGGTCAATCTGGGTTGGCAGATCAAATCCACACCCGACCCAGTTAAGCCTCTACACATACTCGGTTAAAAAGGCCGGGTTCGGTTCAGATCGGGTTGGATTTATTTGCCACACCCAGCATCAGGATGAGGAAGCAAAGTGGTGAGATGAGGGGGAGGAGGAGAAGAGATGGTGGTAATAATGATGATGATGATGGGGAGGAGGAGAAGTGGTGGTGGTAATAATGAGGAGGAGGAGGATGTGATGGCGATTATGATGGCGAAGGTGGTAATTAATGGGCAACATCGACGATGACGGTGAGGTAATGAATAAGTAGATCTTGATTTGAGATAAATTTTATTAAAATAATTTAATTATAATTAAAATCACATCGGATCATGTGCGGCCGATCTCATAGAATAGTTTGGTATGCGTGAAGGCGGTTAAAGATAGTTTTAGTGATTACAACATACAAAAAGAAGGTGCATACGGATTATGCGGTATTATAAATTATAATTTTGCATTAATTTTAAATTTTATTCTCTGTATTTTATTTTCTTTCAAGTTGATATACTAGAGTGTTTTAAAAAGTAACACATTGTAATATACATGGGTGAAAAGATAGAATCAAATATAATGTATCTATTATACAAATGAGGACTTTTTTGAATCTTTGTCATACATGGCAGTTTTGTCCCAGTCATATTTTGGGTTGCTGACTGGGACAGTTACTAGGATAATTGACGATCTTTTTTTAATTTTGTCCTACGTGTCACCCAAAATATCTGACTAAGACAAAAACCGAACAAAGAACCGCAACCACACTTTAAAAACTAAATAACCAACTCATAGTTACACGTTTCGCATTCTTTAATAACCAAATAACAAAAAAACCTGTAGCCACGTAATTTAATATCCGCCGCCACACATTTTTTAAAACCGCAGCCACCTAACCTTAATTGAGTTTGGATTTTGAACATAAAATGCTAACTGTGAGTAATTTGATGTAAATTATTAAAACTGAAAAACTAATATCATAAGCCAAATATTTTTAAAGAACAAATATCAAAATAAGACCTAAATTGAGTGTGACAGAAAAGTAATAAAAAAACCTTTATACTAAAATTTGAGAGAACATATTGGGGTGAAAATTAAAACTTGGAAGGAAAATTTAAATGAGGTTTGATTATTTTTTGTTGTTGTGTGATAAGCTAAAGGGTTGGAAATATTTAACTTTGAATTCACTTTGGGGGGGAATTTAAATGAATCGTGCCCTACAGACACGTGCTATGACTAGTCTGTTTATAAAAAAGAACGTATGTGTTATTAACATGAAATTGTTATGAACGAGGGAGACCTTTGGTCTCTCCCCACTTACATCCACCATTACACCCAATACTAAGTGGGTGTCTCTTGGGATCCTATACTTGTAACTCATCCTATTATCAATATATATATGGCTATGGTATCAATCATTAGCCTACACCTTCATATTATTCCAACACGTTATCAGCACGCTCAACTGCTGAGCCGAATCCCTACCGACGAACGAGAGGACGACCGCCTGGCTCCAATGATAAATTCCTTCGCAAGAGAATAATACCTGGAGAAATAAAGAATATCCCATCACAGGATGCTGAGCTCAGACCAGTAACCTCTCCCCTCCTTCAGTCCCCCGAAGAGGACAATACATGAGAAATATCATTAAAATTCGTACGTACTGGGGAGGTACTGGACAGAAAAAGTGTAATACCTAGTATCCATATATACGTGTATATTGTTGAGTATTGGTGTTTCATACCAATCTTATTTTGATGATGATCACAACATTATGTTGTTGCTAATGAATCTCATGTTTTAGTCTCTCAGTTTATTTCAAGGATATCTTTCTTGGAGACTAATCACTTGGTGTAAGGATGGACATCATGTGAAGAAGGGCAAATGTTTGGACTCAAGGAGTGCCAAAGCTTGGAGATGATGGAGAGCAATCAAGGCATCATAGATTGAAGACTTAGACTCTTTTGAAAGCATTGTAATCCATGTAATTTACTTTATTGCTTTCTCTCTCTTTTAAGTCTAGGGTTGATGTAATGCCTTGCTAGATGGTTTGCTCATTCATGCACTTGCATTTAACCATCTTAGTGAACTTTAGGATTATCATAGAATCCAACCCAATAGGTTCACTCTTTCCGTCGGTCGTCTGATGAGGGAAACACAGTCGACTGGGTGATTTCCAGTCGCCTGTAGATCCTTCTACAGTCGCCTGATATGCACTGCTCAAGTCATCATTTCTATTGACTCAAACTTGAGCTTTACGCATAGTCGCCTGTTAATCAGTTCCCAGTCGCCTGTATATTTACAGTCGCCTGAGATTTGGTCAACAGTCACATGTCTTGCGTAAGTGCAAATCTCTGCATCTCTCTGTCTTCTCTCCATACTTTACAGTAGTTGACTGATGAAGAATATACAGTCGCCTGACTATTTGACAGTCGACTGTAGTGTTAACATCAGTCGCCTGTGCGAAGAATTGGAGAAAGAGTGCAGCTCTCTGTTTCGATCCATCCCCTGCAGTAGTCGTCTGCTGAAGGATTAACAGGCGCCTGTCCTGTTTGTTAGTCGACTGTATTGACTTCGTCAGTCGACTGTCCTGGCTCAGATTATAGCCGTTGGCTATTTTCTAGCCGTTGATCAGTCGACTGTCTTATGATCATCAGTCGACTGTTCATGTCGCTTTCACCCAGTTTCTAGCCGTTGCAGATTTGATTATTTGGCTGTTTCTTTGGGTTTTTGGGCTTGATATAGGACTCATATATATATGAGTGTGCTGCCTTTCTTGAGAACTCTTGACAACATTTGATAAACTCTTGACTCTATAGAAAATCTCAAGAGATCAATAAGCCACTCTCAAGCTCTCTCATTTCCCTCTATTGAGCATTCATCTCTCTTCATGCATTGAAGTTCAGCTCAAGGGAAATCATCCAAGTGCTCTCAAGCATATTCCAACACTTGGAGATCCTCTTCCATGCCTTGCATTCATTCATGAGTAAGCATCTCAAGGCATAGGTAAGAGTATTTACTTTACAGGGTGTAAATTGTTTTCCTATTTCTCTTTGTGGGATTAGGATACTCTATTTGTGGGAGTTTCTCTCTTTGTGGGAGATTGTCTCTTTGTGGGACTAGGGAATTCTCTTTGTGGGAATTAACTCTCTTTGTGGGAGTTCTAGTGTCCTAGTGTAGGGCTAACCCTAATTCTCTGAGTGGGAGTTAGTGATTCTCTGTGTGGGAGTCTTGATCCTTGTGTAGGATTGGTTGGGTCTTTGTGTAGGGCTTAAATCATCTTTGTGGGGTATCTCCTTGTGAGATTTGTATTCACTTCTCTGTATGGGAATATAGTGAATATTGGTGTGGCTGGATGCACCCAAGTTTGGGGAACCAGGGTAATTCTTTGTGTTTGTGTTTTGTCTAATTGTGCCTTTTAATTCCTCTTGCATTTATAATTCCGCATTTGCAAGTTAAATTTTATTTGGACAATTTTATTTCCATTACACTATTCACCCCCCTCTAGTGTGTGTTGTTAGTATTGCAAGGGTTATACGATCCCTACAAATATGTATGTATTTTTGGGAGTATATTCGTGCGTATAATTTTTGGGCATCCTTACATATTTTTCTTTAATTTTTGTGGTGAAGGAATTATTTTTAAATAATTTTAACTCATCATTTGGAATTATTAAATGAAGTATACATGAATGAATACATGTATAATGGATGGTACCTAGTATTAAGACATGTATTCTTATTTACAAAAAAATTAAAAATCCAAATTTGTCATGCAATGCCACCTCATTAAGCTATGTGTCATATGGAGATTTAATCTTACCTAACTCACCATGAGGTGTCATTACCATGTTACATTACACCTACCTTCAAGCTAGGTGTCTTTTGATGAGGATCTTAAGGAGTGAGGTGTAAGATGTAGGAATTTTCAAAGAAAGAAAAGAAAAGAAAATGGAAAAACAAAACCAAAAAGAGAAACCAAAAACAAAAAAAAATCCCTCATTCTCTCATCTCTCACTCTCTCTCCCTTCCACCACCATACTCCTCCCTTAGCACCATCCTTGCACCACCAAGAACACCACCCTCTTCCCTTATCCTTCTGACACCAATTTCATCCCAAATACTCTCACCAAAATCCAACAATTGGAAGGAAAGTCTGGAGCTTGAAGAAGGAAGATTAGGAGAGGCTCAAGTTCTTCAAGGACTAAGAAGGGCCAAAGAATTTTAGGAGGACCGTCAAGGTATGAGCTCTAACATTTAGTAGGATTCAATTTTTAGAACTATGGATTTAATTTGATTTAGCATGTTATATAAAATGTTGTATATGAAGTATGGTTTGTAAGTTAAACTAGAACCTATGCCATGATTCCTATTAAATCCTAGTAGCTTTCATCTTGCTCCCATGTTGATTTCTTTAATTTGGTAGCATGTAATACTTTAAGTAATAAGATTAGTAGGCTTTGTTTTCATTATGTTTTCATACTTGAATTACTAATACAATGCAATGTTTATGAATATGAAGTGGATGAAATATTGGTAGGATTATGTTTCTGAAATTATCTTGGAATACCATGTCGAAAACTAGTTTTAATTGGAAAAATTCATTGCTGGAAATTTTCCTAACCCAGGACAGAGACTTAGAAAAATCGTATAAAATAGTAGAAAAATCCTTAAAATACAATCTAGGACACTACGGAAATCAGAAAAAAATTATCTACAACTTTGAAGAAGGGACCAGAGGCTAATTCTTGCTGTAGATAGGTCTACAGAGCCATTCTTTCTGGACTGACAGTTTAGACAGATTTGTGTAACATGCTACAATCATGATTTAGTGTTGTTATTTTAAGTTCTGTTTAATTTCAGTTATCAAGCTATTCATATGTTGTAAACTCATGTTATTAAATTAAGACAAGTATGCTAACATGCTAATGCCTTGCATTTCTAATGCCATGTTAAATAGTAATGTTAGTAACATAGTGTTAGTATAGTAATGTTAGTGTAGAAATGTTAGTATAGTAGTGTTATGCCTTGCTATACTAAATGTCCATGCCATGCCATGCTAGTATAGTGATGTTTATGCCATGATAGTAATGTTACTATAGCATTGTTAGTATGTTCACCATGATTTAAATATAACATATTCTTGTCATGCCATGCCCCACTCATGTCAATTATACCATGAATCATGTTTTTGTGTAACGTGGGAAATCATGCTATGCATTTCTTGCTTTATGTCCATATATTAGTTGTTAGTAAGTTCCATGTCCATTGTGATAATGATGATGTTATCAAGCTTCCTTATGACATGCATGTGATTATATGTTCATTTCATTTAAAGCTTCATGTTAATGAGTAAATAACTTCAGTGTTGGATGTTGATATGTTTTATTCTGTACTAGCAGTTTAAGTTATGGTTCATGAAATTGTTATATCGAATGGAGCATGGCGATGCTCTTGGTATGAATGGAAATGCGACGGTTGTTGTTAAATCACGACATCGGTGAAATTATGAAAGTAAGAAAAGATATGAATGCGGTATTGAGACCGATGAAAAGAATATAAGATGAATTATTCCATAAGCTGAGAGCGAGGCAGAGTGATGACATCAAGGGTGCTCGATCCATTCTAAAAATGGGTGAGACTCTAGATGTGGGTTTGAGGGAAACACGGGTAAACTATAGGAGTTAAGGAGCGGACATATGATGTTAAGAATGAAACATTTACATCCAAACACTTTAAAGTATGATACACGAGGAATACGATTAAAGAATAATTCAAAACAAGTTTTATTAAGTAATGGCCGTATAAGAACTTTATTCATAATGTAGCAAGCAGTTGCGACAGCTTCTGCCCAAAAGTATTTTGGTAGATTACTATCAGTTCTAGCACATTCTTGTAAAGTTCTATTTTTCCTTTCTACTACTCCATTTTGTGGAGGAGCACGAGGAAAAAAAAATTGTGTGTAATGCCATTTTCATTACAAAACTTGGTAAAAGATTCATTTTCAAATTCTCCCCCATGATCACTACGAATAGTGACAATGTTAGAGGACTTGATCTTTTGTATCTTTTTACAAAATATTGAAAATTCTTCAAAAGCATCATTCTTATTTTGTAAGAATATAACCCAAGTATATCTAGAATAATTATCAACAATGAAAAATGCATATCTACTTCTATTCAAAGAGGCTACTTTTGAAGGACCAAACAAATCCAAGTGTAAGAGTTCTAATGGTCTCTTTATTGAGATAATATCCTTTGATTTAAAAGAAGATTTATGCATTTTTCCTTGCTGACAAGCATCACAGAAATGTTTGTGTTTGAAAGAGATGTTTGGCATTCCATTAACTAAATTGTGTTTTGAAATATGTGCATGGTTTTTGAAATTAGTGTGTCCAAAACGTTTATGCCATAACAGTATTTCATCAGATGTAATCATTAAACAATGATTGTGAGTGGTAATAGACATGCATAAGATATAAATGTTATTCTTACGCTTACCACGAAATAAAATAGATGACATATCAGAACTGTAAATGATGCAATCATTTTTTTCAAATACTATTTTATAATTTTTATCACATAATTGACTAATGGAAAGTAAATTGTGTTTCAAACCATCAACCAGGAGAACATTCTCGATGATAGGCTGATTTGTATTACCAACTGTTCCAGTGCCTATGATTTTGCCTTTGTTGTTGTCACCAAAGGTAATTGTGCCTCCATCTTTATATTTAACGGTTGAAAGCAGTTTGACATTTCCTGTCATGTGTTTTGAACATCCACTATCCAAAATCCATTTTTCTTTCTTTGGTACCTGAAAGATAAAACAGTAAGCATTGGTACCCCTTTTTGAGGGTCCTTATGATTAGATTTTTGGAAGCCAAACCCAAGTGGAATTTGGCTTTCTAATATAATCATTAGAATGCACTATAGAATGTATATAATGAGAGATATAAAAATTTCTATCTTTTGAACATGAATCCTTAGGAACCCATATACTAATTGTAGTAGGTTTCCTAGGAAATGATTTTGAAATGTTAGTAACATTTCTTTGTGAAGAAGAAGTAGGAGTGTTTACTTTCTTCGTATAAATGAATGTGTGATTCTTCTTTTGTGGTTTAACAAAAGTTGTTTTTCCACAAGAGTAAGAAGTGTTACAAGACTTGGGTGCATCCTTATGAGAATATCCCAATCCTTGTCTATAATTTGCTGGATATTGAATTTTTGGAAAATCATCGAGATTTGTTTTTCCTTTGTTAAATTTATTAACATTGGATGACATCTCGTCGTATTTCATCTTTAGTGATGAAATACTTTTATCCATTTCGAATATTTGTGTATGTAATTCTAGATTCTTAGTTTTGAGAATATCATTCTCTTTACTAAGATCCAAATTTTGAGAAGATGTATTCTCAACATGTATAGAATTTGGTGTAGTATTTTTAGAAGATGAAAATTCTTGATATTTAAGAAGGAGATCATCATTATTCTGTTTCAAAGATTTATGTTGACCATTTAATTTTTTGAAACGAGAATAGAGATCTTTTAATGCATCTAGTAATTCTTCGTTATTACAAGAACGTACCTCATCTTCATCATCTTGTGCCATAAAGCACATGTTAGCACTTTCATCATGGTCATCTTCATCATCTGAAGATTCATCCCATGTTGCTGCAAATGCTTTCTTCATTTTATCAAACTTCCTTTCTCTTCTAGATTGACCATTGTTGTTGGAAGTTTTGAACTTTGCTTTGAGAAGTGGACAATCTTTCTTCATATGACCAGGCCTATTGCAATTAAAGCAGAGAGAAGAATCAGTATTCTTAGATTTGAAATTATTATTATACTTACCTTTTTGAAAGAATTTTCTGAATTTCTTGTCAAAGAATGCCATATCATCATCTGAGTCTTCATTTTCGGATGTAGTGTTGAAGGCGAGTACTTTCTTCTTTTGATCTGATTCATCTTTCTCATCTTGTAAAGTAACTTCATAAGCCATTAGGTTACCAATTAGATCTTCCATGGATAATGTGGAAAGATCATTGGCTTCCTCAATAGCATTGATCTTTGGACGCCATTCTGGAGAGAGTACTTTAAGAATCTTGCGTACCTAATTAAGAGAAGAATAAACTTTTCCAAGAGCATTAAGAGAATTAATAATGTTAGTGAACCTGATGTTCATTTCTCCAATTGTCTCTTTGTCTTGCATCTTGAACAACTCATACTTATGAATCAAAGAGGAAATATTAGTTTCCTTTACTTTACTGGTTCCTTCATGAGTTACCTCGAGTATATGCCAAATCTCTTTAGCATTTTTGGCCTGAGATACTCGATTAAACTCATGTTTATACATGGCACAGAATAAAGCATTCATGGCCTTTGAGTTGTTGGTCTTAGCAGATTTGTCGTCAGCGGTCCAATCAGCAACAAGAGTTGTTGGCTTAGTGTATCCTGTCTCTACGATGTCCCATATCTCATAATGCATACTTTGGAGATGAATCTCCATTCGTATTTTCCAATATGAGTAGTTAGAACCATCAAATAGAGGAGGACGAACTTGAGAGTGCCCTTCAGGATGTTGATTTGTGTTGTAGTTGTGTGGAACGGTGTTCATGTTTGATGCAGAGGAACTTCCTGCCATCTTAACCTAGCTTTGATACCAAATGTAATTTTAGCCTGTATGGATCAATACACTAGAGGGGGGTGAATAGTGCATTTAAAAAATTGTTGCAAATAAAACGTTACTAATACTTGCAAAGATGGCACAGAAATGAAATGACAAGTACTGAAAATAAATCAATCGCAAACACAGAGATTTATCATGGTTCGGATCCTCTTGATCCTACTCCAGTCCTCTACTCCCACTAGAGATTTTCAATCCACTATAATCACTTGCCCCGCAAGCACAAACTTACAAAAATGGCGACACTCCCCGTGTCCCAAACTTTGTACAATCTCAAAAGAGATTCAAACCTGTAAATAATGAAATAGAAAACACATATAGCCTTATTATGAATTTAGAATGAAATTCAAGTATGGTGTTTAAAAGGAGACTTCAAGATGTATATGATATGTAATGAAGAACAATACTTGAAGTTCTCTGGTTCATAAAAGAAGAGAGAGATCTATCGATTTCTTCTTGCATTTATGAACACAAACAACTTTTCAAAATGATGTTGAAAAAAGGCAAATTTACTTTAAAGAAGAAAACTTCAATTCTCAAAAGATCTATGAATAAGAATCTTGAAGTTCTTCCGTTCTCATAAGAAGAGAGAAATCTATGGATTTCTTCTTGCAAATGAGAATGAGAACAACTAAGGCAAGATTACTTCAAAATCAACAATTCTAAAGAAGAATGAAAGAGGAAAGTTGTGTGAAAGAATGAAGGGTATGCCCTCTTATTTATAGGATTTTTGGACAGTTACAACTGAGGGAAATGGAGGGAAAATGAGTTTTCCAACGTTCAGAAACGGTCTGGAAAATTTCAAATCAAACGGTCATAAAAAATCATTAGTCGACTAAAGTAGTTGTTAGTCGACTAAAAGTCAAAATTGGAATTTTTGACTGAAATTTGAACGGTAGTTTTCTGAAGTAGACTGAGAACTACTCAGAAATTTTTAGGTCAAAATTCGAATAAAAGTTTTTAGCTGACTAATGTTTGACTTAGTCGACCAGGACAGAAAAATGTGAATTTTGACTTATCTGAAAAAGGGTTGTTAGGATATGTTATTAGGAACCTAGGACTTAGATGGATTTCATATTCAAGGATCTGAAATCTATAAAGTATAAAAATACATTAGTCCGTAGATTTTCGTAGATATGTATGCTGAGCTTCATGAGAGTATTTGAGATGCCTTTGTGCAGGGATTCTTTATCAAGTGATTATTGTCCAAGCGTGGACAAATTGGGAATCTGCACATCTGCATAGATAGAGTGAGTAGCAATAATAATAGTTGTCACATCAAAATCATATTGAATAGAATAGGAAAGCGAACATGCGATTATGAAATCCCAATAGTATAGATATGCAGTCACAACGTCCATGAGCTGCTTTTCTTGGCTTTTCTAGAGACGGTTAGGCTTAGTATGAAATAGGAAAATGATCGCATTTCCTTCATTTATTTTTTTTATGAAAACCAACTTATATTCCACAAGTTTTACACATTCAGGTGTTTGGACTACTGATCCAAAGACTTTGCGTTTCAAGAGTGAGTCCAGCTCTACTCTTATTGCATTGTCCCACTTTGGCCAATCTATGCGTTTACGCTATAGAAAAGTGGGTTGACGTCATCGTCGTATTCAGCGACGTGAACGGCAATAGCGAACGCAAAGTCATCGTCGTCGACTGTGCTATATCTGTCCAGTACCTCTCCAGTACGTACGTAATATAATGATGTTTCTCCTATTGTTTCCTCTGCAGGGGAAATCAGGAGGGGAGAGGTCGCTAGTCTGAGCTCAGCATCCTGCGGAGGGATCATTTTAATATCTCCAGGAATCTTCCTTTTTCGAGAAACTTTATCTTTTGAACCTGTCTGGCGTCCTCTTTTCAATTGAGTTATAGCCAATTCTGCTGCCGGTGGATTGCATCCATCTTTGGAGATGTCAATCCTAGCTGGCGTGTTGGCAGCAGGGACGTGTGAACGAACAATCTTATGGATTGTCTGTGAATTTATCCGGTAATTGATGTACTTTAGTCTAAATGTGAAGGATCTTCAGGATCTCATCTTCACACAGAAAAGTATACGGATCATAACGAGATTAGGACTTTTGTGTCCCATGATATGGTCTCAGAAGCTTTAGGCTTCTTTAGACTGCGTGCCTATTTTAATGAGACTTTGCTCATTAAATTCACAGTTATCAAGAAGTGCCTTTAATGCAACGCTTGTCAGGGGTTCTAGGTATCTAATAATACATGTCGAATCAAACCAGATAAAGATAACTAGTTTTGATGAGGACCCATTTTGGTCCTCTGAGGTGATGCTATTGGGACATATATTACCACATCCAAACACTCTCAAATGAGATATGTTTGGTGGTGAACCATAAGCAAGCGGCATCAGCAATAAGATATGGCCATAAGAGGGTCGTATCGTGATAAGCGATGCGGAATGCAGTATGGAGTATCCCTAAACTTTCACAGGCAACTGGGATTTAACAATGGACGTGAAATCCATTTGAGTCTCTTTATCAGAGACTTTGATAACCCATTCTGAGTATGAACATGCTACATGATGTTCAATTTCAATGCCAGTTGCTTGACAGTAGTCTTGAAGACATTGGTAGTGAATTCACCCACATTATCAGCTTTTGAGAAAGCTAGGTTGCGGGTGGACAAAAAAGGCACATATAAAACCATCTAGTAGATGCATATATCAGTATAATGAAGTACCGAAATGGGCCACTTGCGGGGTGAATAGGCCTGCAAAGGTCACCATGTATTCTCTCAATGAAGACAGGAGACTCTGATCCCACTTTCAGGAGGGAAGGTCTCTCTATAAGTTTTCCCTTATGACAAGGGGGACAAGGAAACTCAACCTTTGGAAGAATCTTCAGGTTCTCCAAGGGATTCATTTGATGATGTGTCCATCATCGCTGATCCAGGATGACCAAGTCTATTGTGTCAGAGTTGAAAACTCTGGCAATGAAAGGCACTTCTGGTGCTTAGTCAAGTTGGCTTTATATAGGATGAATATCTGTGATGATAGGGACCCGACGGGGGTCCAACGAATCGTACGTAGATGGTCTTCTGGCCATCCTTTTGACGAGTTACATAAATATATTCACTATTTATTATCCATAGTTTCCAAGTTATGTTCGTTTAAACGAAATATACTTGAAACTTGGGAGATTACTCTATGAATTAGGAGAGAAATATGCATCTTTTAGTCTCGTTGTATGTGGGAGCAATTTTAATACTTCACCAGTGCATCGATGCACTGTCCACAATATATCACACTTCATCTATATTAATGCAAAGTGGAAATTTATTTGAGTAATTCAAAATAAAGTTCATTCAAAGCAAACTACAGATGAAGCTACATTTATTTTAAATGCATATAAAAACAGAAGATAAGGCTCAATCGAGCATATCATCATTTTCAAAGTCTTGTGTAGTGAACTTTGTTGGAGCTTGAATATCTGCCATGTTTGTTTCATGGGAAGGCTTCAGGCTCGCCTGATACAGGTCCTGGAGGTGACGAGGAGTGCGACAGTTTCTGGACCAATGTCCAGTCATGCCACATCTATGGCATTTGTCCTCCCAGTTCTTCTTTGGAATTGGCACTAGACCAGTGTTCTTACGCTTCCATGTGAAGTTTTTCTTCCCATTGTTGTTGTTGTTTTGGGGTGGTGCTCTTGCTGGATTCATTGCAGCTTTCCCTTTATTATTTCTAGCCTTATTCTTGTTTTTCCACTTCTGGGGAGACACATGGTGGGCTTCAAGGAGAGGGGCAGCACCAGCAGGACGCAGATTATGAGTGACAAGTAGTAAGTCTCTATTCTGCTCTGTCCTAAAAAGGCAAGATAGAAAATCAGAGAACTTCGTGAAGTTGCGTTCACAGTACTGTTGCATGAGGATTGCATCTTTCTCGTGGAACGAGGTGAATGTCTTTTCCAACATGCGATGCTCCGAGACTTCTTCACCACACAACTTCAGGTGTGAGGTGATATTATGAAGTGCTGAGTTGTACTCAGCAACAGACTTATAGTCCTGAAGACGGAGATTTTTCCACTCATAACTGGCATGTGGCAGTATAACTTCAATTTGATGCCTAAAATGTGCCTCCAGCACTGTCCACAACTCAAAAGGGTCTTCTACCGTTAAGTATTCGGCCTTTAAGGTCCGATCTATGTGTCTCCTGATATAGATAATGGCCTTCGTCTTATCCATGTCGGAGACAATGGTAATAGAACTGCCAGGTGGCTGGGCCACTGCAGGAGCGTTACTAACAGTTGTCTCGGCCGCTGCGGGGGCCAGAATTGAGTGAAGAAGTGTCATTGAACGCAAGTGGAACTTCAGGTCCACTCGCCAGCTCAGGTAGTTCTTTCCTGCTGCGTCAAGGACCTCGAAATCGACGCTAGCCAATTTTTCCATTTATCTATGCATTTAAAATGATATGAATTAATAAAACATATTAAAAATTCATGTGAAGTTAATAAATTAGTTGCGTGGATTGGCCAGTCACCAAATAATAAAGTCCAAAGTCCAAAATTATACAGTCCTGAAAGTACAAAAGACTAAAATGAAAAAATTACAACTTGGAAACCCATAGGGGTCCCTGCAAATTTGCAATTTGGCCTCCATCTTCAAGGAAAGAAACTCCGGTCTTTGGTTTTATACAAATTATATACTCACTACAGTTTCTCTCAAAAAGAAAAAGAAAATGCGAGGAATATAAAAAGGTGACAAATTGGTCGATCCAAAACAACTTAATTTATTAAAAATCCACGCAATTTATAATTCAAACACAGGCATAAAATATTGCGCAACATCACATGCATATCAACATCAACATCGCACACAATTTAATTAGAGAAATATAAAGTATTTAATAATTACTTGGGCCACGTGGATACATATAATGCACCGTTAGGTTAGATAACTAACGGCAGCGTGATCTCTGGACCTTCCATAATTATTAAATAAATAAAAATCTAATTAATCCTTGTAATATGCATTTTGATGAATTTAGCATAATATGAAATAATTAAAAGTATTAAGTAAATCAACCAAAAGGTTGTCAAAATTAATAATTTGATTTTTCCTAATTTTTACAGAATTTTCCCGGATTTTTCTGTTAAATTTAAGGAATTAATAATGAAGAACGGATTAAAAATCAGTTTTTAATTAATTTTAAAGCCTATTTGGCTTATGTGTGGGCTTCAGGCCCAAACAGCCAAAATACTAAAATATATTTAGTTTTGGGCTGCAGGCCCATAGGCTTTATATATATATATATATATATATATATATATATATATATATATATATATATATTTTCAAAAATACCCATTAGGGGGGTAAAAACACCCTTAAACATATCCTAAATCAAGATCAAAAATTATTAACGATCTAGATCAAAGATAATGAACATGCCACGAAACTAGACAGGCTATGGTCTAATGCGATTAACATTTCATAGCCCTATTGACTTGGGTCTTACACTATTATAACCTTTGATCGCATGGAAAACATCCGTGTGAAAATGATACATTGAGATTTTGCATGGTTTGTTTAGTTTTAATATATATAAGTATAATTACCCAGAAGCATACATATGCATGGCGAAAGATATTTATGGAACTTTTATAATAAAAATAATGTATTCAATACAGTCCAAGCATACACATCAATGCATAACAAATAGTCAACATCATTCATGCATATAGATTTTCACCTACTCATTAATAATAAAGGCATAATCATACTCATTTAGCCCGTATATGATGTTAACCAACATGCATAGTATACATGAAATAACCTTATGTCATGTATAAAGTCTCAGTAGATTAAAATACAAAATACATGCATCCATTCATTAACATGAAGAATTTAAACATAGCATGCATGAAGTAGATTATAAGAATTCATAAAGTACACAATATGCATCACTTGCTGATTAGTTGATGCCAATTTCTTTTTTACTTAAAGACTTCCTGGCTTTCTCTTCTTTATTGCCTTCATTTCTCTCTCTAAGTTTTAACTTTGAATTTCGTTGGATGAAGAAAAAAGCGTTAAGCCTTATTTACATGAGTTGGAAACTTACGGCTTAAATCTAGAAAACTA
Organism: Scilla litardierei; assembly: GCA_030789695.1. NCBI lineage: Eukaryota > Viridiplantae > Streptophyta > Magnoliopsida > Asparagales > Asparagaceae > Scilla > Scilla litardierei. The sequence continues at coordinate 282,024,193 of CM061133.1, read as the reverse complement.
AAATATCTTTAGATATTTCTTGAAAATTGAAATGCATTTCAAAAATTTTACCTCTAGATCAAAGATTTAGGGAAGATCGATAAAAAATAAAGATTCGTAGAATGAATCCAGGATTCCGATGACCCGTGGAAATCGTCGCAACGGATCGATGCAACCAAAGATTCCAAGGGATCGAGCTTTAACGCGCATAAATCGCCGCAACGGATCGTAGCAATCGAAATTCCTAAGCGCGGTGAGGGTGATTTGAGTGGATAAAAAGAGAAGCTCAAGAACGAGAGCTTACGTGCTGATAAGGTGTTAGAACTCAAAGAAAGAGTAACCATGGCTCAAGGCCATGGTCCTCTATTTATTCAATATTATGGAATACCAAGGGGTAAGAAGCCCAAGGGACCACCACAGCTTAGTAGTGGGGTGTAATGTAAGATAATGAGGGGAGGGAGGCCAAAAGGCCTCCCTCAACTCACAACATTTTTCAATTTTCTTTTGTTATTACTTGACGTCCTTTGAAGCCTTTCGTCTTTTCATCTGATTGATTTATTTGGAAGACTTTTGAGAAATCGTCAATGTTTTTTGAGAAAATTTTTTGAGGTATTAATTATAACTAATAAATCCCATCATAGGTCATATCTTTCTCTCTTTCATTTTTTCCAAATTTGGCAAAGTATCATATCCATACACCCTATTTTGAGGTGTATTTAGCAATTCTCTTACTTTAAGGATAGGGAACGAGTTCTAGAAGCATCCCATGTTTGATTTGTGCACCCACGCGGCGACAGCAACCCAAAGCTTCAGTATGGATACTTGTAAATTTGGTTAGGCGGTGAACTTACCGAGGATTCACGCCTTCTTCCCTCTCCATTTGAAAATCAATCAGTCGTTTTTTATTCATTCCTTCTGTTTTTGGGGAGAAAAGGTTGTACTTGGTAAATGAAAATCGATCAGAACGATTTGTTCCACTTGCTTAGGTACTCTTAACCGACCTTAATCCCTAAATTTGAATATAAGTCTTGGATTACAGTACAAATTATCGGATTACACTCAATAACCTATATTCGGCTACTAACTACTGTAACATGTATGCATAATCTTCCATATAGATGTCCTTTATTTTATTGTTTTACTCCAAAAACCCCGAGGACCTATTCAGGATGCCCCCCCCCCCCCCCCCCAAACCAATACAGTTTATTGTTCGAAGTGCCGAAATGTGTGCAAAAGAAACAAGGAAACGTTTGGGTGTGTGACTGTGACACTTTACACCCGCGTCACTCAGTACACAAGCACTTAAAAAATCCACCTAAAAGCCCCCTTTCACCGGATGAATGATCTACGACCAGGTGGAAAAGGAATAGAAGCGTGGTTGTGAGCATGTGTATTGTATTGGGTGTTAAAGGAGACAAAGTATCAACGACAAGCCTGCAAACCTATAATGACAAGCCTACAAAGCTTTAATGGCAAACCTGTAAATAAGTGGGGGTTAAAGGGAGAAAAAGTAGCAACGGCAAGCTTGTAAATTTCAATGATAAACCAGTAAGAGTGTTGTTATTTGCACCACACTATTTTATGAATACACTGCAAAATGTAATAACAAAACTGCCATTATCCTTAATGCACCATGTTACATTTTATTAAATTTTGGTTTTTTTCTTCACCACCATTGTAAATCAAAGACCGAATATTAATCGAAGAGATCCTTTTATTCATATCAATTGGTTTTTGTGAGCAAAGATTTCAATATTCGTGCTTTCTAAGTTTCAAGGAATCTGATATATCTACAGAAATTATTACTTGGCTTATCTTTTAATTTGGTGAAGAAAATTCCTTGCTTAATCCATCTTGTTATAGGTTGAATCTGTGAAGAAAGTTTTTTAGAGTACTCGAATTAGAGATGTGGTTTGTCGAAATCGTTCTTGTGCTGGTTAAATCTGTTCTAAATTTAAGGGCAACTCTTTTTTGATTCATAAAATATGAATTTATCAATTTCTGGCAGTGCATCATGGAGCCTGAGAAAAACAAATATATTGGGTTTGTTGTTTGATATTAATTTTAGGAAATAAGAATGTACGGATGAAATAATGCGACTCCAATGCTTTCGAGATGCATCCACAACGCAGCAGTTGTTTGGGTATCAAATGAATCTATTATAATTGCATACCTGCATGCAAAGGAGAACAGGTCCAAAATGATTTTGAGACAGATAAGGAGGTTTTTTGCGGTAGAGAGGCGAGGTCAAGTTTATATAAAGGTTAAAAATGTGGTCAAGTTTAAATGAGGTATAAAGTTTAAATGAGATACGGTGAAATTAGAAAGTTATGCGGTGAAACTATCAGCACTCAACCAGTAATTATGTAAGGGCTGATGTGCACCACCATGCCTAGGTGGAATAACCTAGGCCAATGATTCGTCATAATAGAACAAATATCACATCAAAGCCATCATGTGTAATTTGTAATGTAGATTGGACATTGACTTGAGAATGAGACTGTTTTAGGGTAAGGTAGGGACTTTCTGCACCTCATTTTGAGGTGCAGAGAAGAGACATTTTGCTAAATATAGAAAATAAAATCAAATAATTTGTCAGTTTCATCAAACCTATTTTGCTAAATGTCTCATCTCTGCATCTCAAAACGAGGTGCAGATAGTCCCGGCCTAGGTTAAAACTCGTCACCATCCCCTGCAACTCGAGCCTTCGGGGTCCGCAACGGAAATAATCGTGCCTAATCCCTTCATAGACCGGTACCCGTTGCCAGCGACGCCGGGGTCTCAATTGTGGGTCCCGCCATTAAATTAGTAAGGAGACACTGACTGCGGCGACGGCGAACTTTCTACCTACGGCATTTAAAAAGAGGTAACGGCTAGTTCTCTACGGAAGGGTACATTCGTAATTAAACGAAACTGCGAGGGATATTGCAGATCTTCCCAAAAACAAAAGAAAACTAAATACCTGAAGCACCCATGCGTACCGACACTCATGCAATCAGTCTCACAATAGTATATTCAGCGGGACCCACAAAAATTGGGTTAATCTTTCGGTGCTGTGGTAACTTGTTCACCAGGTAATTACAAATGGGAGGATTCCGGCTACAATCATAGAATGGTGGTCCGGCGCCAGCAGCACGGCCGCGTAATGGCGCATCGGACGTGGCAACCGGGTATAACCGGTGGTTGCCTGCTTATACCGGAATCTACCGGTTGCACCGTTCAAAGACACCATTTCTCTCGTTATTGATTTCTCACCCACATCATTCTTCTTTAGTCTTTTTACTTGCTACTCTCCTCTTTCTCTCTCTTCGCCCGCCGGAAAGCACTCGATCGCCGTTCATTCCCTCTAGTTTTCAGATCGGCGAGATTCGTTGGCCTCTAGGCTTTCTTGATCTTGTTGTTGATTGGTGAGGCGATTTCTAGGGTTTTCCAGCGGTTCCTCTGAGCATTGGGTAGGATTAGAGGTGGATTGAAGGGATTTTTGTGTGATGTAAATCTTGAAAAATGGATGCCTCTATAGGTCCTTGAACTCGATATCGGCAATGCTGCAGTACGGGTTGATTTTTGAGTTTGTCATATTTGAGGGTTTCTTCTGTGCCGATTTTTTTATACTCGAAATGAGTTGAATCCGTTTGAAAATCTTGAAGGAAAGCGATAGGATTTCACTTGTGACCGTTTGACTAAACCCTAACCGACTTCAAAAAGTGGAGCGATCAGGAGATTTATGTGATCGAGTCAAGATCTGTGATAAGGGGTAAATCTGGATCATTAACCATGTCTGGTGGTCCAAAGGTTCGATCAATGAATATAGCAGAAGAATCGGAGGCCCGGCCGGTCCTCGGACCGGCCGGAAATAAGACAAGATCGCCTTCTCTCACTCGGAAACCAGTTTCGAAGCCATTGATGAAGGCAGAAAGAGCTGAGACTGGGAAAGCAGACGAGAAGAAGAATGAATCTTCGCCTGTTCTTGATTCACCCACTCTGGTGACATCTCTAAGTGCTCCTTCGTCAGCGCTGAGGAGGCAAGAGCTGCTGTTGCATTCGAATTTGTCGTTGAACGCCTCTTGCTCTTCAGATGCTTCGACTGATTCGTTTTGTAGCCGGGCTTCGACTGGAAGGATTGGTCGGCCGAGCTTTGCAAATAGGAGGAATCAGAGAGTTCCGAAGCCAGAGAAGATTTCGGCGAAGCTGGAGAAGATAATTCCGGAAGCTGGGGTGAAATCTCCTCATGAATTTTTGCTGGGGAAGAGGAGGTGTGCCTGGGTCACAGCAAATACTGGTGAGTTGCTCAACGTACTTTCAATTTGTTTCGGTACATACTCTGAACATTTACAAAGTAGAGTTTTGGAACGGATTGATGCCTTATTCTATGTCGGAGATTTTGAGTGGATCTGTCTGAAGCATAAAGTGATTGTTAGAAGAAACTTTCTATCGTGTAACAGTGGAAAGAATGAAATTTCAGCATTAGAAAATGACTCAGATTGGCATCTCAACACTTATTCCGGATTTTAAGGGATGAACAAAATGATGTATTGTTGTTGTAATGGTGGTGGTTTTATTCTATTTCATTTTCACCTTTGTTTAAACTCATTTTTTGTACGTAAGTAGTAATTTGTGCTAATTAGTAGGGATAACTATTTGATTGATCAATGTTTGTGAAACTTTGTTATGAATATCTCTCTTCAATTTTGAAGTTAGTGGCTTTCTTTTTAATATCTATGACTTCGATGGTCTGCCTTCAGATTCGTAATGTCCGTAAAGGGAGGGTGAATCTAGGGAAGAATGGTCAAAAAATTAGTAGGAACACTTAATTGAGTTCTTCAGACGATTATTAGCTATAAGAGAAACATCCAGCTTCTTCTTCTCTAAGAAATTGGTAGATTGCCTAATTCAATGTAAAAGGTAACACTATCAAGAAGCTCAGTGTCAGACTTATTATTTCTTCTAGAATATGTGATAATTTAACTAGCTCAATATATCCGATATGAGAGCCATCATATATGTATTTTTGAAGTGATCTAGTTCTTTTACTTACTCTTTCCTTTCTCCAATTTAGCCAAAAAAAAATTTAAATACCCTCAAAGAAACTCAGTGACGCATTTAAGTTTCTTATTGATATACCATAATGTACAACACACATCAAATCATCAGTCATGCATCCCAAAGTAATCCATTTTCCTCTTTCCTTCTTCATGCTCTCCGCTGTGCTTGCTAAGAAATTGGATGACCCTTAAATTTTTAAATAGTTATAAAAGTCCCATTTTACAAATATGAATGAGCATCTTAAAGAAGTATGAAAAATATTTACTGTTCTGGTGAAATACATAGAACTGATGCAAACCATAGCTTCTTTGCATAAATTCTTAATAGTCAATAGTTTTATCTTGTTAATTCTATCAAACCATAATTCTGCCTTGAGAGGAACAGCAACCTGCCATATCACTGTATGCTGTTTGTTCAGAAACGACTAAAAGTCTAAAACCGTCATTCTTAAGAAACTTGTAATAAGAATGAACGGGACAAATAATTTGTTGAAATAGATCTCCATTGAATACAATAAAAAATGTGGCATATGTAAGCCAGTTGATTTGCCTAAATGTATTTCATTTGCTTGGTGTAGTGGAAAATTCATGTGTTATAGGCTCCATCAGGACGATCAGTCACCTTCCTAGCCCAAAAGTCTAAAACCGTCATTCTTAAGAAACTTGTAATAAGAATGAACGTGACAAATAATTTGTTGAAATAGATCTCCATTGAATACAATAAAAAATGTGGCATATGTAAGCCAGTTGATTTGCCTAAATGTATTTCATTTGCTTGGTGTAGTGGAAAATTCATGTGTTATAGGCTCCATCAGGACGATCAGTCACCTTCCTAGCCCAAAAGTCTAAAACCGTCATTATGACGATCAGTCACCTTCCTAGCCCAATTGTGCTGTTTATTAAGATTTTTTTTGCATAAGAACCCCTTGTCTTAACTTAATATTTCTTTATACAAATCCCTATAAATTTGTTATTTCATAGCCAATGTGAATTGAAGTGGCTTTATGTGTATACTCTGTTGGATATTTCATTCACTTCAAAGTGTTCTTTAGTCCCACATTGGATGGGAGATAACACATGTATGGATATATTAGAGTCTTCTTGTTAATGGGCTATTGGACTTGTTAATGGGCTAGGATTTGGGGGTAGCTCGCGTGCGCATGAGCCCAAGCAAGGGGCCGAGCCCAAACCGGGTTGAGCCGAATGGAATATGTGGGCGTCGGATCCGGAAAACCTTAGCGTGTGTGCGCCGGCGTCGCGCATGCGCAGGGGGGTTAACGGGTGCGCGCGCGGAGTGCCCGAGTTTTGCACCATATTTTTTAGCCCTCTTGTTTGGCAGAATTTGAAAGGCCCAATACGGTTTTTAATTTTTTCCCACCAGCCATATTCTCTTTAATAGCGATGTTTAAGTCTCAACAGCTATATTTTGTTTAATGGCTGTTTTAATATTGCAACAACTATTTTTCCCTTTAATGTTTGTAATTCCAACAGTCATTTTCTTACACCTATATAAACTCAATCCTGTTAAGAGTTTTGTACACTGCGAAAAAATCATTCTTCCACCAAAATTCATTGCTGTTGTTGCTTTTACTCTGTTCTGTTCGCCTCTGCCTCCACAACCGCGAACAGATCCTCTCGCTCTGTAGATCCCTTGTTCCTGCAGACTGCTGCGAACCTCTTCCTCTTCGTTTGAGATCGAAGAACTGTTGCTGCTCGCTGGAGCCTTGTATTGTGAGTGCACACTTTTAAGGCCGTAGCCGTTGAATCCTGGAGGGTAGCCGCTGGACCTGACTTGCACCGAGTTCTCACTCTGAGGAGCGGAAATTTACCCTTAAGGACAGTACCTAGCACGCCTCGACTAACCGATAAGTCCTTTCCTTTTATGTTTTTAGCAACATCCTTTTTAAAATCTGCAATTTATCCAACAATCTTAAGAGTAGATTATAGGTGCTGCTATTGTGACTGCCAAACATCTGCCTGATCTGTCTAAAATCGAACTTTTTTCTGGTTCATTTTTTAAGCGTTGGCAAGAAAAAGTTTTTAGTACTCTTGATGTCACTGGCTTTGCCTTCGCACACACAGATCCTAAACCAACAGATGAAAAAGACATTCCTGCTTGGGACCGTGCTAACAAAATTTGTCGCCATACTATTCTTCATACCATCTCTAATGAACTGTTTGATGTCTACTGTCCTACTAAATTGCCTCTGAAATTTGGACTAGCCTCACTAAAAAATATATTCTAGAAGATGCTGGTACCCAAAAATTTGCTATAGGCAATTTCCTTCACTTCGCCATGACCGAAGACAAATCTGTTTCCACCCAAATACATGACTTCCATGTTCTTATTGATGATCTTAAAAATGAAAACATCTCTCTTCCCTGATCCTTTTGTTTTTGGCTCTCTTATTGAAAAACTGCCTGAATCTTGGAAAGACTATAAAAACAGCCTTAAACACAAACGAAAACAAATGTCACTTGAAGATGTTATCATCCATATTAGGATTGAGGAAAAGAATATGGAAAGAGAAATCCAATTCTGCTAAAGAAATTATTTCTAAAGCCAATCTTATTGAGGCCGATTCTTCCTTTCCTCCTTCACAGCCTAAGAAACATTTCAAGAAATTTAGACCCAATCACAAACCAAATCAAAGATTTCAAAAGGGCCAAAACCAAACTACTTTCAAGAAGAAAGGAGACTGTTTTATTTGCAAGAAACCTGGACATCATGCAGCTTAATGTTGCTTCCGGAAAGATTCTCCTAAACCAAGTACAAACTTGGTAGAAGGAGATATTATTGCTGCGGTGATCTCGGAGGTTAACATGGTGGCACATGCTAAGGACTGTGTAATTGACTCCGGGGCAACTCGGCATATCTGCGCTGATAGAGGAGCTTTACCTCCTATGTTCCTAACAGTTCTGGTGAGGAGAATGTGTACATGGGAGATTCAAGACCCTCACCCGTAATCGGGAAAGGGAAGGTTCTTCTCAAATTAACCTCAGGAAAAACCCTTTCGCTTAACGAAGTGCTCCATGTCCCAGACATCCGTTGGAATCTAGTTTCTGTCTCTCTTCTGGGAAAAGTGGGGGTTAAGGTTACTTTTGAGTCTGATAAAATTGTAATGACCAAGAATGGTCAGTTTGTGGGAAAATGGTATTGTAACCAAGGTCTCTTCATTCTGAAAGTACTTGATGTCATGAATAATAATGCTTCCTCTTCTTCTGCTTACTTGATTGACTCATTTGATATTTGGCACCATAGACTAGGTCATGTCAATTATTCATACATTAAGAAAATAAAAGAAATTGG